>LR738715.1:153074876-153098932 GCA_902687465.1 Secale cereale | reverse complement strand
GCAGAATAAGATTAGGCATTTACGGCAGTTTCTACGAGGTTGGGCTAAACATCTCAGTGGTGTGTATAAGGTTGAAAAGGAGAGGCTTATCAACCTTATTCAAATTCTTGATGTTAAGGCGGAGTCGTCTATCCTTGAGCCTGGTGAACTGGAGGCTAAGGGAATGGCCGAATCTAGGTTGAAAGAACTACTGCGAGAGGAAGAATTGAAATGGGCACTTCGAGCCAAAGTGCGTGAAGTTATCCAAGGGAATGACAACACACAATTCTTTCACTTGATTGCTAATGGTAAACATCGAAATAAAAGAATCTTTCAGCTTGAGCAGGATGAGGGAACGATTGTAGGGCAGGAGAATCTCAAACTTTACATCACTGACTATTATAAGAGGCTGTTTGGCCCCCCGGATGATAGCTTCGTGTCTCTGGATGAGAACCGAATTCAGGATGTCCCTCAATTAGCGTCAGATGATAATTCAATCTTAACTGCCCCGTTCTCGGAGAAAGAGGTGTTTGATGCGATCTCGCAGATGAAGAATAATAAAGCTCCTGGCCCGGATGGTTTTCCGGCAGAGTTTTATAAAAGGTGCTGGCATATAATTAAGGATGATCTACTTGCGATGTTCCATGATCTGTTCGATGGACATCTGCAACTATTCCACCTTAATTTTGGTACAATAACGCTGCTTCCTAAGAAGGCAGAGGCGAATCGAATAGAGCAATTTCGACCAATCTGTCTTCTTAACGTCAGTTTTAAGGTGTTCACTAAAGTGGGAACAAATAGATTGACGCAGATCGCGCATAGTGTGGTGCAGCCTTCTCAGTCGGCTTTCATGCCGGATAGAAATATCCTGGAAGGGGTTGTTGTCCTGCATGAAACTCTCCATGAAATCCACACGAAAAAACTTGATGGGGTAATTTTCAAGGTGGACTTTGAAAAGGCATATGATAAGGTCAAGTGGCCGTTCCTTCAGCAAGCTTTAAGGATGAAAGGATTCGATCCATCCTGGCGAAAACAGGTGGACTCCTTCACTCAACAAGTGAAAGAACATGCGGTGCCCCCATGTTTGGTTTTGGTAATTGATGACAATCTCCATGGACTAATGGTTTCCTTGAGTTATATTTGAAGGGTTTGTCCATAGGCTTTTCTTGGAGTTCATTTGTTGGTTTCAAGGAGAGTTTGTGATGACCAAGGTGCTATTAAGGAATTATCCAAAGATTGGTCTTGTGAGTGTTGAGCTTATTGCAAGCATGTCTCGAAGAAGAAGAGTGTGTTATCATTCATGTTTACCTGCAAGACATCATCCAAATGAAGAGTTGGAAAGATTCAAGGTTGATCAAGACTAAGTGAAGGAGTGAATCAAGTTGATCAACACACAAATCGTAGAAGATGTATCGAGAGGGATCAAGCAATCCTATGGTATGGTAAGCATTGTCAATCATGCTTTGTGTACTAACCCATGGTCTTCGTGAGAGTTCTCTGTGGGATTAGGTTGCGGTGTGCAAGTTCAAGTGGAGCATCACGAAGAGATCAAGTGCTTGAAGCTTGCCGTCCATTGTGGTGACAATGGACTTGTGAAGATATGCCGAAGAGTGGCTCACCCATAGTGGAGTATGGGGGAGCAATCTACTTCTCTTCACGGAGACAACGCAATCAAGAAAGGTGGTCCAACTTGAGGAAGTCAAGATCGTCTACATCTAGCTCAAGTGGACTTTGTGCAAAGCAAAGGTTTGCCCTTGATAGGTTTTCTATTTTACCGGTCTCGTGGTGGTAGTTGGGAGACCGGGTTATAGGATCGTTTGCCGTACTATCAAGGGGGGCTCTCAAGTTGGTAGCTTGATCGTATCGTTAGTAGAGAGCTCAAACCATTGCATCCTTGCATCATGTTTCTTGGTTCTTGTTTGGTTATCTTTGTGAGTCTTAGAACTTATGGTCATCTTGATGACAAGCTTGAGTTCATCGAAAACGGAGTTCACATGTGTCTTCTATGATGTTTTCGGTGTTGGGTGTTTTACCGGTCTTATCCGAGGAAGGGTTCTCACCATTTTCTTATGGGCCTTTTATAATTTGCTTCTTATTGGTTTTTCTATCAAGATTGTGTTAGCCCTTGTCGCTAGCTTTCCAACAAACTTGGTTTCATCGAATTCGGAGTCCGTATGCAAAAGTTATTGTCGTTTTGGTGTACTGAAAAGGCTGCAGCGGTACTACCGCGGGTAGGAGCGGAAGTAATTTTTTACTACCGCTTTCGGAAGCGGTACTACCGCTTTCGGGAGCGGTACTACCGCTTGGAGCAGTACTACCGCGGCTACTTCCGTGGCTACTTCCGCTCGGGACCAAAAACTCGTCACAAGTCCAGCGGTGGTAGGCACGGATGTAATTTTTTAGTACCGCTCGCAAGCAGTAGTACCGCTACCCTTAGCAGTACTACCGCTACCCCTAGCGGTAGTACCGTGAGGTCAAGCGGTACTACCGCTCCGACGGTTTTTCTGGACTTTTTGCCTCGTCGCTGTTGTTTTTCTAAGGAGTACTAATGCCCTAGCGGTAGTACCGCTCCTGGAGCGGTAGTACCGCTCTGTGCGGGCTGTGAGCATAACGGTTGGATTTTTCCCCACCTATAAAAGGGGCTCTTCTTCCCCAATGAACCTTATCCTTTGAGCTCGTGTTCTTCCCCCATTGTTGACCTTCTTCGAGCTTGCTATCTCTCAATCCCTCCATGGATTCTTGCTAGTTTTTGGGGGAAAAGAGAGAGGAGATCTAGATCCACATTTCCACCAATCACTTTCCCCTCTAAGTGAGGGGAACCCCTTGGATCTTGATCTTGGAGTTCTTGGTGTTCTCCTTCTTGTTCTTCCTCTCATTTCCCTCCCTAGCATTAGTTGCTTTGGTGGGATTTGGGAGAGAAGGACTTGGGCACTCCGTGTGCCCTTGCCATTGCATTTGGTGCATCGGTTTGAGTTCTCCACGGTGATACGTGGAAGTGAAGTTGAGAAGCTTATTACTCTTGGGTGCTTGGTACCCTTGAGCTTGTTCCTCTTGGGTGCTTGGGCGTCCTAGACGGTTGTGGTCACCTCGAAGCCATATTCCATTGTGGTGAAGCTTCGTGGTGTCGTTGGGGAGATAGCCCCAACCTTGGTGTTCGGAGCTCAATCATTGTGGTGTAAAGCTCCGGGCAAGCGTCGGGGTCTCCAATTAGGTTGTGGAGATCGCCACGAGCAATTTGACGGGTTCCGGTGACCGCCCCCAAGGGTTGCCAAAGTGTACGGGTTCGGTGACCGCCCCCAAGGGTTGCCATTTGTACGGGTTCGGTGACCGCCCTCAAGGGTCCCTTAGTGGAATCACGGCATCTTGCATTGTGCGAGGGCGTGAGGAGATTACGGTGGCCCTAGTGGCTTCTTGGGGAGCATTGTGCCTCCACACCGCTCCAAACGGAGATTAGCATCCGAAAGGGTGTGAACTTCGGGATACATCGTCGTCTCCGCGTGCCTCGGTTATCTCTTACCCGAGCCCTTTACTTATGCACTTTACTTTGTGATAGCCATATTGTTTCTTGTCATATACCTTGCTATCACCTAGTTGTTTATCTTGCTTAGCATAAGTTGTTGGTGCACATAGGTGAGCCTAGTTGTTGTAGGTTTTGTGCTTGACAAATTAACCGCTAGGTTTATTCCGCATTTGTTCAAGCCGAAACCATAATAATTTTAAAGCGCCTATTCACCCCCCCCTCTAGGCGACATCCACGATCTTTCAATTGGTATCAGAGCCTCGTCTCTCTTTATAGGGCTTTACCGCCTAGAGAGTAAGGATGTCGACTAGGGGTTTAGGTTTCTCTGACACTCTTAGTTTCAATGGCACAAATTTTGATGTTTGGGTAATTCGCATGCTTAATCTCTTTAGGGTCATGGACCCAAATTTAGAGCGAATTGTAGATATGGGTTTTTCTCCTCCAAAGGATTCACAAAGATTATCTTTAGAGGATGAGAAAAATTCTTATCTCAATGCTCAAGCTTCTAATGTGCTTTTTGATGCTTTGAGCAATGTAGTTATATTTCAACTCATGCCGTTCCGGGATGCTCATGAGTTGTGGACAAAGCTTCAAGATAAATATGGTGTGTCCAAGAACTGTAGGAATGATTGTTCTCCCTCCACCTCCGGCCGTGTTGTCTTCTCAACTTCTTCTACTTCACCTACATGTGCTTTGCCACAAGGTAATGATATGGTGAGTACTGTTGGTCAGTGCAATGATGATAGTATGCTTATTGTGGATGATCCTTCATCACTATCTTATTGCAATGCATCTTCTTTGGACTTTAACACTTCGAGCACCCTACATGTTTCACATGCTTGTGTTGATAGTCCTTGCATATCATGTAGAAATTGCTCGACTAAAACTCATGATGATATGCTTGCTATGTCTTGTTGCCATGATAAAAATGCATCTATTTCCTCGAATTGTTGTGCTAACAATGTAGAGGAAACCCAACACCCCATGGAACAAGATGTAGTCTTGAATGGTGCTTCAAGGGATCCTACATCATCATCTATTGCGTTTTGCCTTATGGCTAAGGCTTCAAAGGTATCTCCCACTTTGAACCCCAATATATCTTGTGATGATAGTGATGATGACAATGATGATGATGTAGAAAATGATGAAGAGAATGATAATGTTGCCTCCTTAAAAATAAAGGGGGAAATGATTTTTAAAGCTCTTCTTAAGAATAAATTAGCTCGTTCCAACTTTATGGAAATCATGTCTATTGCCATTGAGGGCAAGAAATATATTGATGAGTTGGAATCTCATCTAGAGGAGCATGAGGTCACCATTGAGAAAATGGAAGGTCGTGAGCGTGATTACGCTAATGAGATCGCCGGCCTCTCGCAAGCTCTTGAACTTGAACAAACCACCAAGGAATCTCTTGAGGAGACTTTTGCTCTAGAACTATCTAGAATAAAGGAATCCCGTGATAGAGCTCTCGAGGTGGCTAATGATTTTGAAACTAAAAATGAGAAGCTTGAAGTTGCACATGCTAAACTCCTTGAGGATTTTGATCACCTCAAAAATGGCTCAAGGGTCATTAAGAGTGAGCTCATCAAACTCACCGAGTCTCATGCTCAACTTAAAGCTTCATATTCTAAAGGGCTTGCCAAGTTGCCTTCTCCTCTTGCTATTATTGATGATGCTTGTGCTACTAACTCTATTTCTAGTGAAGCATCCATTTTGAAGGAGAATGTTGAGCTAAGGGCTCAACTTGAGTTGCTATCTAGCAATTATGGGAGATTGGAAGAAAGTCATGTAAAGCTCACAAGCTCTCATGATGATCTTCTAGTATCCCATAATGTGCTAAAGATAGCTCATGAGGCCATGATCATCAAGGTAACATCTAGTGAGTCTCATGTGGTCGCTAGCACTACTTCTAGTCAAAATGCTATATTGCCATGTGCTAGTCCTCGTAATTCATCAATGCATAACATTGGTACATCTTGTGATGAATTGCTTTCCTTGCCTTGTTGCTCTAACAATGAAGCCTATACTTCCTCTAGTACTTGTGTTGATACTAACCATGTAGAGGAAATCAAAGAGCTCATGGCCCAAGTCTCTTCCTTGAAGAAAGACTTGGAAAAGTGTCATGAAGGGAAGTCCACACTCAACAATATCTTGAGTGTGCAAAAATACCCCAATGACAAAGGTGGTCTTGGATTCAACTCCAATAAGAAGAAATCCAAGAGCAATAAGAAGAAGGGCCAAGAACAACTCAAGAACTCGGCCAAGATTATTTGCTTCAAGTGCAAAATTGAAGGGCATCATGTTAGATCTTGCCCATTGAATAAGAAGGCCATTAGTGACAAGCAACAAGGGAAGAGGCCACAAGTTCAATCTCGTGCTCAACCGCAAGTTGGAGAAAGGCCGCTTCCCAAAAAGACTCATGCTAATGCTTCTCATTTTGAGAAATCAAATGAGAAGAAAGTGAAGAGTAGATGTTGCTACCTATGCCGTGAGAAGGGTCACCTTGCTTCTTCATGCACTAGTGGTAACTTATCCAACCCAATTATTATTAATGATGTCTATTTTCTTGGGAAGGATAATGTTGGCAATGTGTTTGCCAAGTTTTTTGGTACTCAAAGTGGTGTTAAGAAAAGAACCATTTGGGTAGCCAAGCCTATTGTGACTAACCTCTTAGGACCCAACTTGGTTGGGGACCAACTAGCTCAAACTTGATCAATAGGTGTTTTGGATGGCATTGGAGACTTGGCTACATTATGAAGAATTAAGGGGTCTTCATCATTCATATTGTCTCAAGCAAGTCATTCGGATTATCAAGTTTCTATCTTATATCCAATGTTCCTCCTTGCGGTAACTCGTGCTTAAATTGTCTACATTGAAAGTTACTTGCCCTTTGCATGTTTTGGTTTTGTTCCTTGCATGTGTTTGTATATGATGTGCGTCCAATTTGTATATCTTGAGAAATCAAGTATGTGTATATTGGTTTGCACATCATGTATGTGTGTGTCGTGCGTTGAGCCTTTGTGCTTCTTGCTTTTATCTTAGTTGGCTCTTGTGAGAGATTAATGGAACATCCCATTTTGGGGGAGTGATGTGCTTTGTGCACCTCACAATCCTATAAATGTGTGTACATGAGGAATACCATCTAGTATTGATATTACAAGATTATCTAGTCTCTATGTGGTATGTCTTCTCATGAGAAAGTCAAATTCTAAATGTTCCATTAATTATCTCTTGTTGGTTCTCTTTTGCATCTTGGTAAGTTTTTCATTGGTATCACATTATGGGGGAGTAATATTCTAAGTGCATATTACAAGCCTAGAAAATGTGTAAATTTGAGATATTGTCACCTAGAGTTGATAGTATAAATTATGTTGTTCCTAGGTGGCATGTTAGCTCTACAAGTTGCATTTTGCTTGTGTTTGGTGTGAAGATGATGTTGGATATCATTGCTATCTATCACCGGGAATTATTTCCAAAATACCTCTTGTCTTTGACAATTGGTAATCATTTATGTGGTGGAAATTATTGATCATCTTTACATTGTCTTTTGGTTTTATTTGTCTTATCTCTTGCCAAGTTTGTGTCAACTCCCATTGCCTTCCGTGCCATTTGTGGATCTTGTTATTTTATTGATTTTGTCAAGTGTTTTCTAGATATAGTGAAAGTGGTGATCCTACCTTGTGCATTTTGTATTCAAATGCAAATTCTCTTTAATGCACAATTCGTGGGGGAGCTATCCTATTTTCGATAGAACACTCATCTTGTGATCCATATCAAGTGTGTGTTGTTGGAAGGCAAGCCATTTCTTTTTGGTACTTGTGCCATCATGAAACTTTGTAGATGGGTTGGTTTGTTTGGAACCATCCTCTCTTTTGGGAGTCTGATATATTTCCTTTTGCGTGTATCAATGGATATCTCATTCCTTGATGTATCTTCTAATAGATATCTTCCAAGTGATGATTTCTCCATTTGGTATCCTATTTTCACTTGGTATTTCTTTTTATTTTGTTTCGTTTCTTGAAAGTCTTGAGCATGCATATTTACTTCATGTACTTTCTTTGGCATGCTTTCTTTCTTTTACCCAATATATAAGGGAAACTCCACCTAGTCTCAATTTGGATGAGATGTGCATGAAATTCATTTTCATATATAAATGCACATATGTTTGTGGAGTTTTTCCTATGTATTGGTGTTTCTAACTCTTTGGTCCCAATGAGTTTGGGTACCATTTTGTTTGTGTTGGTGTTCTAGGAACAATTGGATGCATTGGAAGCTCGGCTCATTCAAAAGGAAGGTGGTGTCACCATGTGCTTATTGGAGTCAAGCTAGGATGATCAATGAACTACTATCTACCTTCAATTGGTATCTACTACATCCTTCCAATGATATCTCGGTAACAAGTATCACCATCTACTTCATGCACACATTTCTTGCACCAACCTTGTGTAGGTTCTATCATGGCTTGTTAGTCATTCCTTCTTATGATACTTGTTTCCTTTCTCAAAGCATCCCAACAATGATCTCTTGTTGCTAGTTGTGATGTCTTTGATGCTCGTGTTGTTGGAACTCATTTATATACAATGAGAACATATCTAGCCATGTGCTATGCCTTCAAGCAAATATCTTATTGGTATATTTATGACTTCCTTGGGGATAACTTATTCATTCCTTTTTGCAACAATTTCGTGTGTACATCCTTCTTTGTGGATTGATATCATCATGATCTTCATCTACCTAGAATCTTATACACTTGAGAGAAGTTGCATATCTATTTGATATCCCCTTCTTTCACGTCCACCTTGTCGTTCTTGTATCATTTCTTTGGTGGCTCCGTGAAAGCCTTTGCATCTTATCTTGTTGCATCTAGATGCACTCTTGTGTGGTGAGGATATTTTTGTCTCTTGCTTGTCTTGACAAGGCTTTTGCCAATTAATTGGTATCCCTCGTCTTGATAACGCTCTCTTTTATATCTTCACCACGGGTTGTCACAAGCATAGGTTCTTTATATGCTTATTAGTGAGCTTGTGAACCCATTTGCTTGTTGTGTGTGGGAATGATAGGCCTTGCACCGAGTATCTCCTTCATTCAAGACTATATTGATGCTTAATGTTCATCCATACATTAGTCTTCTCAAGTGCTTTGCCATGACTCACACACATCATTTTGGTTGAGCATACTCTTAAGTTGTCTCTTTTATATGTTGCTCAACCATTTGTTTGTTGCAAGTGCTAGGCTTTGTTACCTTCATGCTCACTTGCACTTGGTGTGAGTTTCTATTGATTTTGGGGGAGTGATGATCCTATTTTGTGCACTTGGTATCCTAATGAAAATTTTCTAAGGAGTGCACAAATTATGGGGAGCTTCACCAGTGTCTTTAGAAAAATCGGTTGCTATGTCATGAGTTCTATTGATCTTGGGGGAGCGACGATCCTATGTTGTGCTCGTTGTATCCAAATACAAAATTAAATTGTGCACAAATCATGGGGAGCTTCTCTAGTTTCTCTAGGATACTCCTTTGCTCTTATCATAATATCTTTTATTCATTTGGCATGTAGGATCATTGGTCTAGTTGGGTCAATTGGTAACTTTTGATAGCTTAATTCAATTGGTATCCTTTGATTGCTTGATTGCGTGTTTTTCTCCCTTTGTTATGCCTTTGTGACATATCATTCTTTTGCAATCTTTGGGCCTCAATATAGTTTGTCTTCCTCCAAGTATTTATAGTTGGATATATGTATTGCATTCCACTCTCTATTTTGAGGAATACATAATTTATGGAGGAACACAATTTATATTGACCCTTTAAGTTTTTCGCCCATTTTGGCAATCGATGCCAATGGGGGAGAAGTTTCAGAGAGTTTAGTTTTGTGAGGAAGTTTAGAGAGTTGTCTCTTCGCTCTTCTTGCTTTGGTTTTGTTCCTAAGCTTTTGCATCTCATGCACATACATTATTGTTGCATGGTATGGTGATGCATAATTCCTTATATAAACTCTCTTGAAAGTGATTGTCATCAATTACCAAAATGGGGGAGATTGAAAGAACATGCGGTGCCCCCATGTTTGGTTTTGGTAATTGATGACAATCTCTATGGACTAATGGTTTCCTTGAGTTATATTTGAAGGGTTTGTCCATAGGCTTTTCTTGGAGTTCATTTGTTGGTTTCAAGGAGAGTTTGTGATGACCAAGGTGCTATTAAGGAATTATCCAAAGATTGGTCTTGTGAGTGTTGAGCTTATTGCAAGCATGTCTCGAAGAAGAAGAGTGTGTTATCATTCATGTTTACCTGCAAGACATCATCCAAATGAAGAGTTGGAAAGATTCAAGGTTGATCAAGACTAAGTGAAGGAGTGAATCAAGTTGATCAACACACAAATCGTAGAAGATGTACCGAGAGGGATCAAGCAATCCTATGGTATGGTAAGCATTGTCAATCATGCTTTGTGTATTAACCCATGGTCTTCGTGAGAGTTCTCTGTGGGATTAGGTTGCGGTGTGCAAGTTTAAGTGGAGCATCACGAAGAGATCAAGTGCTTGAAGCTTGCCGTCCATTGTGGTGACAATGGACTTGTGAAGATATGCCGAAGAGTGGCTCACCCATAGTGGAGTATGGGGGAGCAATCTACTTCTCTTCACGGAGACAACGCAATCAAGAAAGGTGGTCCAACTTGAGGAAGTCAAGATCATCTACATCTAGCTCAAGTGGACTTTGTGCAAAGCAAAGGTTTGCCCTTGATAGGTTTTCTATTTTACCGGTCTCGTGGTGGTAGTTGGGAGACCGGGTTATAGGATCGTTTGCCGTACTATCAAGGGGGGCTCTCAAGTTGGTAGCTTGATCGTATCGTTAGTAGAGAGCTCAAACCATTGCATCCTTGCATCATGTTTCTTGGTTCTTGTTTGGTTATCTTTGTGAGTCTTAGAACTTATGGTCATCTTGATGACAAGCTTGAGTTCATCGAAAACGGAGTTCACATGTGTCTTCTATGATGTTTTCGGTGTTGGGTGTTTTACCGGTCTTATCCGAGGAAGGGTTCTCACCATTTTCTTATGGGCCTTTTATAATTTGCTTCTTATTGGTTTTTCTATCAAGATTGTGTTAGCCCTTGTCGCTAGCTTTCCAACAAACTTGGTTTCATCGAATTCGGAGTCCGTATGCAAAAGTTATTGTCGTTTTGGTGTACTGAAAAGGCTGCAGCGGTACTACCGCGGGTAGGAGCGGAAGTAATTTTTTACTACCGCTTTCGGAAGCGGTACTACCGCTTTCGGGAGCGGTACTACCGCTTGGAGCAGTACTACCGCGGCTACTTCCGTGGCTACTTCCGCTCGGGACCAAAAACTCGTCACAAGTCCAGCGGTGGTAGGCACGGATGTAATTTTTTAGTACCGCTCGCAAGCAGTAGTACCGCTACCCTTAGCAGTACTACCGCTACCCCTAGCGGTAGTACCGTGAGGTCAAGCGGTACTACCGCTCCGACGGTTTTTCTGGACTTTTTGCCTCGTCGCTGTTGTTTTTCTAAGGAGTACTAATGCCCTAGCGGTAGTACCGCTCCTGGAGCGGTAGTACCGCTCTGTGCGGGCTGTGAGCATAACGGTTGGATTTTTCCCCACCTATAAAAGGGGCTCTTCTTCCCCAATGAACCTTATCCTTTGAGCTCGTGTTCTTCCCCCATTGTTGACCTTCTTCGAGCTTGCTATCTCTCAATCCCTCCATGGATTCTTGCTAGTTTTTGGGGGAAAAGAGAGAGGAGATCTAGATCCACATTTCCACCAATCACTTTCCCCTCTAAGTGAGGGGAACCCCTTGGATCTTGATCTTGGAGTTCTTGGTGTTCTCCTTCTTGTTCTTCCTCTCATTTCCCTCCCTAGCATTAGTTGCTTTGGTGGGATTTGGGAGAGAAGGACTTGGGCACTCCGTGTGCCCTTGCCATTGCATTTGGTGCATCGGTTTGAGTTCTCCACGGTGATACGTGGAAGTGAAGTTGAGAAGCTTATTACTCTTGGGTGCTTGGTACCCTTGAGCTTGTTCCTCTTGGGTGCTTGGGCGTCCTAGACGGTTGTGGTCACCTCGAAGCCATATTCCATTGTGGTGAAGCTTCGTGGTGTCGTTGGGGAGATAGCCCCAACCTTGGTGTTCGGAGCTCAATCATTGTGGTGTAAAGCTCCGGGCAAGCGTCGGGGTCTCCAATTAGGTTGTGGAGATCGCCACGAGCAATTTGACGGGTTCCGGTGACCGCCCCCAAGGGTTGCCAAAGTGTACGGGTTCGGTGACCGCCCCCAAGGGTTGCCATTTGTACGGGTTCGGTGACCGCCCTCAAGGGTCCCTTAGTGGAATCACGGCATCTTGCATTGTGCGAGGGCGTGAGGAGATTACGGTGGCCCTAGTGGCTTCTTGGGGAGCATTGTGCCTCCACACCGCTCCAAACGGAGATTAGCATCCGAAAGGGTGTGAACTTCGGGATACATCGTCGTCTCCGCGTGCCTCGGTTATCTCTTACCCGAGCCCTTTACTTATGCACTTTACTTTGTGATAGCCATATTGTTTCTTGTCATATACCTTGCTATCACCTAGTTGTTTATCTTGCTTAGCATAAGTTGTTGGTGCACATAGGTGAGCCTAGTTGTTGTAGGTTTTGTGCTTGACAAATTAACCGCTAGGTTTATTCCGCATTTGTTCAAGCCGAAACCATAATAATTTTAAAGCGCCTATTCACCCCCCCCTCTAGGCGACATCCACGATCTTTCAACAATGCTGTGTCGGAATAAAAGTCAATGACGATATTGGTCATTTCTTCCAGACTCACAAGGGTTTAAGACAGGGGGACCCGATGTCTCCTATCTTGTTTAACATTGTAGCAGACATGTTAACAATCCTTATTGGTAGAGCAAAGGAGAATGATCAGGTAGGTGGTCTCGTTCCTCATCTAGTGGATGGAGGACTCTCTATTCTACAGTATGCAGATGATACGATTCTTTTCATGGAGCATGACTTGGCTAAGGCGAGAAATATGAAACTTGTGCTTTGCCTTTTTGAGCAACTCTCGGGGTTAAAGATTAACTTCCATAAGAGTGAATTGTCTTGCTTTGGAAGAGCCAAAGATGAACAAGAAGCTTACATGCAGCTTTTTGGATGCGGGGTAGGGTCGTTACCGTTCACATACCTTGGCATTCCGATCCACCATCGGAAACTTTCTAATAAAGAGTGGAAGAGTCTAGAAGACCGTTTCGAGAAGAAACTTAGCTGCTGGAAGGGCAAGCTTTTGTCGTACGGGGGCCGATTGATTTTAATTAATTCGGTACTTACGAGTATGCCCATGTTTCTTCTGTCCTTTCTCTTGATCCCAGTAGGGGTGAGGAAACGCCTCGATTTCTATTGGTCGCGGTTCTTTTGGCAGAGTGATGAGGTGAAGCGCAAGTATAGGTTGGCTAGATGGGATGTTATTTGCAGACCGAAGGACCAATGAGGTCTCGGAATTGAAAATTTGGAGGTTAAAAATAGGTGCTTACTCAGTAAGTGGCTGTTTAAGTTACTCTCTGAGACTCAGGCTACATGGGCCCAGATTTTACATAACAAATACCTTACAACCAAGACACTAGCTCAGGTGACAGCTCGACCAACTGATTCACCCTTTTGGAAAGGACTGATGAAAGTAAAGTCGGCCTTTTTCAATAGAACTCAGTTCTTGGTTGGCAATGGTGGCTCCACAAGATTCTGGGAGGATACATGGTTGGGAAAGACGCCCCTAGCCACTCAATATCCTTCTCTTTACAACATTGCTCAACGTAAAGAAGATTACATTGCATCAGTGTTACAGTCAACTCCTCTTAATATTCAATTCCGAAGGGCGCTGGTTGGACACCGTTGGGAAGCCTGGCTCCATTTGGTGAGAAGACTGATGGATGTTCAGTTGACTCAACAGGCAGACCGCATTCATTGGAAACTGACTAAGAACGGGATGTTTTCAGTGAAATCGATGTATTTAGATTTAATTAACTCAGTGCCTATCCCTAGGTCTGCTCACATTTGGAAGGTCAAAGTGCCCTTAAGAATTAAAGTGTTTATGTGGTTTGTTCATAAACAAGTAATTCTCACTAAGGATAATCTAGCCAAACGCAACTGGGGTGGGTCTTTGCGATGTAGCTTTTGTGACAAGGTTGAATCAATTAAACACCTCTTTCTCGATTGTCCAATGGCTAAAGTTTTATGGCGTTCGGTCCATATAGCCTTTAATATTACTCCACCAACTAGTATCACCACGCTTTTCGGGACGTGGTTGAATGGAGTCGCGAAAGAATCAACGAGCCATATACGTGTGGGTGTTTGTGCATTACTATGGGCTATATGGAATTGCAGGAATGATTTGGTTTTTAACAGATCAACAAATGTTCATTTTTCGCAGGTTATTCACAGGGCCACTGCTTTGATCCGTATGTGGTCGCTACTCACTCCGATGGATGCCAGGGAGCGTATGATTACTGGGTCTATCCGTTGGGAGATGGTAGCTCGGGCTATCTTCAGCCGGTTTGGATGGCGGTCATGTAATAGGATAGGAGTCTAGGTCCTGTTTACATTAACGCATCCGAGTGTGGTGTACCCACGTTTTTTCTAGCTCAGGCTGAGCATTTTGTACTTTTATTTCGCATATTTGGAGACCTTGACCTTGATTATTAATAAGATGGCCGTATGCATCAGTTTGATGCAGAGGCCGGGGAATACCCCTTTTCTAAAAAAAAAAACTTCAAAAGCGTAGAGGGATCCTGTGACAGAAGACAATTTGCATTAGCAAAACCAAATTTCACTACTCATAGGTGTAAAAGCTCGAAGGCATTAAAAAAATTCAGGTCGTTCAAACAGTTAAGAATCAGCTTCACAGGTATGAAAATTGGGTTTGCAATCTTAACAAAGCACACCAATGGAAAGTATTTAAATCTGCTATAGTTTAGGCGAAATTGGACTTAATGAACTAGCACACAGGGAGGGATGCCCACCAGGAAAAGTAACCAGGGACATGAGATGGTGTTAGAGCTCATCACAGGAAGAAAATCCCGGACATAGTCGGAGCCTTTGACAAATGTCTCATGGGAATACCTTCTTGAGCTTCTCCAAGCATTATTTTTTTCTGCTCGATGGACAGACCGGATATTGTTGGAAATATGAGCAATTTACCATATGATTTTATATTAAAAAAAGTAAATAAAACATGACTATCATAGCAAAGATAAGACAAGTCATGCAATCTGACACAGAGTATGCAAATGGAATCTGAACTAGTGAATATGAACTCAACATATGTAGAACAAAAGCTAGAACAAGAAACCGTGACATGATCTTAAACAGAAAGAACACGAAGACGTACGGAGCAGCGTCATAAGCATTGGTCTTGGGGTTGACGTCCTCGCCAGCCATCTCGTCGAAGAGGTTGTCGATATCGGGCAAGAAGTCGTCGTTTGGGAAGTGGTCGTCGGCGTGCACTCCCAAAAACCTTATCACCCTTCTCCCGTTCAGGACTCAAAGTGACGGGGTTTCGGAGGCCTACTGTCCCGACACGCGGCGCACGCCGCAAGCCGGAATGGGGAAGAACCTTGCAGTAGCTCAGAGCTTGGAAATCGGTGGCAACGATGTTGTGGTGTGTCCCTCTGGGCTCGGATCATTCCCACAACCCGCGACGCGGCGCGTCGTGACGGGGCGTGGCGGGCGGCGGAGGAGAAGCACGCGTGAATGTCTCTCTTGCTCTCATGCTCATGCATGTGGGGAAACATCCTCCTTTATAAGGAGGTCCAACTCCTACCAAACTAGCAATGTGGGACTAAACTTTAGTCCCACCCCTTGCCTTGCATAAATGGGCTAAGTGGGCCTCTAGGATTTATTAGGAATTCTGAAAATGCTATTGCGATGGCCCAAAATAGACTAAATTCCAGCAATACCCACCAGATCCCAGAGGAACACAAAATTTGCCTTTGTTTCCAAAACGATTTTTTATATACCGGTACTGCAGTGGGGACTGTTAAGTTGAACTTCCACCTAGAACTCTATGCTACACTAGTAAGCAACTTGAATAGTGGACTAGACCTTGAACTGCAAGTTTTCTACGAATCAAGTTTCACACAAAGCCTTGACCGATACTGGGCTACCGTGGGACTTCCCCGCGGGTGGAGCTTATGCGTCATACTCCGAAACCTTTCATGAGTTTACTAGAGCACCCTACTCTCATAGATTGCGATGTTTAACAAGCTAACTCATATAAGTGTGTTCTTCAAAAGATGTTCTGCAGGACAACAACTTTGCTTATATAAGCCGCTTAGAAGACATTAAGATATACATCAACCTGCCATGCAGATTAGGAGAGTATTGCACCTTCATGAAGTGGTATTATTAATCGTAAGGACACTCTCCTCCCAGTTGGCCAACAACTTGTCTTCCACATCTAATTCACGGGATCTCGATCACATATAGTAGGTTACCACTGTGAGCAACTCATATTGTGGGTCTCATACCCATCTCCTTCGGTGCACTATATCACATTACGTGATAGACCCTTAGTAAAAGGATCTGCCAGTTTTTTAGACTTTGGATATAATCCAATGCAATAACTCTGAAGTTTCTTATTTTTCTGACAGACTTTAACCTTCTCTGAACATGTCTTGATGCCTTCATGTTATCCTTTGAGCTACTTACTTTCGTGATTACAGTTTGATTGTCGCAGTTCATAAGGATACCCCGTACATGTTTCTCAACAACCGGCAAGTCATTCAAACTTCTCGTGCCACTGCTTAGGTGCTTGCTTAAGTCCATACAAAGATTTCAACAACTTGCACACCTTCCCTTCTTGACCATCCACTATAAACCCATATGGTTGTTCCATGTAAATTTCCTCGTCCAACTATCCATTTAGGAAAGCAGTCTTAACATCCATTTGATGAACGAGAAGACCATGTGAGGTAGTGAAAGTAGTACTCAAATAGTGGCCAGTCGAGCCACGAGTGAGTAAGTATCAAAGAAGTCTTCACCTTCCTTTTGAATATAACCCTTAGCCACGAGTTGTACTTTTCAACGATACCTACAGACCTAAGCTTCTTCTTGAATACCCATTTGCACCCTATAGGTTTGCACCCATAAGCACGATTAGTGATCTTCCAAGTTTCATTTGCCAAGATGAAATCCATCTCACTATGGACAACTTCCTTCTAGTAGTCAGCATCTTTAGAGGCACATGCATTTGAAATAGAACTGGGAGTGTCATCTATGAGATACACAAGAAAATCACCACCAAAGGATTTGCAGTCCTCTGTCTCTTGCTCCTTTTAGGAGTCTCATTGTTATGCTCCACATGATCTTCAAGATGTTGCGTAGGAATGATAGGTTCAACTGCAACTACATCTTGACTCGATGAACTAGGCAACCACTGGTGCAGAGACATGCTATACAAACGGGTTTTAACCCATTTCTGCGACAACATTTTAAACCGTCGCCTAGTGAGTGTGGGCGATAGGGGAGTCCTCCCCACATGACCCAGAAATCGTCGGGGATAGGCCCTCCTGTCACACACGATGGGCATAATGAGCTCGTGTGTGACCAGGCTAGACATCGCATACAATTATACATGCCTAATCGTTTCCATTCATAAGTACATCCCACACAGTGAGTCCCAGAGAAACATTTCCGTTCGTATGTATATCACACATATTTTTTTTATGTGGGAGCGTTTGTGCAAGGTGGCCTAACGCAAACAGTTCTCTGGACGAAGCCGTGTGTGATTGTTTATTGATCCAATATGCGTACTTTCTAGAAACCGTGTGGGTTGTTTAAGTTCATCGCCCACGTGTTGTCAGAGAAACCGTTTGCAATAAAAAACCCCCAATAAGTAGGCTAATTGGCCTATTATTGAAAATCTATGTGAAAGGTCCCCTAGAGGGGGATGAATAGGCACTTTAAAATAATTACAATTTAGGCTTGAGCAAATGCGGAATAAATCTAGTGGTTAATTTGTCAAGCACAAAACCTACAACAACTAGGCTCACCTATGTGCATCAACAACTTAAGCTAAGCAAGATAAACAACTAACTGATAGCAAGATATATGACAAGAAACAATATGGCTACCACAAAGTAAAGGGCATAAGTAAAGGGCTCGGGTAAGAGATAACCAAGGCATGCATAGATGATGATGTATCCCGAAGTTCACACCCTTGCGGACGCTAATCTTCGTTTGGAGCGGTGTGGAGGCACAAGCTCCCCAATAAGCCACCAAGGACACTGTAATCTCCTCACGCCCTCACACAATGCAAGATGCCGTGATTCTACTAAGGGACTCTTGAGGGCGGTCACTGAACCCGTACAGATGGCAACCCTTGGGGGCGTTCACCGAACCCATACACTTTGGCAACCCTTGGGGTGGTCATCGGAACCCGTCAAATTGCTCGGGTCGATCTCCACAACCTAATTAGAGACCCCGACGCTTGCCCGAAGCTTTACACCATAATGATTAAGCTCCAAGCACCACAAACCGTCTAGGGCACCAAGGCACCCAAGAGGGACAAGCTCAAGGGTACCAAGCACCCAAGAGTAATAAGATTCTCAACTTCACTTCTACGTATCACCATGGAGAACTCAAACCGATGCACCAAATGCAATGGCAAGGGCGCACGGAGTGCCCAAGTCCTTCTCTCCCAAATTCCACCAAAGCAACTAATGCCAGGGAGTAAAATGATAGGAAGAACGAAGAAGAGAACACGAAGAACTCCAAGATCTAGATCCAAAGGGTTCCCCTCACATAGAGGAGAAAGTGATAGGTGGAAATGTGGATCTATATCTCCTCTCCCCCCCAAAACTAGCAAGAATCATGAAGGGATTGAGAGATAGCAAGCTCGAAGAAGGTCAACAATGGAAGAAGAATACGAGCTAAAGAGATAGAGACCATTGGGGAAGAAGGCCCCCTTAAATAGGCCTCCCCAAATCCAACTGTTATGTGCACAGGTCGCGCACAAGCGGTACTACCGCTGCCTAGAGTGGTACTACAACTTATAAGTGGTAGTACCGCCGCACAGAGCGGTACTACCTCTTATAAGCGGTACTATCGCGAGGGAGTCCTGGACCAAGGGGTCCTCGGGCCGTCGGCCTATTTCTCATGGGCCGGACTGAAGGGTGATGTTTACTACGCAACCTTCTTCTTGTAGACTCGTGTTGGGCCTCCAAGCGCAAAGTTTTGTAGGACAATATAAATTTTCCCTCAAGTGGATGAACTAAGATTTATCAATCCGTGGGAGGCGTAGGATGAAGATGGTCTCTCTCAAACAACCCTACAACTAAATAACAAAGAGCCTCTTGTGTCCCCAACACATCCAATACAATGGTAAATTGTATAGGTGCACTAGTTCGGCGAAGAGATGGTGATACAAGTGTAATATGGATAGTAGATATAGGTTTTTATAATCTGAAAAAATAAAAAAACAACGAGGTAGCAAGTAACAAAAGTGAGCAAAAACGGTATTGCAATGCTTGGAAACAAGGCCCAGGGTTCATACTTTCACCAGTGCAAGTTCTCTCAACAATGATAACATAATTGGATCATATAACAATCCCTCAATGCGCAACAAAGAATTACTCCAAAGTTCCTATCACGGAGAACATAAGATGAAATTGCTTGTAGGGTACGAAACCACCTCAAAGTTATTCTTTCTGGTCAATCTATTGTGCTATTCCCATAAGTGTCACAAACAACCCTAGAGTTCGTACTAAAATAGCACCACATGACACACATCAATCAACCCTAATGTCACCTAGATACTCCAATGTCACCACAAGTATCCATGGGTCAATTATACGATATGCATCACACATTTCAGATTTATAATATTCAATCCAACACAAAGAACTTCAAGAGCATCCCAAGATTTCTATCGGAGAAATGAATATGAAACACGTACCAACCCCTATGCATAGATTGCTCCAATGTCACCACAGGAATCCACAAGTTGATAACCAAAACATATATCAAGTGGATCAATAGAACATCCCATTATCACCACGGATATCCCATCGCAAGACATACATAAAGTGCTATCACATCCAAAGATTCAATTTGACATAAAAAAACCTCAAAGGAAAAGACTCAATTCATCACAAGGTAGAGAGGGAAGAACACTATAAGATGCAACTATAATAACAAAGCTCGCGGTACAACAGGATCGTGCCAAATCAAGAACACGAGAGAGAGATACAACACATAGCTACTAGTACAAACCCTCAGCCCCGAGGGTGGACTACTCCCTCCTCATCATGGTGGCCGCCAGGATGACAAAGATGGCCTCCGGTGATGATTTCCCCCTCCGACAGGGTGCTGGAATGGGGTACCGAGAGGTTTTTCGTGGCTATAGAGGCTTGCGGCGACGGAACTTCTGATCTAGGTTTCTTTTCGGAGGTTTCTATATTTATAGGAATTTTTTGTTGGGTAATGTTGCATGGAAAACAAAAATTTTCTACGCACATGCAATGATCTATCCATGGATATGCATATCAACGAGAGGATAGTATGTCTACGTACCCATGTAGACCAAAAGCGGAAGCGTTTAGTAACATGGTTGATGTAGTCAAACTTCTTCGTGATCCAACTGATCAAGCACCGAACGTACGACACCTCCGTGTTCAACACACGTTCAGCTCGATGACGTCCTCGCCTTCTTGATCCAGCAAGACGAGCAAAGTAGTAGATGAGTTCCGGTAGCACGACGGCGTGGTGATGGTTGGTGATGAAGAACAATCTCCGTAGGGCTTCGCCAAGCACTACAGAAACTAGACGGAGGATAAACTGGAGGGTCGGGGCTGCCAGCACACGGCTTGGTGAATCTTGATGTGTCTTGGGTGCTAGCCCTGCCCCTCTATTTATATGTTGAGCTCTGGGGTCGAAACTTCGAGCAAAAGCCTCATCAAAGTCGGTTTTGCCCGAAAGGCAAGAGTCCCACTCGGACTCCAGGACCAGACATCAGGGTTCCCGGCGTCTGGACCCAGACACCAGTGACCCCGGCATCTGGCCTCCGCGAAACTTCCTTTCATGCTTTCCAAAAGCCTCGTGGGCTTTACCCCTTGGCCCAAATAAAGTGTTCTCGTGCCCAAACACTTCAGGAAACATCTGAAACCCCTTCCGATGAATTCCAGAACCTTTTCGGAGATCAAACACTATTATCCCATATATTAATATTTACCTACAGACTATTCAGGAGCTCCTCGTCATTTCCGTGATCTCATCCGGAACTCCGAACAACATTCGGTCACCAACATACATAACTCATTCAATACTATATCATCAATGAACGTTAAGCGTGCGGACCGTACGGGTTCGAGAACTATGTAGACATGACCGAGACACCTCTCCGGTCAATAACCAATAGCGGAACCTGGATGCCCATATCGGCTCCTACATATTCTACGAAGATCTTTATCGGTCGAACTGTTATGACAATATACACAATTCCCTTTGTCCATCGGTATGTTACTTGCCTGAAATTCGATTGTCGGTATCTCTATACCTAGTTCAATCTCGTTACTGGAAAGTCTCTTTACTCGTTCCGTAATACATCATCCCGTGACTAACCCATTAGTCATTTGCTTGCAAGGCTTATTATGATGTGTATTACTGAGAGGGCCCAGAGATACCTCTCTGATACTCGGAGTGACAAATCCTAATCTCAATTCATGCCAACCCAACAAAACACCTTCGGAGATACCTGTAGAGCATCTTTTTTTGCATGGTAATACATGTCTCATTTATATAGAATAAAGATCAAGTTACAAGGCACGTAAGCACCAACCATACATGACTGAAAAGATAGGAAAATCCTATGCAATATACCAGCGCCTGTCCCTTTCCTTCGGCACAACCGAAGCGGCCACCAAAGGGTAAAAAGACAGATCACCTCTTCGCCCAAGCTCGATGTGGCTCCATCGCTGATCAGCAGCTTTACGAACCTCCAAAGTAGTTTGCCAAAAGAAAAACCATAGCCATTGAAAGAATCAGACCGGGGCAACATGTTCCCGGACATGCCATCAAACTTCAGAACTAACACCCTCGCATGACGATGACGTCGGAGAAGGAAACCAGAACTGCCCGCCTTCGGCCACAGACCCAACACAAGATACTCCATCTTCTAGCTGTCACTTGCATAGACAACCGCCTGTGCGTACTCCTAACGACAAACCCTCCCTGCTCCACCATGACATCGGAGACAACGCCACAGCAACATGGGCAGAGCAGAAGGAGAGACACACCTGATGGAGTCGCCGCCGCCGCCTCACCAACACCAACCATGAACCCTAACGCTTTCGATCTGAGGGATCGACAGAGACACGATGCCATCAACTCCGAGACGCTCGCATGAAGGACACCACCGGTGTGGGAGTGGGGTTGAGGCAAATTTATTTGTCCGGACGCCGCTCCCACCACCCCAATGACGCACCACGACCTACTAATCCAAAACCTAACTACAAATCAGGAACGTGGCCCCCCTCCATCCTGCCGCAGGAGCAGTGGCCGAAGGGAGAGGGAGCCAGCGCACCGACCGGTGGAGATTGGAGGAAAAGAGTCGCCTTGCCCTAGTCGCCTGGCGGCGGCGGCTAGGGTAGGAAACTATTTTGCGCGCTTCGGGCTCTCCAGCATGGAGATTTTTACTGTAGAGAATCTTTATAATCACCCAATTACGTTGTGACATTAGATAGCACACAAGGTATTCCTTCGGTATCCGGGAGTTGCATGATATCATTGTCAAAGGAATATGTATTTGACATACATGAAAGCAGTAGCAATAAACTGTATGATCAAATGCTAAGCTAACGAATGTGTCTTGCCCATCACATCATTCTCATAATGATGTGATCCCATTATCAAATGACAACTCATGTCTATGGTTAGGAAACCTTAACCATCTTTGATCAACGAGCTAGTCTAGTAGAGGCTCACTAGGGACACGGTATTTGTTTATGGATTCACACATGTATTTAGGTTTCCGATCAATACAATTCTAGTGTGAATAATAAATCTTTATCATGAATAAGGAAATATAAAATAATAACAACTTTATTATTGCCTCTAGGGCATATTTCCATGAGTCTCCCACTTGCACTAGAGTCAATAATCTAGATTACATTGTAATGAATCTAACACCCATGGAGTCTTGGTGCAGATCATGTTTTGCTCGCGGAAGAGGCTTAGTCAACGGGTCTGCAACATTCAGATCCTTATGTACTTTGCAAATTTCTATGTATCCATCCTTGACCAATTCACGAATGCAGTTGAAGCATCTCTTGATGTGTTTCGTTCTCTTGTGAAACCTGGATTCCTTCACCAAGGCAATTGCACCAGTGTTGTCACAAAAGATTGTCATCGGACCCAATGCACTAGGTATTACACCAAGATCGGATATGAACTCCTTCATCGGGACTCCTTCATGTGTTGCTTCCTAAGCAGCTATGTACTCCGCTTCACACGCAGATCCCGCCAGGACGCTCTGCTTGGAACTGCACCAACTGACAGCTCAACCATTCAATATAAATACGTATCTGGTTTGTGACTTAGAATTATCCGGATCAGTGTCGAAGCTGGCATCGACGTAACCCTTTATGACGAGCTCTCTGTCACCTCCATAAATGAGAAACATATCCTTCATCCTTCTCAGGTACTTTAGGATGTTCTTGACCATTGTCCAGTGATCCACTCCTGGATTACTTTGGTACCTCCCTGCCAAATTATGGCAAGGCACACATAAGGTCTGTTACACATCATATCATACATGATAGAACCTACGACTGAGGCATAGGGAATGACTTTCACTTTCTCTCTATCTTCTGCAGTGGTCGGGCATTGAGTCTAACTCAATTTCACACCTTGTAACACATGCAAGAACCCTTTCTTTGGCTGATCCATTTTGAACTTCTTCAAAACTTTGTCAAGGTATGTGCTTTGCAAAAGTCCTATTAAGCGTCTTGATCTATCTATATAGATCTTGATGCCCAATATATAAGCAGCTTCACCGAGGTCTTTCATTGAAAAATTCTTATTCAAGTATCCTTTTATGCTATCTAGAAATTCTAGATCATTTCCAATTAACAATATGTCATCCGCATATAATATCAAAAAATGCTATAGAGATCCCACTCACTTTCTTATAAATGCAGGCTTCACCGTAAGTTTGTATAAAACCACATACTTTGATCACCTCATCAAAGTGTATGTTCCAACTCCGAGATGCTTGCACCAGTCCATAGATGGATCGCTGGAGCTTGCACACTTTGTTAGCACCTTTAGGATCGACAAAACCTTCTGGTTACATCATATACAACTCTTCTTTCAAAAATCCATTAAGGAATGCAGTTTTGACATCCGTTTGCCAAATTTTATAATCATAAAATACGACAACTGCTAACATGATTTGGAAAGACGTAAGCATCGCTACAGGTGAGAAAGTCTCATCAGAGTCAACTCCTCGAGTGTCGTGGATTTGTCACGGCAGATGTCCTAGTGTGAGGACTTAGTCGTGAGGCCAACACATCTATGTAGTAGCTTGAGAGGGGTTGA
>LR738715.1:153063353-153074866 GCA_902687465.1 Secale cereale | reverse complement strand
GCCGAGGTGGTGCTGAGGATTGCCGGCGACGAGCTTCGCGGCGGCGACGGCCTCGGGAGAAAAAGGGGAAGATGACTACGGTGGCGCTGGAGCTCGGTTGAGTAGTTGGGAAGCTCCGTGGAGTCAAGGGGAAGCCAACGGCGGCACTGGATGGGTGGGGGAGGGCCTGGTTACGGCGAATGGTGCCGGCGCATGGCGGCGGCCGAGGTTGCCGGAGATGGAGAAGATTTGCTTCTTCCGGTCGAACCACTACGAGGGGAGCTAGCTATGGTGGACTGGAGGCTGCTTGGAGTCTCAGACGAGCTCGAGGTTCCTTAAATAGGCGGGGGAGGTCGGTTCCGCGGCTCCCCGTGGATAAGCACGACGGCGGCGATGGCGGTTCGTCGCCTCTGTAGCCGGGGTGACGTGGCGGAGCTCTGGGAGCATGCCAGGAGCTAGTGGACGGACGAGGCACTGCACAAGGAGGCAGGTGGCGAGCGAGAACGGCTCGGGCGGCGCCGTCCATGGCAGAGCTGGTCACGGGCGCCGGTGCTGCCAAAGCGCCATTGCTGCCGCTCTGAGAGGAGCAGGGCGAGTAGGGGCCGCACTAGGGGACAGGGGAGAGGATCAGGACGAGTTCGGGAGGCTTATCCAGGGGCATGTCGGTTCGGACGCGAGCACGTGCAAAACGCGCGCTCTGCTCGCGCTCCGGGCATGCACGGCGGGTGTTCGGCGAAATGCCAGGGCTAGCTAGAGGGCTTGGGTGGTGATGCAAAACAACAGAACAAGGTTAGAGGTGGCTAGGAAACTAGTGGACATGCTGGTTAGTCCTGAGGGTTACGATCACAATGCACACTTAAGAGCATGCCAAAACTGGCCATGCACTATAGGTGTTCGATAGAATGCCATGGGCATCTAGGCATTCCTGCTGGTGACCAAAAACTCCAGGTTGGGGTCTCTTTAGATGATAAAGAGGGTGGCAAGGTTAGCTAGTCAAAAGCCAAAACTTCCTAGTGCAAGTTTTTGAGAAAACCAAATCTGGACAGAAGAGAAAAGCTATCCTTGCATGGACCAAAAATATACCAATGGGTCCAATCTCCTGGACTTAAGAGTTTGGTAGGGTGGACTACAAGCAGGAGAAAAATTTAGAGGCAAAAGGGCAAGCAAAAATGGAGCTGTAGTACAAACCACCAAACTGGACCAGAACACAAAGGAGGATGGTTTGCTCAAGTTTTCCAAAGAACACCACTGGGTTTTTGCATAGGAATGAGTTATATACTTCTACCAACATCTCCAAATTTTGGTAGAATTTTTAAATGAATTTATAAAAGGGTTGCAGTGCAAAAGAGACTCTAAAACTTATGAGAACCCACTTAAAAGCAATAAAGTTTTTAGGGAAATATTCACAGAAATATTTCGACTGATAAAAGAAATGATCTTGAGAAGGTATACAAGTCCAACAATATTCTTGAAAGGTTTCCCCCCCTTGAGGGAAACATTCCACAATTCAGAAGAAAGAAATGGTTCTGAAATCAGAAGAAAATATCCAGAAATGAAATTTTTTATTTCCTGGCAAAATTTTAATCAATAAAACATGGTTAAATTTTTGGGGTGTTACAACACCACCCCCCTTAAGAAAAATCTCGTCCTCGAGATTTGCTAAGGACTATCTCAAAATATCCATCCCATTACCATAAAGCATTAATTCAAAAGAAACGGACATTCGTAATATACTGAGGTTACTGCGAGGGAGCAAATAATTGGTACAACTACAGTGGTGTACTGGTGTTATGAGAAGAAAAGCTATGGTTGGGAAAACCGAGAAATTACCTCTATCGGCTACGGTAAACTTAGAATAACAGTCTAAATTTACAAATTACGCTGGTCGTACCCGAGTGCATAGAGCTCTCTCTGGCTGACAGGTGGACCCGGGGTCCACTGTCAGTCTCTTCTTCTTCCTCTGGCTCTCTTTCTCCCTCTCTCTCGCGTGCTCTCCCGCGCTTTCTCCACCGGCGATGCCTAGCGCGTAGGGCATCTAGGCCGTACTGCGGTAGTGCGCGGCGTGCTAGCTGCCGGCGCAGCGTGCACTCACCTCGCGGGCCAGTGCGTTGTCGGCACTGCTCGCGGATTCGCCTCCGAACACCGGCGATCGAGCGACGAGCGGCGCTGGTGGACTTCGCCCACCGTACACCGATCTCGAGCTATAAAATGACCGCGGTGCTCCTCTCTTCTTCCTCACACCTGGCCTCGCCTCCCTTCTCCTTCCTTCTCCTCCATTTCTGTTTGCAGGAGCTCGCGACGAGGCTCTAATGGCGGCGGTGATGCCGGACTGGTACGTGATCCTGATGTGCGGAGGGTTGGCGGCGTTGCTGGGGTTCTCCGTGCTCTTGTGCGCGATGATCCTGAGTGATCGCCGTGATGCTGCTGCTCGAGTGTTAGCTCTACGCGGCGGCGGTGATCATGAGGATTAAGTGTGGTAGTTAGGTTCTGACTGCTGTCAGAGTGCTGGAGGTAACTTGCACTCTAATAATCACCCACAAATTTCTCCTCTAGAAACTGTGGCGTGTTAGCGAGGTGATCAGTTAGGTGCAAAAATATGCACGTGGCTATGCAATCAGTGCATGCTATGGGGTGGTTGTGGAAGTGAGCCTGCTGTCGTGGTACCGTGTGAATTAAAATGCATGTCACGAAGAATTTATGTGTTGCAACGGCTCAAAGGGAAAATCTAACTTCAAGATTTACTGAGAGCGGAAACAGTCAATCAAAATGAACAGCAGTAATAACCACTCATATTAATCGAAAACAAACATTTAATACATCGCACAAATTTAGGATACAACGCATAAGCTGTAATACACAAATAAATGCTAGGGGAGCAAACATAGCAGTGATGTCTACGATAAAAACGGAAAACGGACAGGGTCCTGAGGAAATGTTTCCGGCATTGGGGCACATTCCTCTTCTATCGGGGAAAGCGGAAGGCTTCCTGGTGTTGGAACACACTCTTCTTCTTCCGGAGGGAGCGGAGGAAGTTGAGGAAGCAATCGAAGGATGTGTCCTTCCTGAGTTGGCAGAGGGGGTCCGCCAATGGTGATCCGGGAATTTAGAACAGCAAGGTTGTGGAGATACTCCAGTATTTTCTGGGTGAAACGCTCCTGGGCCATCACGTATTGAATGAGATAGACCAGGGCTGGATCGCTCTCCGCACGTCCACAGCGGAACGTAGCTTCTGCTCCAAAAGCAGCGCGGCTTGGGAAATAGCAGTATTCTCTTGTGCTGGCACAAGGTACCGCAAATCGGAGACGGGTGACTGCTTCATACGCAGCAGACTCAATGGCCATGCCTGGTGTTGGCATGGATCTCCCGATGAAGATAACATAGGGAGGGCCTTGGTTTAAATCTGCTGGTGGAATATGTACAGCTGCCCAGTATTTCGAGAGATCAGGAGTGATTCTCGATTTGAGCAGCTCATACAGGGGTGGATGGGTGGAGCCAAGAGTATTGCGGGTAAAATCCCATAATATCTTAACAAAACTACCAGGGTTTGCGTCGGGGGTCCTCAGGTAAGCTCCGGGGTGAGACATGGATGGGTGAATGAGGAAGGTAGCGCTCGATGCTAATGGTTGCTGGTGTGGAAAAATGAGGGTGGCCTCTTATAGAGAGCCTGGGTCGTGAAACATGAAGTGGTGCCGTACGACTGAGACACCGACTCCGGCGCGGGGCTGTCCGAGTCAAAGTATCGGGCCTCGATCCCCAAAAGAAAAGTGACATGATACTGTGCATGTCGGTTAGGGGTCACGTCTAGAATTTTATTCCGCAACCACTCGTCAAACAATATATGCCAGATCACACATACTATGTGATGTTGACACACAAGTGGTTACAAGCTCACTACGTCACACAACGGCTACTACGGAACTAAAGGAAAAACTGGCTACTAGGGCTTGACAACAATCCTGGTGGACTCAGTCCACCTGGTTGAGATCTAGCCGGGCGTGTCCTGCGGGTGCCGAGTCCTCTCCGGGTGCTTCCGTGTCGGAGCTGGCCGGGGTAGGATGGGGAGCTACAGGGCTGGAGTAGCGATGGTGGCCTTCGTGGGGTGTTGAGGTCACCGTCCCATTGGAGTAGGCCTCCAAGAGACGACGGAGATCTCCGGGTGAGGCGATGGCATTGCCCGGGTGGATGACATGGTCAGAGCTTGGGGGCTCAACCGGCCTTCCAGGCAGCACTATCGGGGTGTCGGTGGCGTGTGCGGCTTCGCTCCTTGCTGGGGTCAGGCGAGTGAGCGCCATGCGGGTCTCAATCAGGTCAAGAGTGACCTGATCAAATAGTGCCTCTTGCGCTTCCAGGTAGCGCACCAGATGCACCAGGGCAGGGTCCGACTCATGGTCTCCGTTGGCGACCTGGGTCGGTCTACCATAGCCTTCACGACTAGGGTAGTAGTAGAATGAGCGGCAGTTAACCCTCGGCGACAGGTGCCGAAGATGAACTATAGCCTCTCGGGCTGCAAGTTGGATGGCTTGGGTCTCGTCGGAGGTCGTTCTCCCGGTGAACCGGTAGGGACGCTCCGATGTGATGCCTCTCCCGTAGATGTGCGCCGTGGCCCAGAAGTGTTGGATGGAATTACTCGTGTGCTCTTGGTACACGACATACTCCGGCGGCTCGTTGGTGCCGAAGGCACGACGGGTGAGATTGGCGAGGATGGCTACGAAGCCTTCGAGCTCGACTGCGGTGGTCTCGTTGTGAACGCGGGGGCCTGGCATCTTGGTGGTTGGATATCGAACTGGGAATGAGGCTGTGATGTGCTGAGTTTTTGGGGCAAGGCTTCCTTTATAAGTCAGCCGGGTCTTCCATCGTACGCTTGTGGATGGGACAACTCAGATGTCGGCACAGGTGCACGGTCTATGGATAGGCCGATAGGTTGGGCACCGACTGCCAAAAGCTGTCGTGGTCACTGTGTGGCTATTCTGCATGAGGGATATGGCTGGGTCTAGAATAAGGTTTGGTGGGTTGGTTTAACCTTGGTTTATCGACCTAGCTAAGATAGGATTAGCCAATGGTCAGCCTGGCTCTGATACCAAGGTTGTCAGGACCGGTTTTCCAGGATATTAATTTCCCAGTAAACGGCCCTTGTGCTCACCAGCCCCAGGATTACTGTTAGCTGATGAGACACAAACTTGATACAGAAATTCCAAGCAAAATACAAAATATGTAGTACAAGACCATTCTGGTCCATGAGTACAACAAAAGGGTTCTAGTGGTTGATGGCGGAAGCGGTTTGCGATACATCAGCGTCTATGGGACTCCATTTCCCGCAGGAACAGCTGACCTGGATAATTCCTATCTTCGCGAGGCTGCTATCACCGTTGCCTAGGTTCCGGGGCTGCCATCGCAGCGCTCCTCTCCCAGCGAGAAATCTGGCCAAGACAATAGCCAGGGACAAGCCAGTGAGTACTTTGAATGTACTCGCAAACATTATGAACACAGGAAAAATATAACAAATAACATTCATGCTCTGAAATATTCTATGATCACTTCGTTAGTCGCGAAATAAAAATTCATGACGCAAGCATGTTATTCTTATAAACCATGGATAAGTAATCAAGAACAAAAATAAAATGCACCGATCGGGTGTCTGAAGCGACGCCTCGAAAGGATAATAAAATAAAACATGCCTCAGTCGGACATCTGAGCGACGTCTCATAAAGGGCTTATAAAGAGGATAAAAACAAACATGCCACAGTCGGGCGTCTGAGCGACACCACATAAAGGGCTTATAGGAAAAATAAAACACAAGCATGCCACAGTCGGGCGTCTGAGCGACACCACATAAAGGGCTTATAAGGAATATCCAGGAGGTAGAACCATCCCAAGGATACTCAATAATTCAGACAATACAAGTGGTTAGTCCATAATAATAATAATCATAATCCTCACAAGTCACAGGTTATGATCCATGTTCTGGCTTAGGGGTTTTCCTCCGAAGACCGACACTAAGACCGACACTTGACCCATCCCAGACTGTAATCCTTAACCGCGGACACGGCTATTCGAATAGATATAACCTCTGCAGAGGGTGTACTCTTTACCCACGAGTAACGGTTTCCTTTAGTCCACCGGGACTAATTCCATTTACGGTCTTTTAGTTGAAAACACACCTGACCCGCACACACCAGCTTAACTTACCGGTGTCTGGAATCACCCACGACACCTGTTAAGTAAAACTCTAAGTGGGGAGGCTACAACCTCGAGTAGCATGGGATCACAGAATTTATAATGCGCGCGAACTAGGGGAGCTACCCCCTCGGCTCCAACCGGAAACACCCATACCCCCGGACCAGGTGGCATGCCTACCGGATGCAGCCGGTATCTTCCACCATGGCCTCTCTGTACGGTGTGTGCCAAGAAAGGGGTTGACAACTTACTGGACTGTACCCTACCTGCGGCAGGGACAAGTGGTAGTACGAAACAAGAATGGGGGTTACCGGAACAAGACTCGATCTATGGTCGACTCAGGAGGTTAAAGTATCACCTGCGTGATTAGCATAGTAAATATATCTCACACCAACAGACAGAATCACCACTTATCATACCTCAACATGCCTTACTGACTATACTCGTCTCAACGAAATATCAGTAGCAAGCTCGTGTCTACCCAAGACAAAGACTTTCCTGGATTCCTTCCAGTAGGCATGAGAGGTAGACGAGGGTGATTACTGTCACGAGTATAACAATTTCCAACAGCAAGGAAACTTCATCATGCACTCATGAGTATGATCATATCCACACATAAAATAACGAATACTTCGTGCCAAGGTGGTGTTGTAAACGTGTCCAACAACACACAACAATATTAGGCCGGGGTTCAGAATGCTTGCCTTCAAGGTGTAGAGAGGGGAGGTACACTCCAAAACTTTTTGAAAGTTTTGATCTTCTCTCCAAATTCCTATTTTTGAAAGTATTCAAATTAACACATACCTTAAAGACAGTACAAAAAGTTGTCCTAATTATTTTTGAAATAAATCCTAAAATAAACTAGATGAAATTTGAGAGTGGTAGGAAAAAGAATCAACTCATTTGGAGTTTTATTTAAAAAGATATGCCCAGTCAAAGTTTAGTCAAAGTTCTGTTTTAAATAAAAACAGAAAAGGAAAACTGTTTTGAACGAAATGCGTTTTCAAACAGAGGAGACGTACTCGGTGGGAGTGCGCTTTCACTTAAGCCAGCGAGGGCCGGTTCGAGGTCACTGACAGGGGGCCCCGCGGTCCCACCTGTCGGGTTTGACCGGTCCTCCTCCCTCCTCCCTTCTTCGCCCGCACTGGACGGAGCTCCGGCGATTGCCGGCGGCGAACGGCGGCTCCATGCGGGAAACGGAGAGGCGGAAAGGGTCCGCGGTTCTACGGCGAATCTCTCGGTGGTCGAAACAGCCGAGGTGGTGCTGAGGATTGCCGGCGACGAGCTTCGCGGCGGCGACGGCCTCGGGAGAAAAAGGGGAAGATGACTACGGTGGCGCTGGAGCTCGGTTGAGTAGTTGGGAAGCTCCGTGGAGTCAAGGGGAAGCCAACGGCGGCACTGGATGGGTGGGGGAGGGCCTGGTTACGGCGAATGGTGCCGGCGCATGGCGGCGGCCGAGGTTGCCGGAGATGGAGAAGATTTGCTTCTTCCGGTCGAACCACTACGAGGGGAGCTAGCTATGGTGGACTGGAGGCTGCTTGGAGTCTCAGACGAGCTCGAGGTTCCTTAAATAGGCGGGGGAGGTCGGTTCCGCGGCTCCCCGTGGATAAGCACGACGGCGGCGATGGCGGTTCGTCGCCTCTGTAGCCGGGGTGACGTGGCAGAGCTCTGGGAGCATGCCAGGAGCTAGTGGACGGACGAGGCACTGCACAAGGAGGCAGGTGGCGAGCGAGAACGGCTCGGGCGGCGCCGTCCATGGCAGAGCTGGTCACGGGCGCCGGTGCTGCCAAAGCGCCATTGCTGCCGCTCTGAGAGGAGCAGGGCGAGTAGGGGCCGCACTAGGGGACAGGGGAGAGGATCAGGACGAGTTCGGGAGGCTTATCCAGGGGCATGTCGGTTCGGACGCGAGCACGTGCAAAACGCGCGCTCTGCTCGTGCTCCGGGCATGCACGGCGGGTGTTCGGCGAAATGCCAGGGCTAGCTAGAGGGCTTGGGTGGTGATGCAAAACAACAGAACAAGGTTAGAGGTGGCTAGGAAACTAGTGGACATGCTGGTTAGTCCTGAGGGTTACGATCACAATGCACACTTAAGAGCATGCCAAAACTGGCCATGCACTATAGGTGTTCGATAGAATGCCATGGGCATCTAGGCATTCCTGCTGGTGACCAAAAACTCCAGGTTGGGGTCTCTTTAGATGATAAAGAGGGTGGCAAGGTTAGCTAGTCAAAAGCCAAAACTTCCTAGTGCAAGTTTTTGAGAAAACCAAATCTGGACAGAAGAGAAAAGCTATCCTTGCATGGACCAAAAATATACCAATGGGTCCAATCTCCTGGACTTAAGAGTTTGGTAGGGTGGACTACAAGCAGGAGAAAAATTTAGAGGCAAAAGGGCAAGCAAAAATGGAGCTGTAGTACAAACCACCAAACTGGACCAGAACACAAAGGAGGATGGTTTGCTCAAGTTTTCCAAAGAACACCACTGGGTTTTTGCATAGGAATGAGTTATATACTTCTACCAACATCTCCAAATTTTGGTAGAATTTTTAAATGAATTTATAAAAGGGTTGCAGTGCAAAAGAGACTCTAAAACTTATGAGAACCCACTTAAAAGCAATAAAGTTTTTAGGGAAATATTCACAGAAATATTTCCACTGATAAAAGAAATGATCTTGAGAAGGTATACAAGTCCAACAATATTCTTGAAAGGTTTCCCCCCCTTGAGGGAAACATTCCACAATTCAGAAGAAAGAAATGGTTCTGAAATCAGAAGAAAATATCCAGAAATGAAAATTTTTATTTCCTGGCAAAATTTTAATCAATAAAACATGGTTAAATTTTTGGGGTGTTACAAAACATCCTCGGGATCTTCTGGCTCCAGGACTCCATCAATCTGGTTGCATCATCCGAGAAGAAGGAACAAAAGGGGGAAAAGGGGGAGCAAAGCAACCGTGAGTACTCATCCAAAGTACTCGCAAGCAAGGATCTACACTACATATGCAATCCAATCGAAGACTACGCTTCTGGCCACCTCCATCTTGCAGCAGTATATGAAAGTAGCTGGAAAGTAACAAGTATCCAACTTCTGGCAGCCTCCGTCTTGCAGCAGAAGAATAGAATAGATGGTAAGTTCACCAAGTATCATCGTATAGCATAATCCTACCCGGCGATCCTCCCCTTGTCGCCCTGTGGGAAAGCGATCACCGGGTTGTATCTGGAACTTGTCTAGGTGTGTTTTATTAAGTCTCCAGTTCTAGTTGTCATGAGGTCAGAGTACAACTCCGGGTCGTCCTTTTACCAAGGGACATGGCTATTCGAATAGATTAACTTCCTTGCAGGGGTGCACCACATAACCCAGCACGCTCGATCCCATTTGGCCGGACACACTTTCCTGGGTCATGCCCGGCCTCAAAAGATCAACATGTCGCAACCCTACCTAAGCACAACAGAGAGGTCAGCACGCTGGTTTAAACCCTAAGCGCACGGGGGTCTGGGCCCATCGCCCAATGCACACCTGCACGTTGCGAGGGCGGCCGGTAAGCAGACCTAGCCGCTCCTAATAACAGAGCGGCATTCCAGTCCAATCCGGCGCGCGCCGGTAAGTCGCTGACGCCAAGAAGGCTTCGGCTGATACCACGACGTCGAGTGCCCATAACTATTCCCACGTAGTTGGTTAGTGCGTATAGGCCAATGGCCAGACTCAGATCAAATACCAAGATCTCGTTAAACGCGTTATTATGAAATAACCACGGACAACGACTAGGGCCAGACCCACCTGTCTCCTAGGTGGTCGCAACCCGCCCTGTCGCTCCGCCACAAAGTAACCATCAGGGGGCTGCCGGGAACCCAGGCCCACCACTACCTATGTGGAACCACCTGCCCCTTCAGCCCCCATCTCCGAATCGTCATCATGTGTATGTAATAGTATAGTATATACCCGTGATCACCACCCGAGTGATCACGGCCCAATAGTATAGCATGGCAGACGTACAAGAATGTAGGGCCACTGATGGAGTACTAGCATCCTATACTAAGCATTAGGATAGCAGGTAAAGGTATCAACAGTTGTAGCAACAATGACACGCTATGCAACAGAATAGGAGCTATCGAATCAACAACAGTAGCAAACCCAATGCAATAATAAGATAGAGGGGAATGGACGATATCTGGTGATCAAGGGGGGGGGGCTTGCCTGGTTGCTCTCGCAAGGAGGGGTCGTCATCACCGTAGTCAAACTGGGGGTCGCCGTCAGTCTCGGGGTCTACTGGAAAGAAGTAACGAAGGGGGAACATAATAAATAATAGAGCAATCAAAGCATCACAAAGCGTAACATGGAAAAACGTGGTGCTAGAGGTGACCTAACACAGTACTCGGTGATACAGGCGAAGAGGAAATAACATCCGGGAAAGTATTCCTGGTGTTAGGCATTTTCGAGCAGATGAAACTGAGGGGGAATGTTGCATGTTCGGTATGATAGAGATGTGTGGCGGACGAATGGACCGCGTATTTGGATTCGTCTCGTCGTTCTGAGCAACTTTCATGTATAAAGTTTTTCCATCCGAGCTACGGTTTATTTTATATTAATTTTAAATTATTTAATCATTTTTAGAATTTATTTAATTATTTTAATTCAACATTATCCAGAATAGTGTATGCTGACGTCATCCTGACGTCAGCATGATATCAGCAGTCAACATGGCGTTGACTGGGTCAAACTGACGTGTGGGTCCCGCTGTCATAGACTGATATCTAATTAACCAAGTTAATTAGTTTAATTAACAGATTAATTAGGTTAATTAGTGATTAAGTTAAGCTAATGATGATTAATTAAATTAATTATTTAATTAACATTTTAACTAATTTAATTATTATTGTTTATTTACTATTATTATTATTATTATTATTATTATTATTATTATTATTATTATTATTATTATTATTATTATTATTATTATTATTATTTAAATTGGTTCTGGGGGTTGGGCCCCGGCTGTCATTGGGCTAGGGCCCCTAGCGGGTTTGGGTGCTACGGGCACCGAGCGAGCGGGTGAAACCCGAGCGGGCGACGGGCACAGCCCGCTCGGCTGGGCGCAGCCGGGCGAGGCCGCAACGGCGGTGGCCGGCGGTGAGAGCGGCGAGGCCAGGGGGAGGGGCGGACGTACGGGAGGAGCAGCGCGGGGCCGCGGGGCGAAGCAGGCGCGCACGGCTGCTGCGGGACGACGTTGGGCGTGAAGCAGTGGCCAGGAGGCGACGGCATCGGGAGCCGGCGAGCAGGGCGAAGCAGAGGGCGGTGCTGGCCGGAGCGGCGCGAGCGCGCAGCGGCAGCAGTTGCCGAGCGACGCGGGGGGTGCGACAGGCGTACG
>LR738715.1:153035574-153047166 GCA_902687465.1 Secale cereale | reverse complement strand
CATTTCCTCCTGGATGAGTGTCCATAATCTCATAGCAAATCTCCTTTAGCAGATATGTTCAAACTTTTCCAATGCAAAAAATCCAGGCACTTATTCTGAAAAATCTAGGTCAATAGGCCAGCTTCATAATCAATTCACTGACGTTGGTTTCCTACAAAGAAATATTGTGAAGAATAATTCATTTGATTCGGCTCCCAATGCTTAACAAAAAATATTGGTCTTTGAAATACTCATCTGATATTCAGCCGGCTTGAAGATATAGAACTTGTCGGTTTATCATTGCCAAAATTGTGGGGTATAAAAACTGATGATTCCGGGTTATGACTGTTATACACACTGGGTCATGATTGTTGGCAACGCCGGGTCACACAATTAATCTTCCTGATTTGCTCAAAACCGAGAATTTGAAGACGTTCCTCCTTTATATGCATATTACCTGTAGGCCCCAAGTCTTAAGAGGAGAACATAGTGATAGCTTAAGACTTGCTTCAATATAAATGTTGCAACCTTGAAGAAATCCAGTTTGTTAATCTCAGTCACTAGTCAAAACTGAATATTCCACATATGTAGCCCCCAAGTGCCGGGTTTTCATGCTTGCAGCAACCTGTGACTTGTAATTACCTGATGCCCATAAAAACTTCAACCAGTGTAGCCCCCAAGGGCTGGGTCATTATGCAATAATGAGCAGGGACTTTATAAATATGATCATGTAGACTTGAACAACAACGTGTAGCCCCCAAGGGCCGGCTCAGTAAGATAATATTGAGCTGGAACTTTGTATATACTTCTTTGAAAAGAACATCATATGATGTAACCCCCATCACGGGGCTTGAACCCATGTCCACAAGGTTAAGAGTTTTGTGCTTTACCAACTGAGTAGTGAACCCTTCAATATAATGGATTAAGACTTGTGTACCTTTAATTATTGACAGGAGCAATTGGTAGCCCCTAAGGGCCGGCTCATTACGATGTGATGAGTCGAGACTTCAATAAAGTTAGTAAAAAATGACCTTGCATTAGCCCCCAAGTGCCATGGTGCATGCTCGCAGTGACATGGGACTTGCATATTTGATGTAATCTCAATCTGAATAATGTAGGCCCCCAGTGCCGGGTTGTAAGCCTGCAGTGACTCGGGACTATTCCTCCCATTGTAGAATAAATCATATCCATTGATAAGATAATAGCCATTGCGTGAAAGCGACTTTGAAAACCTCAATCATAATACTGGTTATTGATAACCATAATAAAAATCCAGCCATGTTGGCTATTCAAGATTTAAATAATATAACCTGGTTTGAAAACCGGTTCCTGCAGTATAAACCAGTATATCTATGCATATATGATGCATGCTATGATGATGTAATGATGATGAATTGTATGATGCAATACATGATGATGTATGTGTATGATGCAATGTATGGTGATGTATGTGTATGACGATAGAATACTTCATTGAAACTAGCCTGAGCCACTTGAGTATCCCCGCTTTTTGTAGCCGGCTCTCACAGGACCCCATCGATGTTTGAACCTGGATAAGTTCAGATATGACTATCGAGAGTACACGAGGTCGGAGTAGCATCAAGCAAACAGGAAGGTTTAACCAAGTTTCAATGAAGGCGGCTTTAACAGCGTGGATCTATCCTGACTATCTGTAAGCCGTGCTCTCACATGACAGCCGTCGTTTTAACCTTAACAAGCTCAGGATCTTTGGTGAATACACCGTAAAAGATTGATAGCTAAGAGTTCAGCGGGTCAACCAGGATGACCTAATGGAGTTGAAGCAGCTAGTATACAGGTAGGATGACCCAGAAAGGTTACATCCTCTTTGGTCGAATACGCCTATGTTTGAACAAGATAACCTGGAAACTTTGGTGAATACACCGGGTGTTTCAAGCCAGTTAAGAGGGTAGTGACGCTATGTTCTCTTTGGTCGAATACGCCTATGTTTGAACAGGAAGCCCCCAAGTGACATACTGAGTTGTGCTCATCGGGGACCTATGTTTGAGCTATGCTGTGCATCCAACTCTCTTTGGTCCCTGTAATTTTCCTGATAACTCGAACTTGCGAGAGATGGATATTCTTCTTGAGCTGGAATTTTAAACCGGATTTAAGAGCTTTCAAAGCTTTGTGGGAGATAGATTTCCCTTGAGCCGGATTGTGAACCGGATATTAAGAGCTTCAACGCTTTGTAGGAGACAGATTTCCTTTGAGCCGGGATTTAAACCAGAATATTTCTGACGACCTTTAAACTTTCATCCATATAACAGTAGTCTCCGGGGCCGGGTTATTTTTCCCTCCAATGGCCCAGAGTTCTTGAATTCACTGATACTGTCTAGGGCTGCCGAGTCATATCATTGTAGCCCCCGAGTCTCAAGACGACTCGAGGAGTTGGCTTGAGATTATCCATATTTGACCATAGCATAAGGTGTATATCATTGGTGTTGATAGCGCGATGTGAATCCATGACACGTCTCTGTCGTATCTATAATTTTTGATTGTTCCATGCCAATATTATACAACTTTTACATACTTTTGGCAACTTTTTATACTATTTTTGGGACTAACATATTGATCCAGTGCCCAGTGCCAGTTCCTGTTTGTTGCATGTTTTTTGTCTCGCAGAAAATCCATATCAAACGGAGTCCAAACAGGATAAAAACCGACGGAGTTTTTTTGGAATATATGTGATTTTTGGGAAGAAAAATCAACGCGAGACGATGCCCGAGGGGGCCACAAGGTAGGGGGCGCGCCCCTGACCCTCGTGGCCACCCCGTAAGGCGGTCGGTGCCCTTCTTTTGCCGCAAGAAAGCCAATATCCGGATACAAATCGTGTTAAACTTTCAGCCCAATCGGAGTTTCGAATCTCCGGGAATATAAGAAACGGTGAAAGGCCAGAATCTAGGAACGCAGAAAGAGAGAGAGATAGAGAGAGAGATCCAATCTCGGAGGGGCTCTCGCCCCTCCCATGCTATGGAGACCAAGGACCAGAGGGAGAACCCTTCTCCCACCTAGGGAGAAGGCCAAGGAAGAAGGAGAAGGAGGGGGTGTTGGGGAACGTAGCAGAATTCAAAAAATTTCTACGCTTTCACCAAGATCCAACTAAGGAGACATCTAGCAATGAGCAAATAAGAGTGCATCTACATACCGTTATGTAGATCGCGAGCAGAAGCTTTCGAAGAAACATGGATGAAGTAGTCGTACTCTTCTCGTTCTTCGCCACCGATGATCTAGCGCCGAACGGGCGACACCTCCGCGTTCAACACACGTCCGGTACAGCAACGTCACCTCCTTCTTGATCCAGCAAGGGGGGAGGAGAGGTCGTCAGAGATCCAGTAGCATGACGGCATGGTGGTGGATGCAGTGGAGAATCCTGTAGGGCTTCGCCGGTGCCCTGCGTAAGGAGATGGAGGTGTGACGGGAGGGGGAGAGGCGCCAGGGGCAAGGGTGCGGCTGCCCTCTCCCCCCGACATATATATAGGGGGCCAGGGGGGGTGCGCCGGCCCTGCAGATCCCATCTGCAGGGTGGGGCGGCGGCCAGGGGGGATTCTTGCCCCCCAAGGCAAGGTGGCGCCCCCTCCCCCCTAGGGTTTCAACCCTAGGCGCATGGGGAGGAGGGCCCATGTGGTGCGCCAGCCCACCAGGGCTGGCCACTTCCCCTTTGCGTCCTAGGGGCCCCACCGGGATGGGTGGCCCCACCCGGTGGACCCCCGGGACCCCTCCGGTGGTCCCGGGACACTCCCGGTGACCCCCGGAGATCACCCGATGGCCGAAACTGGACTTCCTATATATCATTCTTTACCTCCGGACCATTCCGGAACTCCTCGTGACGTCCGGGATCTCATCCGGGATTCCGAACAACTTTCAGGTTTCCACGTGCATGTATCTCTACAACCCTAGCATTACCGAAACTTAAGTGTGTAGACCCTACGGGTTCGGGAGACACGTAGACATGACCGAGACCACTCTCTGGTCAATAACCAACAGCGGGATCTGGATACCCATGTTGGTTCCCACGTGTTCCTCGATGATCTTCATCGGATGAACCACCGTGTCAAGGATTCACTCAATCCCGTATGTTATTCCCTTTGTCCATCGGTACGGTACTTGCCCGAGATTCGATCGTCAGTATTCCCGATACCTTGTTCAATCTTGTCATGGCAAGTCTCTTTACTCGTTCCGTAATCCATCATCCCGTGACCAACTCCTTAGTCACCTTGAGCTCATTATGATGATGTCTTACCGAGTGGGCCCAGAGGAACCTCTCCGTCATACGGAGTGACAATATCCCAGTCTCGGTTCGTACCAACTCAACAGACATTTTCGGAGATACCCGATGCGTACCTTTATAGCCGCCCAGTTACGTTGTGACGTTTGGCACACCCAAAGTATTCCTACGGCATCCGGGAGTTGTACAACCTCATGGTCTAAGGAATAAATACTTGACACCGAAAAGCTTATCCATTACAAACTATACGATCTCGTGCTATGCTCAGGATTGGGTCTTGTCCATCACATCATTCTCCTAATGATGTGATCCCGTTATCACTGACATCCTATGTCCATGGTCAGGAAACCATGACCATCTGTTTGATCAATGAGCTAGTAACTAGAGGCTTACCAGGGACTCATTGTGGTCTATGTATTCACACATGTATCGCTGTTTCCGTACAATACAATTCAAGCATGAATAACAGACGATTATCATGAACAAGGAAATATAATAATAATACTTTTATTATTGCCTCTAGGGCATATTTCCAACAGTCTCCCACTTGCACTAGAGTCAATAATCTAGTTACATTGTGATGAATCGAACACCCATAGAGTTCTGGTGTTGATCATGTTTTGCCCGTGGAAGAGGTTTAGTCAACGGGTCTGCAACATTCAGATCCATATGCACTTTACAAATATCTATGTCTCCATCCTGAACATAATTCCGGATGGAGTTGAAACGGCGCTTGATGTGCTTGGTCTTCTTGTGAAACCTGGGCTCCTTGGTAATGGCAATAGCTCCAGTGTTGTCACAGAAGAGAGTCATCGGGCTTGACGCGCTTGGAATGACTCCTAGGTCGGTGATGAATTCCTTCATCCAGACTCCTTCCTGTGCTGCTTCGGAAGCAGCTATGTACTCCGCTTCACATGTAGATGCTGCCACGACGCTTTGCTTGCAACTGCACCAGCTGACTGCCCCTCCGTTCAAAATATACACGTATCCGATTTGAGACCTAGAGTCATCCAGATCTGTGTCCAAGCTAGCATCGACGTAACCCTTTACGACGAGCTCTTCGTCACCTCCATAAACAAGAAACATATCCTTAGTCCTTTTCAGGTACTTCAGGATGTTCTTGACCGATGTCCAGTGTTCCATACCGGGATCACTTTGGTACCTCCGTACCAAACTTATGGCAAGGTTCACATCAGGTCTGGTACACAGCATGGCATACATGATAGAACCTATGGCCGGTGCAGAGGGAATGACACTCATCTTTTCTCTATCTTCTGCCGTGGTCGGCGACTGAGCCTTGCTCAATCTCATACCTTGCAAAACAGGCAAGAACCCTTTCTTGGACTGATCCATATTGAACTTCTTCAATATCTTGTCAAGGTATGTACTTTGTGAAAGACCAATGAGGCGTCTTGATCTATCTCTATAGATTTTGATGCCTAATATGTAAGTAGCTTCTCCAAGGTCCTTCATTGAAAAACTTTTATTCAAGTAGGCCTTTACATTTTCCAAGAATTCTATATCATTTCCCATCAGCAATATGTCATCCACATATAATATGAGAAATGCCACAGAGCTCCCACTCACTTTCTTGTAGATACAGGCTTCTCCATAAGTCTGTATAAAGCCAAACGCTTTGATCACATCATTAAAGCGAATATTCCAACTCCGAGATGCTTGCACCAGCCCGTAAATCGAGCGCTGGAGCTTGCATACCTTGTTAGCGTTCTCTGGATCGACAAAACCTTCCGGCTGCATCATATACAACTCTTCCTTGAGGAAGCCATTAAGGAATGCTATTTTGACGTCCATTTGCCATATCTCATAATCATAGAATGCGGCAATAGCTAACAATATTCTGACTGACTTCAGCATCGCTACGGGAGAGAAAGTCTCGTCGTAGTCAATCCCTTGAACTTGTCGATAACCCTTAGCGACAAGTCGAGCCTTATAGATGGTCACATTACCATCCGCGTCTGTCTTCTTCTTAAATATCCATTTGTTTTCTATGGCGTGCCTTTCATCAGGCAAGTCCACCAAAGTCCATACTTTGTTTTCATACATGGATTCTATCTCGGATTTCATGGCTCCAAGCCATTTATTGGAATCCGGGCCCGCCATCTCTTCTTCATAGTTTGAAGGTTCACCGTTGTCTAACAACATGATTTCCAGGACAGGGTTGCCGTACCACTCTGGTGCGGAACGTGCCCTCGTGGACATTCGAAGTTCAGTAGTAACTTGATCTGTTTCTTCATGATCATTATCATCAACTTCCTCCCTTGTTGGTGCAGGCACCTCAGGAACAATTTCCTGCGCAGCGCTACTTTCAGGAGGGGTGACTGTCACCTCATCAAGTTCTACTTTCCTCCCACTCACTTCTTTCGAGAGAAACTCTTTCTCCAAAAAGCATCCATTCTTGGCAACAAAGACTTTGCCTTCGGATCTGTGGTAGAAGGTATACCCAATCGTTTCCTTTGGGTATCCTATGAAGACGCATTTTTCTGATTTGGGTTCGAGCTTTTCAGGTTGAAGTTTCTTGACATAAGCATCGCAACCCCAAACTTTTAGAAACGACAGCTTCGGTTTCTTGCCAAACCAAAGTTCATACGGAGTCGTCTCAACGGATTTCGACGGAGCCCTATTTAAAGTGAATGCGGCAGTCTCTAAAGCATAACCCCAAAAAGATAGCGATAAATCGGTGAGAGACATCATAGATCGCACCATGTCCAACAGAGTACGATTTCGACGTTCGGACACACCATTACGTTGAGGTGTTCCGGGCGGTGTCAATTGTGAAACAATTCCACAGTTCCTAAGGTGTGTGCCAAATTCATGACTTAAATATTCACCCCCACGATCTGATCGTAAGAACTTTATTTTTCTGTCACGTTGATTCTCAACCTCATTCTGAAATTCCTTGAACTTTTCAAAGGTCTCAGACTTGTGTTTCATCAAATAGATATACCCGTATCTACTCAAGTCATCTGTGAGGGTGAGAACATAACGATAGCCTCCGCGAGCCTCAACACTCATTGGACCGCACACATCGGTATGTATGATTTCCAATAAGTTGGTTGCTTGCTCCATTGTTCCGAAGAACGGAGTCTTGGTCATCTTGCCCAATAGGCATGGTTCGCACGTGTCAAATGATTCATAATCAAGAGACTCTAGAAGTCCATCTGAATGGAGCTTCTTCATACGTTTGACACCAATATGACCAAGGCGGCAATGCCACAAGTATGTGGGACTATCATTATCAACTTTACATCTTTTGGCATCTACACTATGAATATGTGTATCATCACGTTCGAGATTCATCAAAAATAAACCATTGACCAGCGGGGCATGACCATAAAACATATCTCTCAAATAAATAGAACAACCATTATTCTCCGATTTGAAAGAGTATCCATCTCGCATAAGACAAGACCCAGATACAATGTTCATGCTCAAAGCTGGTACTAAATAACAATTATTAAGGTTTCAAACTAATCCTGAGGGTAGATGTAGAGGTAGCGTGCCGATGGTGATCACATCGACCTTGGAACCATTCCCGACGCGCATCGTCACCTCATCCTTTGCCAGTCTCCGCTTATTCCGTAGCTCCTGTTTTGAGTTACAAATGTGAGCAACCGCACCGGTATCAAATACCCAGGAGCTACTACGAGCGCTGGTAAGGTACACATCAATAACATGTATATCACATATACCTTTGACGTTGCCGGCCTTCTTGTCTGCTAAGTATTTGGGGCAGTTCCGCTTCGAGTGACCCGTTCCCTTGCAATAAAAGCACTCTGTCTCAGGCTTGGGTCCATGCTTTTGCTTCTTCCCGGCAACAGGCTTACCGAGCGCGGCAACTCCCTTGCCGTCCTTCTTGAAGTTCTTCTTACCCTTGCCTTTCTTGAACTTAGTGGTTTTATTGACCATCAACACTTGATGTTCTTTCTTGATGTCCACCTCCGCTGATTTCAGCATCGAATACACCTCGGGAATGGACTTCTCCATCCCCTGCATATTGAAGTTCAACACGAAGCTCTTGAAGCTTGGTGGGAGCGACTGGAGGATTCTATCAACGACCGCTTCATCTGGGAGATTCATTCCCAGCTGAGACAAGCGGTTGTGCAATCCAGAAATCTTGAGGATGTGCTCACTGACAGAACTGTTTTCCTCCATCTTATAGCTGTAGAATGCGTCGGAGACATCATATCTCTCGACTCGGGCATGAGCTTGGAAAACCATTTTCAGCTCTTCGAACATCTCATATGCTCCGTGGTTCTCAAAATGTTTTTGGAGCCCCGACTCTTAAGCTGTAAAGCATGCCGCACTGAACCAGGGAGTAATCATCACTACGCGACTGCCAGACGTTCAAAACGTCTCGGGTCGCATCGGGACCGGGTGCATCACCTAGCGGTGCTTCAAGGACATATGATCTCTTGGCAGCTATGAGGATAATCCTCAGGTTACGGACCCAATCCGTATAGTTGCTACCATCGTCTTTCAGCTTGGTTTTCTCTAGGAACGCGTTGAAGTTGAGGGAAACTTGAGCGTGGGCCATTTGATCTACAAGAGATATTGTAAAGAATTTAGACTAATTTCATGATAATTAAGTTCATCTTAATCAAATTTTAATGAACTCCCACTCAGAATGACATCTCTCTAGTCATCTAAGTGATACACGATCCGAATCGACTAGCCCGTGTCCGATCATCACGTGAGACGGACTAGTCATCAACGGTGAACATCTTCATGTTGATCGTATCTTCTATACGACTCGTGTTCGACCTTTTGGTCTTCCGTGTTCCGAGGCCATGTCTGTACATGCTAGGATCGTCATGTGAACCCTAAGTGTACTGCTTGTGTAAATCTGGCTTACACCCGTTGTATGCGAACGTTAGAACCTATCACACCCGATCATCACGTGGTGCTTCGGAACAACGATCCTTAGCAACGGTGCACAGTTAGGGGAAACACAATTCTTGAAATTTTAGTGAGAGATCATCTTATTTACTACCGTCGTTCTAAGTAAACAAGATGCATAAACATGATAAACATCACATGTAATCAATTAAAGTGACATGATATGGCCAATATCATCTTGCTCCTTGGATCTTCATCTTCGGGGCACTATGTTCATCTTGACACCGGCTCGACACCATGATCTCCGTCATCATGATCTTCATCATCGTGTCTTGAAGAAGTCGTCACGCCAACTATTACTTCTACTACTATGACTAACGTTTAGCAATAAAGTAAAGTAATTACATAGCGTTTATTCAGTGACACACAGGTCATACAATAATTAAGACAACTCCTATGGCTCCTGCCGGTTGTCAAGTTCATCGACATGCAAGTCGTGATTCCCTATTACAAGAACATGATCAATCTCATACATCACATATATCATTCATCACATCTTCTTTTGGCCATACCACATCACATAGCACATGCTGCAAAAACAAGTTAGACGTCCTCTAATTGTTGTTGCAAGTTTTACGTGGCTTCTATAGGTTTTCTAGCAAGAACGTTTCTTACCTACGCCAAAACCACAACGTGATTTGTCAATTTCTATTTACCCTTCATAAGGACCCTGTTCATCGAATCCGATCCGACTAAAGTAGGAGAGACAGACACCCGCCAGCCACCTTATGCATCTAGTGCATGTCTGTCGGTGGAACCAGTCTCACGTAAGCGTACGTGTAAAGTCGGTCCTGGCCGCTTCATCCCACAATACCGCCGAATCAAGATTGACTAGTAATGGCAAGAAAGTTGAACAAACTCAAACGCCCACAACTGCTTTGTGTTCTACTCGTGCAAGATGCTACGCATAAGACCTAGCTCAGATGCCATTGTTGGGGAACGTAGCAGAATTCAAAAAATTTCTACGCTTTCACCAAGATCCAACTAAGGAGACATCTAGCAACGAGCAAATAAGAGTGCATCTACATACCGTTATGTAGATCGCGAGCGGAAGCTTTCGAAGAAACGTGGATGAAGTAGTCGTACTCTTCTCGTTCTTCGTCACCGATGATCTAGCGCCGAACGGACGGCACCTCTGCATTCAACACACATCCGGTACAGCAACGTCACCTCCTTCTTGATCCAGCAAGGGGGGAGGAGAGGTCGTCGGAGATCCAGCAGCACGACGGCGTGGTGGTGGATGCAGTGGAGAATCCTGCAGGGCTTTGCCGGTGCCCTGCGTAAGGAGATGGAGGTGTGACGGGAGGGGGAGAGGTGCCAGGGGCAAGGGTGCGGCTGCCCTCTCCCCCCACATATATATAGGGGGCCAGGGGGGTGCGCCGGCCCTGCAGATCCCATCTGCAGGGTGGGGCGGCGGCCAGGGGGGGATTCTTGCCCCCCAAGGCAAGGTGGCGCCCCCTCCCCCCTAGGGTTTCAACCCTAGGCGCATGGGGAGGAGGGCCCATGTGGTGCGCCAGTCCACCAGGGCTGGCCATTTCCCCTTTGCGGCCTAGGGGCCCCACCGGGATGGGTGGCCCCACCCGGTGGACCCCCGGGACCCCTCCGGTGGTCCCGGGACACTCCCGGTGACCCCCGGAGATCACCCGATGGCCGAAACTGGACTTCCTATATATCATTCTTTACCTCTGGACCATTCCGGAACTCCTCGTGACGTCCGGGATCTCATCTGGGATTCCGAACAACTTTCGGGTTTCCACGTGCATGTATCTCTACGACCCTAGCGTTACCGAACCTTAAGTGTGTAGACCCTACGGGTTCGGGAGACACGTAGACATGACCGAGACCACTCTCCGGTCAATAACCAACAGTGGGATCTAGATACCCATGTTGGTTCCCACGTGTTCCTCGATGATCTTCATCGGATGAACCACCGTGTCAAGGATTCACTCAATCCCGTATGTTATTCCCTTTGTCCATCGGTACGGTACTTGCCCGAGATTCGATCGTCAGTATTCCCGATACCTTGTTCAATCTCGTCATGGCAAGTCTCTTTACTCGTTCCGTAATCCATCATCCCGTGACCAACTCCTTAGTCACCTTGAGCTCATTATGATGATGTCTTACCGAGTGGGCCCAGAGGAACCTCTCCGTCATACGGAGTGACAATATCCCAGTCTTGGTTCGTACCAACTCAACAGACACTTTCGGAGATACCCGATGCGTACCTTTATAGCCGCCCAGTTACGTTGTGACGTTTGGCACACCCAAAGTATTCCTACGACATCCGGGAGTTGTACAACCTCATGGTCTAAGGAATAAATACTTGACACCGAAAAGCTTATGCATTACAAACTATACGATCTCGTGCTATGCTCAGGATTGGGTCTTGTCCATCACATCATTCTCCTAATGATGTGATCCCGTTATCACTGACATCCTATGTCCATGGT
>LR738715.1:153017190-153035322 GCA_902687465.1 Secale cereale | reverse complement strand
TCGGTGGCGCCGGAGTGCCACCGGGGCCATCATCGTGCGACGACGATCTACACCAACACCTCCGACATCTTCACCAACATCTTCATCACCTTCCCCCATCTATCTACAGCGGTCCACTCTCCCGCAACCTGCTGTACCCTCTACTTGAACATGGTGCTTTATGCTTCATATTATTATCCAATGATGTGTTGCCATCCTATGATGTATGAGTAGATTTTCGTTGTCCTATCGGTAATTGGTGAATTGCTATGATTGGTTTAATTTGCTTGTGGTTATGTTGCTGTCCTTTGGTGCCCATCATATGAGCGCGCGTGTGGATCACACCATAGGGTTAGTTGTATGTTGATAGGACTATGTATTGGAGGCAAGAGTGACAGAAGCTTCAACCTAGCATATAAATTGATGCATACGGGATTGAAGGGGGACCAATATATCTTAATGGTATGCTTGGGTTTTACCTTAATGAACGTTAGTAGTTGCAGATGCTTGCTAATAGTTCCAATCATAAGTGCATATAATTCCAAGTTAGGGATGACATGCTAGCAGTGGCCTTTCCCACATAAAACTTGCTATCAGTCTAGTAACGTAGTCAATTGCTTAGGGACAATTTCGCAACTCCTACCACCACTTTTCCACACTCTCTATACTAACTTTACTTCTTCTTTACCTGAAACAACCCCTAGTTTTTATTTACGTGCTCTTTATATTCTTGCAAACCTATCCCGTTACACCTACAAAGTACTTCTAGTTTTATACTTGTTCTAGGTAAAGCGAACGTCAAGCGTGCGTAGAGTTGTATCGGTGGTCGATAGAACTTGAGGGAATATTTGTTCTAACTTTAGCTCCTCGTTGGGTTCGGCACTCTTACTTATCGAAAGAGGCTACAATTGATCCCATATACTTGTGGGTTATCAATCCACAGAAGGTTGAGGTGACCGCAACGGGTTATAAATGATCCCTTATGAGTCGTGTCAGCAACTCAGCCAATGGTTCCTTCCAACTGGCTTTTTGAAGTTAACCAAACTGTAGTGGTGGCGTCTTGTGCGCCTGCCCATTGAGCCATCGAGTGCAGACGGTGGCTGATAATACATGATAATTTGCTCCAGAGTTGTTGGAAGAAAACTGGGCTACCCGAGCAGCGACTGGCTTGATACTCAATAAATAGCTCATGCAGACAGGTGCGGCTTGGTGTGTTGATGTAGACCAGGCCGCGAGAGAAGTACGACAAAGACGACCGCGGCTTCAGAGGCAGCACAGATAGATGAGTCGGCCGTGGCGTTTATAAGCCGGTGCGGACGGATGAGTCAGCCGCGTCATTGAGCATTATGGCACAGTCAGATGCTAGCGGATGATAATGATGGCGTGAGCTATATATCCATGACCATCACTCTTGCAGTGTACAATTGCTTTCACATGAAAATGTAGTAGTGCCTGGCTTCAGTTTTCACACGAATAGTATCATCGACAACTACGCGCTCGGACTTTCCTTTTCTCTTCCTCTCTTCCATAGGTTGCTGCTGGGGTTGCTCGCAGGTGCGGAGGCGGGCCAGCACACAGCGTGGCGGCTCAAGGCCATGACGGCGGCTCAACGAAGGATCACAGCAGAGGCGGAGGGGATGTGTAAGACCCGGACGACGGCTCAATGCAATGGCGAGGTCAGCTCGAAGCGGAGGTATTGCCATGACCCGGGGCATGAGCGCGACCCGCTGATGCGGTGAGGTAGAGGAGACCAACGCGTGAGGAGTGGAACCCACAGCGCTCGAGGCAGATGCGACCCGACACGACAACTCGCGCATAAGCAGAGGGGCGTCGGCCGCGGATGACTCGAGGATTGGCGACTCGTCCAATGGCAGGGGAAGACGGAGACGAAAAATGACGCAACAGCGGGCAGCTGGGGCGAGTGGTCATTCCAAGGCGGCTCGACACAGCTGCGGGGCAGAGTGCTACCTCTTGAGCTTGTGTTGTATTCCCTCGAAGAGGAAAGGGAGATGCAACACATCAGCGTAAGTATTTCCCTCAGTTTTTGAGAACCAAGGTATCAATCCAGTAGGAGACCACGCGTGAGTCCCTCGCACCTGCACAAACAAATAAGAACTTCACAGCCAACGCGATAAGGGGTTGTCAATCCCTTTACGGTCACTTACGAGAGTGAGATCTGATAGAGATGATAGTTTATATTTTTGGTATTTCTAGTTTAATAAAACAGCAAATTAAAGCGGTAAAGTAAAGTAGATGTAGATTGATATGTTGAGAATAGACCCGGGGGCCATAGTTTTCTCTAGTGGCTTCTCTCATGATAGCGATATTCTACGGCGGGTAAACAAATTACTGTCGTGCAATTGATAGAAAAGCGAATAATTATGAGACTATCTAGCCATGATCATTGTATATAGGCATCACATCCGAGACAAGTAGACCGACTCCTGCCTGCATCTACTACTATTACTCCACACATCGACCGCTATCCAGCATGCATCTAGTGTATTGAGTTCATACGAACAGAGTAACGCCTTAAGCAAGATGACATGATGTAGAGGGATAAACTCAAGCAATATGATGTAAACCCCATCTTTTTATCCTCGATGGCAAAAAATACAATACGTGCCTTGCTGCCCCTACTGTCACTGGGAAAGTACACCGCAAGATTGAACCCAAAGCCAAGCACTTCTCCCATTACAAGAACTATAGATCTAGTAGGCCAAACCAAACCAATAAGTCGAAGAGACTTGCAAGGATATTATGAGCACACATAAAAAGTTTAGAGAAGAACCAAATATCTTTCATAGATAACCTTGATCATAAACTCACAATTCATCGGATCTCGACAAACACACCGCAAAAAGAGATTACATCGAATAGATCTCCTCGAAGACCGAGGAGAACTTTGTATTGAGATCCAGAGAGAGAGAGAGAAGAAGCCATCTAGATACTAGCTATGGACCCGAAGGTCTATGGTAAACTACTCAGAACTCATGGTGAGGGCGATGATGATGATGATGAAGGCCTCCGTGATGGATCCCTCTCCGATGGAGCTCCGGAACAAGCTCCAAGATGAGATCTCCACGGAAACAAAAGCTACGATAGTGGAATTAGGGTTTTCTCTCTATATATGGAGTTTCTGGGGTACGTGGACTTATATAGGAAGAAGGAGGGCACCGGGGGCCACTTGAGGAGGCCTCGAGGCAGGGGGGTGCGCCCTGGGAAGGGGGCGCGCCCCCACCCTCGAGGGCCACCTCTCTGTTCCCTTTCTTGGTCCTCGAGCTCCGCGTGCGTGCTTTTCTCCAAAAATATCTCTCGCGAAGGTTTCATTCTGTTTGGACTCCGTTTGATATTCTTTTTCTGAAAAACCCTGAAATAGGCAAAAAATAGCAATCTGGACTGGGCCTTTGGGTTAGTTCCAAAAATGATATAAAAGTGAATGATAAAGCCCATTAAACATCCAAGACTTCATAAATAATAGCATGGAACAATAAAAAATTATAGATACGTTGGAGACGTATCAAGCATCCCCAAGCTTAATTCCTGCTCGTCCTCGAGTAGGTAAATGATAAAGAAAGAATTTTTGATGTGGAATGCTAACCAATATAGTTTTTCAATGTAATTCTCTTAATTGTGGCATGAGTGTTCAGATTTGAAAGATTCAAGATAAAAGTCTATATTGACATAAGAAATAACAATACTTCAAGCAATACTAACAAAGCAATCATGTCTTCTCAAAATACTATGGCTAAAGAAAGTTATCCCTACAAAATCATATAGTCCGGCTATGCTCCCTCTTCATCACACAAAATATTCATATCATGCACAACCCCGATTTCAGCCAAGCATTTGTTTTCATACTCTATCTTTTCAAACATTTCAACTTTCACGCAATACATGAGCGTGAGCCATCGATATAGCACTATGGGTGGAATAGAGGTGGTTGTAGAGAAGACAAAAGGGGGGGAGATAGTCTCACATCGACTAGGCGTATCAACGGGCTATGGAGATGCCCATCAATAGATATCAATGTGAGTGAGTAGGGATTGCCATGCAACGGATGCACTAGAGCTAAATATGAATGAAAGCTCAACAAAAGAAACTAGTGGGTGTGCATCCAACTTGCTTGCTCACGAAGACCTAGGGCATTTGAGGAAGCCCATCGTTGGAATATACAAGCCAAGTTCTATAATGAAAGTTCCCACTAGCATATGAAAGTGACTAAGCATGAGACTCCCTACAATGAAGAACATGATGCTACTTTGAAGCACAAGTGTGGAAAAAGATAGTAGCAATTGTCCCTTCTCTCATTTCTATCTTTTTTTTTGGAGGGGCTTTCTCTTTTTTTATTATTAGCCCCTCTCTATTTTTTTTGGGCCATCTCTTTTTTTATTGGCCTTTCCTCACATGGGACAACGCTCTAATAATGATGATCACACTTTTTATTACAACTCGATATTACAACTCGATACTACAACAAGTATGACTCTATATGAATGCCTCCGGTGGTGTACCGAGATATGCAATGAATCAAGAGTGACATATATGAAAAATTATGCATGGTGGCTTTGCCACAACTACGATGTCAACTATGCATGGCAATATGACAATATGATGCGTGTCATATAAACGGAACGGCGGAAAGTTGCATGGCAATATATATCTCGGAATGGCTTTGGAAATGCCATGATAGGTAGGTATGGTGGCTGTTTTGAGGAACAATATGGTGGCTGTTTTGAGGAAGGATATATATTGGGTTTATGGCACCGACGAAAGTTGCGCGGTACAAGAGAGGCTAGCAATGGTGGAAGTGTGAGAGTGCGTATAATCCATGGACTCAACATTAGTCATAAGAACTCATATACTTATTGCAAAAATCTACGAGTCATCAAAACAAAGCAATCAACGCATGCTCCTAGGGGGGAGGTTGGTAGGAGTTAACCAGCGCGCGCCCCCGACCTCCACACAAAGGTTGGCACTCTACAAATACATCATGCTCTAACTTCGTCACATAGCGGTTCACCATACGTGCATGATACGGGAATCACTAACCTTAACACAAGTATTTCTCAATTTCATAATAACTCCACTAGCATGACTCTAATATCACTATCCTCAAGTCTCAAAACAATTATCAAGCATCCAACATCTGATTCTATTCAATGCACTTGGTGTGATTTTTTTTACTACATTGACATTGGATGTTTATCATGTGAAGACTAGTTTCTTTAGCCTAAACACATTACCGCTGTTTTAATAGACCCTCAAATAGATATAAGTGAAGCATGAGAGTTCAACAATTTCTACAAAATATTACCACCACCGTGCTCTAAAAGATATAAGTGAAGCACTAGAGCAAAAACTATTCAACTCAAAAGATATAAGTGAAGTACATAGAGTGTTCTAACAATTGCTAGGACATATTTAACTCTCTCAAATAGGTGTGTCCAGCAAGGATGATTGTGGCAAACTAACAAGCATAGACTCAAATTATACAAGACGCTCCAGGCAAAACACATATCATGTTGCGAATAAAAATATAGCTCCAAGTATAGTTACCGATGGATGAAGACGAAAGAGGGGATGCCTTCCCGGGGCATCCCCAAGCTTAGGATTTTGATTATATTGAATTTACTTGGGGTTCCATGGGCATCCCCAAGCTTAGGCCTTTGCTACTCCTTGTTCCATAGTCCATCAAAGCAATACTCAAAACTTGAAAACTTCACAACACAAAACTTAGACAAAAATTCTCGTGAGCCCTGTTATTAAAAGAAAGCAAACCACTACTCAAAGGTACAGCAATTAATTCATTATTTGTTTATATGGGTGTTAAACCTACTGTACTCCAACTTCTCTATGGTTCATATCCTCCAATACTACTCATAGATGCATCGGAATAAGCAAACAACACACGAAAAACAGAATCTGTCAAAGACAGAACAGTCTGTAGTAATCTGCAGGGTTCGCCTACTTCTGGAACTCCAAAAACTTTAAACTAAATTGGTAAATTTGCGCAATTTGTTTACCAATCATCCGCAAAAAGAATCAACTAAAAAGCACGCTCCAGTAAAATCCCACGACTACTTTAGCGAGTGCTAACGATTCTGTTTTTCACAGCAAGATCATATAAACTTCACACAAGTCTTCCCAAAGGTTCTACTTGGCACAAACACTAAACAATACATGAAACCACATCTAATCAGAGGCTAGATGCAATATTTATTCCTTAAAAGCAACAAAAACAAAAAACATAAAATTGGGTTGTCTCCCAACAAGCGCTATCGTTTTACGCCCCTAGCTAGGCACGAGACAAGATAGATCTAGGGATAGCCATAGTGGTACGATATGTCGCGAAAGCTCATCTCATATTCCCTACGTTCAGCAGCAAGCTTCCTTTGTGCCAAGAAAAAGTAATCAAAAGGGCTAAATTTAATGGGACAAAAGTCCCCTACATCAATCTCGGGAGGAACAGGTTCCTCCTTGGGCCCTTTGTAGTGGATGACCAATTCATCATTATAGGCATTCTTTTGGCAGAAGGCCATAAGCCTCCTTTCAAGGGAGAAGCCTAACCCATTATTTTGAACAGGAAAGTCATCGTTTATCTCAGAAATTCTATCAATCAAGATCTCAACAGGAACCTTTTTTCTAAGGTTTTCATTGAAAGCAACATGATCAGGAGATCACAACCGCATAAGGTCTTCTTGATTAAACAAGAGAGCCTCTATAGGAGGTCGACCGACATCTACTCCGTAATGAGCAAAGATTTCTCTGGCCTCTTTCATGATATATCTAAATTCATGAGCCAAAAAGATAGTAGCTGCACGCTTAATGGAAGAATGCTCAATATTGGAGAACTCCAAAAATACTCTCGGAATACAGGGATGCATATGGATAAATTGCCTTTCAATTTCTACTATGAGCATAGCTACAACATCCGCAAGGCTACTAGTTCTGTGAAGAATAGAGCCACCCATAGTGGGCAAAGCACCGGCACAAGTAAAGAAGTCTTGAAGAACCCCTGTTCCAATAATATTACCACTATCGACCCGGAACTTCTTAATATGTAAAGTGGTAGCTTCATCCGGGGGGTCAACATGAACGTTGCCCTCGGCATCGCTACCCTTCTCGATAAAATCGTCCCCCATCTCAGACATGAGGGCAAGCAAACAAGCAACACACACAAGAAGACATGGGGCAAGCGAACAATAAACACACGGCGGAAGAAGGGTGAATGAAATGGCAAGGGTGAAGTGGGGAAGAGGAAAACGAGAGGCAAAAATGTAATGCGAAGGTTCAGGGTTTGTGATAGGTACTTGGTATATGACTTTTGCGTAAGCCTCCCCGGCAACGGCGCCAGAAATTCTTCTTGCTACCTCTTGAGCTTGAGTTGTATTCCCTCGAAGAGGAAAGGGAGATGCAACACAGTAGCGTAAGTATTTCCCTCAGTTTTTGACAACCAAGGTATCAATCCAGTAGGAGACCACGCGCGAGTCCCTCGCACCTGCACAAACAAATAAGAACTTTGCAGCCAACACGATAAGGGGTTGTCAATCCCTTTACGGTCACTTACGAGAGTGAGATCTGATAGAGATGATAGTTTATATTTTTTGGTATTTTTAGTTTAATAAAACAACAAACAAAAGCGGTGAAGTAAAGTAGATGTAGATTGATATGTTGAGAATAGACTCGGGGACCATAGTTTTCTCTAGTGGCTCCTCTCATGATAGCGATATTCTACAGCGGGTAAACAAATTACTGTCGAGCAATTGATAGAAAAGTGAATAATTATGAGACTATCTAGGCATGATCATTGTATATAGGCATCACGTCCGAGACAAGTAGACCGACTCCTGCCTGCATCTACTACTATTACTCCACACATCGACCGCTATCCAGCATGCATCTAGTGTTTTGAGTTCATACGAACAGAGTAACGCCTTAAGCAAGATGACATGATGTAGAGGGATAAACTCAAGCAATATGATGTAAACCCCATCTTTTTATCCTCGATGGCAACAATACAATACATGCCTTGCTACCCCTACTGTCAATGGGAAAGGACATCGCAAGATTGAACCCAAAGCCAAGCACTTCTCCCATTGCAAGAACTATAGATCTAGTAGGCCAAACCAAACCAATAATTCGAAGAGACTTGCAAGAATATTATGAGCACACATAAAAAATTCAGAGAAGAACCAAATATCTTTCATAGATAACCTTGATCATAAACTCACAATTCATCGGATCTCGACAAACACACCGCAAAAAGTGATTACATCGAATAGATCTCCTCGAAGACCGAGGAGAACTTTGTATTGAGATCCAGAGAGAGAGAAGAAGCCATCTAGATATGAGCTATGGACCCAAAGGTCTGTGGTAAACTACTCACAACTCATGGTGAGGGCGATGATGATGATGATGAGGGCCTCCGTGATGGATCCCCCTCCGGTGGAGCTCCGGAACAGGCTGCAAGATGGGATCTCCACGGGAACAGAAGCTACGGCGGTGGAATTAGGGTTTTCTCTCTGTATATGGAGTTTCTGGGGTACGTGGACTTATATAGGAAGAAGGAGGGCACCGGGGGCCACTTGATGAGGCCTCGAGGCAGGGGGTGCGCCCTGGGAAGGGGGGCGCGCCCCCCACCCTCGAGGGCCAATAGACAAGGAACCCATGTTCCTTTACATAGCCGCCACCAGTCGGGTGGTCAGCACGGTCATTGTGGTCGAGCGCCCAGAAGACGGCAGATTCTTGCCCGTCTAGAGGCCAGTCTACTAGTTGAGCGAGGTGCTGTCAGTCTCCAAGCAGAACTACCCCCACTACCAGAAGATGTGCTATGGCATGTACTTCACCGCCAAGAAACTTAAGCAGTACTTCCAAGAGCACCCGATCACGGTCGTTTGCACGGCTCCGCTTGCTGAGATCATGGGCAACAGAGACGCTTTAGGAAGGGTGGCCAAGTGGGCCATTGAGCTGGCCCCCTTCACCATCTTCTACCAGCCCTGCACCACCATCAAATCGCAAGCATTGGCCGACTTCCTCGTTGAGTGGGCTGAGACCCAATACCTGCCGCCTGCTCCAGACTCAACCCATTGGCGGATGCACTTTGACGGGTCAAAGATGCGCACTGGCTTGGGAGCCGGCATCGTTCTCACCTCTCCCAAGGGCGACAAGCTCAAGTACACCCTGCAAATCCACTTTGTCGCCTCTAACAATGTGGCCGAGTATGAGGCACTTATCCACGGGCTCCGGATGGCCAAAGAGATTGGTATCCGTCGAGTGCTGTGCAATGTGACTCAGACTTGGTTGTCCAACAGTCGTCTGGGGACTGGGACGCCAAGGACGCAAATATGGCAAGTTATCGTTTCCTTGTCCAGCAGATCAGTGGGCATTTTGACGGCTGCGAGTTCCTCCACGTGCCACGAGCCGACGACATGCAAGCCGACACCTTGGCACGAATCCGCTCCACCCGCCAAGCAATACCAGCCGGCGTGTCTCTCCAATGCCTGCGCAAGCCGTCTATCAAGCCTTCACAAGAATCGGAGTCAATCTTCATACCAGCCGATCCTGGAGCAGACGGCCTTGCAACTTCAGGAGCCGGCCCGAAGACTGCTCCAGCAGGCGGCCTTGATACTCCAGCTCCAGCAGACGGTCCAGCAGTCGCTGCGCCGGTTCCTAGCCCGGGGACTGCTCCAGCAGGCGGCCAAGAAGCGCCAGCTCCATCAGACGGCCCGGGGACTGCTGCAGACGGCCCGGGGACTTCAGAAGCACAACTGACGGCTCAACCTAGCCCTCCGCCTCCCAGCCCAACCGCCCTGGTCTCTTTGGCAGAAGCAACAGGAGTCTTAGCGCTGTCTTGGGCACAACCAATCCTCAGCTTCCTGCTCAGAAGAGAGCTGCCAGCAGACGAAACTTTGGCACGGCAAGTTCAACGCCGAGCTTTAGCATACACAATAGTCAATAGAGAGCTTGTCAGAAGAAGTGCAACAGGCATCTTCCAGCGCTGCGTGGAAGCAGAAAAGGGTCTGGCTATTCTGAAGGACATTCATCAAGGGGAATGTGGCCACCACGCGGCCTCAAGATCTCTCGTTGCCAAAGCCTTCTGCCACGGTTTCTTCTGGCCGACTGCTTTGGACGACGCCAAAGACTTGGTAAAAAAGTGCAATGGCTGCCAGCGCTTCAGTTCCAAGCAACACTTGCCGGCTTCTGCACTCAAGACCATTCCGATCACTTGGCCATTTGCCGTCTAGGGGCTGGATATGGTGGGCCCCTTCAAGACTGCCCGAGGCGGCTTTACGCATTTACTCGTGGCAGTGGGCAAATTCACCAAGTGGATCGAAGCAAAGCCAATCAAGAAACTCAACGGTCCAACTGCTATGATATTCATCGCAGACATCACAGTCCGGTATGGCATACCGCACAACGTCATCACCGACAACGACACAAATTTTGCCAAAGGCGCATTGGCCCATTTCTGTGCAACACAGGGCATCCGACTGGACCTAGCGTCCGTTGCTCACCCGCAGTCCAATGACCAAGTTGAGCGCACCAACGGCCTTATCCTGTCTGGTATCAAGCCCCGGCTGGTTGAACCCTTGGAACGATCAGCCGGTTGCTGGATTGAAGAGCTGCCGTCCGTCCTCTGGAGCCTTAGAACAACTCCGAACAAGTCAACCGGCTTCACTCCTTTCTTCCTCGTTTTATGGGGCCGAGGCCGTCATCCCAACAGATGTTGAGTTTGACTCGCCTCGCGTCACCATGTACACAGAAGCCGAAGCCAAAGAAGCACAAGAAGACGACGTGGACCTGCTGGAGGAGGCCCGACTGGTAGCACTCAGCCGCTCCACCATCTATCAGCAGGGTCTCAGCTGCTATCACTGCCGGCGAGTTAGGACACGCTCCTTCTACGAGGGGGACCTTGTGCTCCGGCTGATCCAGCGAATAGCCGGCCAGCACAAGCTCTCGGCTCCTCGGGAAGGGCCGTTCATCATCAGCAAGGTACTAGGCAATGATGCCTACTACCTCATCGATGCCCAGAAGCCAAGAGCGCGCAAGAGAGATGACTCGGGCAAGGAGTCGGAGCGCCCGTGGAACTCAAACCTACTTCATCGCTTTTATAGCTAAAAGACAGTATGTGTCGCGCTATCTACTTTATTTTGAGAACCAATGGGACCCTCGAGGAGTTCTCGGGGACTGCCCAGCCCTTTATATATATGATAAGAATTATGCCTGTGAATGAGTGTTATTCATTCCTTTGTCCGGCACCGGAGCCTAGCAGACGGTCCGGGGCTGGTCGCCTAGCCCTATGTTTAAAACTTTTCCTTAAAACAGTCGGACAAGTAATATGATGGCATCCAAGCCCTCTCCCGCCTTCAGTCACAGACTCACAGAATGCGGCTGTCCGACTGGCAGGAGTTAAAGGCAAGAGGCGGTGCCCACATGAAAAATGGCTAAGGAAAATAAACATAGGGCAAGACGGCCCTTCATACAAATTAGTTGGCTGTTACGCAGCCGGCCAGCCGGCTTCTGGCTTAGCTACGCCGCCTTCCAGAGGGTGGGATACTTGCCCATCCGGAAAACAGCCAAGTACCTGGCCCAGCCGCAGAACCACAGAGTGGCTGTCTGACTGGCAGGACGACAGTTAATGAAGACAGCAAAAGAAAATCGCTCTAAGGAACAAAGGTCGGTGCTAAATCCCAGAACCCGGCCGATTGCATAAACACATGCAACATTAAATGTATCTACAGCAAAAAGGCCTCAAGGGCCGCCTTCCAGCAGTAGCTTACTAATACACCCAGTGGGTGGAATTGTTCGGACTAATCCTACCAAGTCTTAAGAAGAAACAGGAATCAAACGATGCAAGAATAACGACTAAGGCGCAACAGGCGGAGCGGGTGACACAACGGAGCCGGCTGCTGGGGGAGCCGCCTGATGGGTCTCGGCCTGGCTGCCTCCTGCAGCAGGCGGCGCCGCCTCGCCGGGTCCGCTTGTTGAGGCTTGGTCAGGCTGTTGGCCAGCAGACGGATCCGCCTCCTGGGAGCTGGCCTCCTCGTCGCTGTCTCCCTCCTCCTTGCCTTCATCGCTGGAGGCGATCTCTTCGTCCAGCTCCTCCGACGCCGCCAAGTCCAGCCCGAAGTTGCTGGGTGGCACGACATGACCATTCTCATCCAGATTTGGGACGAAAATGGCAGTGTCGGCATACTCAGCAAGGGCGACGGTGCGTCTGGCGAGGTCTCCTTGCACCGCGGCCAGCCCAGGCTCAGCCTCCACGCGGAAGGTCTTCAACTGGGCGAGATTTAGGTCGGGGTACCAGCCCTTGGCAAACTCCAGGGTGGTCCGCGCACCAGCCCTCGCTGCGGCACCCTTCCAGGCCTCGAAGTGGTGATCGGCCACCTCCAGCCAGTCGGCAGTCCGGCTAGGAGTGAGGAGTACCGGAACGCCTGCCCAGAGGGCGGCTAGCACTTGGGCACCAGCATATTGCAGGCGGCGAAGCAGGCGGTGGGCCGGCTGGAGGCGCGCCTTGACAGCAAGAAGCTGTCCGGCCAGAGTCCTGGGCGCGTTGGGTGCAATCACCCGGCCCGCCTCACGCCTCTCGTCACGCTGGGCCTCGATGGCCTGGCTGGCGGCCACAGAGTGGCCCGGGAAGAACTCTGCAAGAGCTAGATAAAGAATCAGAAGAAAGAGAAGCGGCTGCAACAGACGGCAAGCACAAGAATAAGGGGCAGGCGTCTTACCGTCGACCATGTCTGCAATGGCCCCATCGCCGTCTTGCAGAGCTGCCTCCTTCTCGGCCCAGTTTGAGCGCTCGTTCTCGAACTCTGCCCGAAGGAGCATCTCGGCATCCGATAACTTCCCGAGCTCCACCTTGTGGGTTGCCGCCTGGTCTGCCAGTTCCTTGGCCAGGCAGTCATGGTCCTGGGCAGCAAGATCGCTCTCCCGCTCCTTGGCGGCGAGCTCTGACTGAACCCCACCCAGCTGGTTGCGGAGGTTGGCTGCGACCGCTGGCAAGGGGAGAAGAAGAACGTCAACATCAGCAAAAAGATAACCTTGGAGTTCCAAGCCGCCTGCTCAGCAGCTGGCTCGGAACTCGGGGACTGTCGTGGAATTAGCACGGCAGATGTCCGGTTTAACGGACTTGATGATGGAACCATCGCACGGGTTAGCTTGAAAGGGTTCATGGCACACAAGAGACACAAAGGGTTTTATACTAGTTCGGCCCCTTCGAGAAGGTAAAAGCCTACGTCTAGTTGGTTTGGGATTATTTGGGCGTCGGATTACAGGGAGCGGAATCGCTTGCCTGTGTCTCGACGGATTGATTGTTGCTTGTCCTTGAACCGGTGCCGGGTCGTCCCTTTATATAGAGGTGACGCCTGGTCCGTTCTACAGAGTCCCGAGGCCGGCTCATAATCGTGTCCGCCTCGGTCTCTGCTCTTCCTTTCTTATTTCTCAAGTTACATCTCTCTGGCGGTTGATAAACCGTATTTCTATACATGGGCCCTGAACTCTTTATGGGCCGTGATCTCTACTACTAATAAATTAAGTACGATACAGTTAAGCCGGTTTACAATATCCGGTTTATACCTATTAACCATATCCCTGACATTAGGCCCCAGAATGATTTGAACTTGTTCATATCAGTCTCCATTGTCTTCTGCAACTTCTCTTCTGTCTTCATTTTTTCCTGTAAACCGGCTCTGACGTCATCTTCCGAAATCATTAAAGTCTGACAATGACATCAGCTCCGCATTTATCGCCGCGAGCTGTACTGTAGCTTATTTTTAATGGTTATCCCGAGAATCGAGGCGTTCAACGGATCTTTATCCGATTTTCTCCCTTGATTACCGCACCTGTCGTTTCACATCCGCCTCTCCGTCTATAAATAGTGCCGCCCCTCCTCATTCTTCCTTCTCGCTTCTTCTTCCTCCTTCCGCTTTCTGCACATCTCCATTGCTGCTCGAGCTCAAGAACGCACCGACGACCGCAAGATCTTCAGCCTTCGACCGGCCGCTGCATCAACCTGAGCCTTGACCAGATTTTCTCCGCCGCCGTTTCTCACCGTCCCTGGTATGTTCATTCCCCTCTCGGTAGATCTGTGTCCACCATTGTTTCGCCCGTGTTCTTCCGCCATTAGGGCTGTCGGTGAAGTTTTTGTCCCTTCATAAATCTTAGTACATAAAAAACCTTGTAATCTTTAGGCCCTGATCTGTAGGTTTCTCACACCGCACCAGATTAGATCTCACTACAACCATGTAGTTTTATCCATCCTGCCATTAGAGCTTCTGCCTTTCCGCCATTAGAGCTCCACCGGTAGAACCTTCTGTACTAGTTTCGCTTATTTAGCTGTTACACTTTGCCCCTTAAATCTTGTTGTTTTTACTTCCGCCGTTTGCTTGCCTTGGATCTCCTTTTTATGCATCTCCTATGAACTCATCTGCCCTATATTGGACTTCTATAGATTTTCCATGCGATTTTCGTTTCTTTATCTCCGCATGCTCAGATCTATTTTTCCTTAGTAACGCGTTGAAAACTTGTTTTTCTCTTCAATAGACCTACTAAGTATGCTCCGGTTTAGATCACCATGTCGTAAACCGGAAATGTTGTAACCTGATATAATAACTTAAATGATTCCCCTTCAACTGCCATTTAAACCGGAAATGATAATACTCCGTTTCATAATTCCGGTTTAACCTTGCCAAATAATTCTTCTTCTTAACCATTGCATATCATGATCATATTCCGGATCATTACTCTTTCATAATCCGTCTTTGCACTTTTCTCTTCTTCAGTACTTTGCTCAAATGGCCAAGCAATATGTTTCGTGCGACTGGGTCCATTCTGTTATAACTGAAGAGGATTTAGTCAAACTATCAAGCATTGGTACATTAGGCCCTCAGGCTGAACTGAAATGGCGCGCTCCGGGTAATGAATGTCCTCCCGCTCCTAGGTCCGGGGAAGTGATTGTATCTCTGGATCACATCTCCAGGGGTTTCTCTCCCCCCGGTTCAAATTTTTTTCGGGATGTCCTTGCCACCTTCCAGCTGCATCCACAAGATATTGGACCGAACTCCGTCTCCAATATCTGTGATTTCCAAGTTTTCTCTGAAGCTTACTTGCAAGAAGAGCCTTCGGTTGATCTTTTTCGGGATTTCTTCCATTTGAACCGGCGTACTGAGTTCACCAGCGGGCCTCACCAAGAGCTTGGTGGTATCAGTATTCAGAAGAGGAGGGATGTAGTTTTCCCTCATGCTTCCCTGCACACTCATCCAAAGGACTGGAACAAGTCCTGGTTTTACTGCATAGACACGTCTCCTGAAGGTGAAAACCCTTTGCCGGGTTATCGTGAGACTCGTATCCCGGCAAATCACCCCTTGCCGCAACGATTAAGCGCTGCTGAACGGATCCCATTTTCTCCTCAACTCTCTAAGCTGAGGGCCTTCATAGCGAACGGCCTGATTGGCACAGATTTTCTTCGCTGCTGGTTATCATGGAGTATTCTTCCCTTAAGCCGGCGTCCTGATTTGATGTGCAATTACTCCGGTAAATCGGATGACCCTCAGAGATTTTCTAAGGATAAGTTGTCTGAATCGGAAGTAATTGAATCGGCAAAAAAGATTGTCAATCCTGCTCTAACAGACTGCACCAAAGTTGGCTTGGCCCCATACTTCAAGAAAAACAAGCAGCCTGAGGTAAATGTCTTTAACTTGTATTTTATAAACCGTCGTCTTTGAACCGTCTTTTACTTGCCTTCCCTTTTTTCATTTAGGCTGATGATCCTTTCTGGAGGAGGAAACCTCAAGAAAAACCTGCAAGGCAAACTCGCCGAAAGACTCCTGCAAATAAGAAAAGGAAGGCTGCCGTTGATACCGGTTCTCCTTCTGAAGATGATGATCCGGACTCCGAGGTACGCTTTATTCCGGTTTACATTTGCTTTTATATACTTGTTCATATCTTTAATGATGCCCTTTTCACAGGATCCACTCGAAGGTGATAACCCGGCGGAGATTGAGGTAACCCTTATTTCTTCCGATTCAGAACCCCCTCCTCAAAAGATCCGTCGGACTGTTAGAAAGTATCAATTTTCTCATCCTTATGCTAAGTTGGATCCCAATTTTGATTTGAAGAAACAACAGCACGAAGCCTTGCGCCGGACCACTCGCCATAGCGGTTTGGCAGTGGAATCCTCTGGGATTTCGCTAACTCCGGCTCGAAAGCGCCGCGCTGAGGTGATGCTCTCTCCAACTCTTCTTCACCCCAAGGCCGGTCTTATCAGAAAACCACTTAAACCGACTGATCCTGATTATCAGGAAACTCCGCTGTCTTCATCTGGCGAATCAACTGCGACACAGCTTCCACCCTTGAAGACTGCCCCAGGGTAATTCTCTTTACTTTTTCCGGTTTATAACCTTCCTTTTCTTTATAATGCTGACTTATCTTCGCTTGTTTGCCAGCAAACCGAAACCCAGCAAAAGAGCTAAGGGTAAGAAGCCTGTCGCTGACCCTTCTACTGATGAACCAGTGATTGAACCGTCAGCAACTGTCCCTCCTGAAAATACTCCTGTCACTCCGATTCAAGAACCTGTCCTTGATATTCCTGCCACCGATGCTGCCCAAGATCCACCAAGTCCGGCCCGGGTTAGCTCTCCTCAAGCTAATCCGGGATCTCCTGATCCGGCCCAAGCTGAAGTCACACCTCCCAATGCACCTACTTCCCCTGACGTTGTGGTTACTGGTGCTGCTTATGTTGCACCAGCCAAACCCACCGTTTTAGCAAAGCATACTGCTAAATCGGAGAAAGTAACTCAGGAAAAGGGGAAATGGAGCACAGACTTATCCAATCTTTCAAGCATGAGTGCTCAAGACCTTTATTCCGGATATTTGAGCCGGCTCCACAGTAGCCGGGATTTTGAAGCCAGCTTAGTAAATATGATGAGAGAAAAATACGAAGTAAGTGCTCCTGTTCTGACTTTGTTTTATTTTGACGCGTCTTTATCTTCTAACAGCCCCCAAGTTCCGGTTTATCTTCTTCATTGAAGGTAATCCGGAACTTTATAGTTTTTAACTGCTGATCCGTACATTAGCCCCCAAGTATCAAGTAGATAACTTGGTTATGTAGTTGATACTTGTAGAAATTGTCTCTGATGTTTAGCTTCAACTGCCATTAGCCCCCAAGTGTCAAGTGTACAACTTTGTTGTGTGCTTGAGACTTGCATTTTCAATTTGTATTTGCCGGATTACTTCAACTGCCATTAGCCCCCAAGTGTCAAGTAGACAACTTTGTTGTGTGCTTGAGACTTTGTAATTCTAATCCTCACTTGTGAACTTTGTCTGTAGGCTGAGCTGAACCGGAACGCTGTAGAAAACAGTGAACTTAGAAGCCGGCTTATAGATACGGAGGCAGCCGCTTCAAAGGCGAAAAAAGATCTTCAAGTGAGTTTGAAAACTGCTGAAGATTTGAAAAAATTCTTTGATGAAGAACGGACCGCTTTTGAAGTCCAGCGGAAGGATCTTGAAAAACGTGTTCAAGATGCCGAAGGAGCTCTTAACCCGGTTACCGAAGAATTGGCCGTGTTGAAGCGCCAAGTTGATTTGATGATTTCTGCTATTTTTGGTAAGCCGAACCTGAATTCTTGTCTGTTATCTGTGCCAACTGTGCTTTGTACCGGTTTAACCTTTCTTGTTGTATGCAGGACGCCGTGTCTCCCATCTTGGGGATGATGTTCGGAAGAAACTGAAGGCCTGCTACACCTTAGTGGAGCAACTATACTCCGGGGCGCAAAGGATTATCAGCGCTACCTCCTTCGGTAAACCGGCTCCTTCAACCATCAAAGCTACTTTGAACAGCTTGTCGATTCTACCAACTCGTCTTGAAGAGGTGAAGAAATCAGCTGCTCGAGGAGGTGCTCTTCTGGCCTTGACAAGAGCTAAGGCTTGGGTTCCAGACATTGATCCGGCAGAAGTGCTAACCGGGTTTCCTGACACAAAGGAAGACGGTTCAGCCTTTGGTGAGAAAGATCTGTATGTTCTGACGAAGGAAATGCGTCCACTCTCCAGCAAGATTGCGGTGGAAGCTGATTTATCCCGATACCACCCTGCGTACAACCTTCAAAACGAGCGTGTGGAACGTCCGGTCTATGATGTTGCAAACTTAACTCCGCC
>LR738715.1:152994039-153016289 GCA_902687465.1 Secale cereale | reverse complement strand
CTGATCCGGCGGCTGTGATATCTGCGCAGGTCTTGCTGATAAATTGCTGACCGTGCTGCAGCTATGTCACGCTCTTCATCCAAACGATCCAAACTATCCTGTCTTGATTCTTCGTTGACGGCTTCTACATAAGCCGCCACCCTTGGGGAATCATGGCGTATGTCACTTGGAAGAACTGCTTCTGCACCGTAAACCATGAAGAAAGGTGTATACCCTGTAGACCGGTTTGGTGTAGTGTTAATACTCCAAAGGACAGACGGTAACTCTTCAACCCAACACCCTGGGGTTCTCTGCAAAGGTGTCATAAGCCGGGGTTTGATTCCTCGCAAAATCTCTTGATTTGCCCTTTCTGCCTGCCCATTGGATTGGGGGTGAGCCACAGAAGATGCGTCCAAACGAATATGCTCTCGTTGAAAGAACTCTTCCATTTCACCCTGAGATAGGTTGGTGCCATTATCTGTGATGATACTGTGCGGAAAACCAAACCGGAATATTACCTTTTTGATAAACTTAACCGCTGTGGCCGCATCACACTTGCTTATAGGCTCTGCTTCAACCCATTTGGTAAACTTGTCCACTGCCACTAGTAGATGAGTTTTCTGATCTTGGGATCTTTTGAAAGGACCAACCATATCAAGCCCCCAAGTTGCAAAAGGCCAAGTTATTGGTATCATCCGGAGTTCTTATGCCGGAACAAGGGCACGTCTTGAGAATTTCTGACAAGCATCACACTTACGGACCAGGTCTGTCGCATCTGCATGTGCGGTTAACCAATAAAAACCATGTCGGAAAGCCTTAGCCACTAACGATTTTGATCCGGCATGATGACCGCAATCCCCTTCATGAATCTCCCTTAGGATCTCACAACCTTCCTCCGCTGAAACACACCGTTGAAATACTCCAGATGTGCTGCGATGATGCAGCTCCCCATTGGCAATTGTCATAGACTTGGAACGCCGGATTATCTGTCGTGCTTCCCCTTCGTCCTCTGGTAATTCTCCCCGGTTTAAATATACCAAATAAGGTACCGTCCAATCCGGGATGACATGGGTTGCCGCAACCAACTGTGCCTCTGGGTCCGGAACAGCCAGATCGTCCTCTGATGGTACTTGAACCGAAGGTTTATGCAATTCATCCAAAAAGGTGTTCGGTGGTACCGGTTTACGTTGCGACCCTAGCCGGCTTAAAGCGTCAGCTGCTTCGTTCTTCCGCCGGTCTATATGTTCCACCTGATACCCTTTTAAGTAACCTGCCACCATTTCAACCTCTCGCCGATAAGCCGCCATGAGGGGATCCCTTGAATCCCACTTGCCCGAAACTTGCTGTGCCACTAGGTCTGAATCGCCCAAGCACTTAACCCGGCTTAAATTCATCTCCTTTGCCAATCGCAAACCATGAAGTAGTGCTTCATATTCCGCTGCATTATTAGTACAAGGAAATAACAACCGAAGGACATAACAAAATTTATCACCTCTGGGGGAAGTTAAAACCACTCCGGCCCCTGAGCCCTCCAACTGTTTTGAACCGTCGAAGTAAATCGTCCAATAAGTGAGATCCGGCTTTTCTTCTGGGGTCTGCAACTCTGTCCAGTCGTTGATGAAATCCACCAGTGCCTGAGATTTGATAGCAGTACGTGGTACGTATTTTAACTCATGTGGACTGAGCTCAATGGCCCACTTGGCTATCCTGCCTGTTGCTTCTCTATTCTGGATTATATCTCCCAACGGAGCCGAGCTGACCACAGTTATCGGATGCCCTTGGAAATAATGCTTCAGCTTCCGGTTCGCCATGAACACCCCATACACCAGTTTCTGCCAGTGAGGGTATCTTTGCTTAGACTCAATGAGTACCTCACTCACGTAGTAGACCGGACGCTGAACCGGATGTTCTTTCCCTGCTTCCTTGCGCTCAACCACAATTGCAACGCTAACTGCCCATGTGTTTGCAGCAACATATAGTAGCAAAGGCTCTTTGTCAATAGGGGCGGCCAAAACCGGCGGCTTCGCTAATTGCTGTTTCAGACTTTCAAACGCTGTATTCGCTTCATCACTCCAGATGAACCGGTCCGTTTTCCTCAACATTTGATACAGCGGGATCGCCTTTTCTCCTAAACGACTGATGAACCGGCTTAGAGCCGTGATCCGTCCAGCTATGCGCTGAACGTCGTTAATGCAAGCCGGTTTTGTCAAAGATGTGATGGCCCTGATTTTCTCCGGATTGGCTTCTATTCCCCGGTTTGAGACCAGGAATCCCAAAAGCTTACCAGCCGGGACACCAAAGGCACATTTCTCCGGATTGAGCATCATCTTGTAAGCCCGAAGATTGTCAAAGGTTTCTCTGAGATCTTCTATCATTGTCCTCTCCTCCTTTGACTTAACCACAATGTCATCCACATAAGCATGTACGTTCCTTCCTATCTGTCCTTTCAAGCAGTTCTGAACACAACGTTGATACGTCGCCTGCGCACACTTGAGCCCAAAAGGCATAGACACATAGCAAAAAGCACCAAAAGGGGTTATGAATGCCGTCTTCTCTTGGTCTTCAACTGCCATTTTGATCTGGTGATAGCCTGAGTACGCATCCAAAAAACTCAGCCGCTCACACCCTGCTGTAGCATCAATAATCTGATCAATGCGAGGTAGAGCAAAAGGATCAGTTGGGCAAGCTTTATTGAGGTCTGTGTAATCCACGCACATCCTCCACTTCCCATTCTTCTTTAAAACTAGCACCGGGTTGGCCAACCACTCCGGATGAAACACTTCCACTATGAACCCTGCTGCCAAGAGCTTAGCTACTTCTTCACCTATAGCCTTGCGCCTCTCTTCATTGAAGCGGCGCAGATACTGCTTTACCGGTTTAAACTTCGGATCAATATTTAACTTGTGCTCAGCGAGTTCCCTCGGTATACCAGGCATGTCAGAGGGCTTCCATGCGAAGATATCCCGGTTCTCACGGATGAACTCGATGAGCGCGCTTTCCTATTTAGGATCCAAGTTAGCACTGATGGTGAACTGCTTGGATGAATCTCCGGGCACAAAATCGACCTGTTTAGTCTCTTCCGCTGATTTGAACTTCAAAGCCGGATCATGCTCAGTGGTTGGCTTCTTCAGTGGAGTCATGTCCGCCGGATCAGCATTATCCTTATAGAACTTTAACTCTTCCGCCGAACACACCGCTTCTGCATAAGCTGCATCACCCTCTTCACATTCTACTGCTATCTTACGACTGCCGTGCACCGTAATCGTGCCTTTATGACCCGGCATCTTGAGCTGCAGATAAACATAACATGGCCTAGCCATAAATTTAGCATAAACCGTCCTCCCAAACAAAGCATGATATGGACTTTTGATTTTGACAACTTCAAAGGTGATCATCTCCGACCTAGAGTCCTGCTCATCTCCAAAGGTAACTTCTAAATCAATCTTACCAACCGGATAAGCTGACTTACCTGGAACCACCCCGTGAAACACCGTGTTTGACGTCCTTAACTGTTTATCTGTCAGACCCATACGACGGAAAGTCTCGTAATATAATATATTGATGCTGCTACCTCCGTCCATGAGAACTTTAGTGAACCGGTATCCTCCCACCTGTGGTGCCACTACCAAGGCTAGATGTCCCGGGTTATCTACCCGTAACGGGTGATCTTCCCTGCTCCAAACAATGGGCTGCTCTGACCACCGTAGAAACTGCGGTGTCGCCGGTTCTACCGCATTAACAGTCCGCTTTAAAACCTTCTGGTCTCTTTTGCATAAACTTGTGGTGAAAACGTGGTATTGGCCACTGCTCAACTCCTTTGGATTGCTCTGGTACCCGGACTGCTGTTGTTGCTGCGGACGCTGCTGCTGCTGATTTCCTTGGTTATTGTGATTCCCTTGGCTCTGTTGCTGATTGTTCTGATTATTATAACCACCTTGATGATACGGTTGATTTCCCTGATTCTGATAACCGCCTTGATAATATGATTGGCTTCCTTGACCATTATAGTTTCCTTGACCGCCCGGGCCACCTGGCCGGGATTGATAACCGCCGTTGCCTCTATATCCTGAACCGAAATTGTTCCCTTGGTAACCTGGGCCATAAAACCCGGGCCCTAAACCGGCATTCGGGGGCCGGCTATGAGGATTAAAACGGCTGTTCCCTGTGGGGCTCAAACATTCTCTCGCAGTATGCTTTGCAGGCCCCCTAGCTCCGCTATGCTTTGCGCGGGGTTGATCCAAATCCTATTCCCAGCCCGGATTTCCTCCACCGGCTTGACGAGCGGGACCCCGCTGATTTCCCTGAAAACCGCCTTGAACCTGTGTATTGGCTACAAAATCAGAGTTGCCTTCCGGTTTCCGTTTGCCCAACACACCTGACGTGATCGGATTGGCTGAAGCCGGTTTACCAGCCTTGCTGGCTTTTCCCGCTTTATCTCCTTCTGGCTCCGGATATTTGGTATTATCCGAGTCTCCATACTTCACCAAGGCACTCATTAAAGTCCCCATGTCATTGCACTCTCGTTTGAGCCGTCCGAGTTTCAATTTCAAAGATTCAAACCGGCAATTGTTCTCCAAAGTTACAATCGCAGTGCTCGGATTAATACCGTTTGAAGAGTGCAAGATCTCTGCCACTCTGCGCACCCAAGCTGCTGTAGACTCCTGCTCCCCCTGTACACATGCTGCTAAATCTATCACCGACATAGGTTGCTTGCATGTATCTTTGAAATTCTTGATGAACTGACTACGCAGCTCCCCCCATGACCCGATGGAATTCGGAGGAAGTCCCTTCAGCCAAGTCCGGGCTGTTCCTTCGAGCATCATAGTGAAATATTTGGCACAAGCTGATCCATCCACGTCCAGCATCTCCATAGCCATCTCGTAGCTCTCCACCCAAGCCTCGGGTGGTAAATCGGCTGTGTAATTGGGCACCTTACGAGGTCCTTTGAAATCTTTGGGTAATTTGACACTCCGCAGGGCCGGGACAAGACACTGTATTCCAAAACCGCTTGCCGTCGCTCCTGCCCCCGTAGCGCCGGTGTAAACCGGCGTCGACTGGCGGATCTCCTCCCTGGCCTCCGACCTAGGCCGGTTTTGATCCGGGGCTGGTATTTCTGCCCCTGCCGGATTATTCTGCCTACGCTGATGCCTCCTCCGCTCACTGCTAGATACTTCGGGCTCCTCCCAATGTCTAGAGTAACTTCGATTGGGACGTGGTGTTGAATGCAACCTTTCCCTACTGTGAGAGTACGCTTGATGCTGTACTAAGGCCGTGTTGAGTAATCTCTGGGCCCTGCGCGCCTCTATCGCTACAGGGGATGCTTCTTCCACAGGTAAAGCGGCCAATCGTGCTGCCGCTGCAGCGATATTATCCATAGGGTTTGAATAGTGCCCCGGGGGGACCGGAACATAAGGTGCCGATATAATCCGTCGCTCCCGCTCCACGGCGGGTTGCTGAACCGGTTCTTCTCGAGCCGGTGAGCTTCTCCGGTTTAAGATCGGATTGTTACTGGCCCCAACCCCCGGTGTTCTGAACAAATCCGTAGGTTCATAACCCGGCGGCAGGCGGGATCGATATTTTCGTCCTCTTACCCCTTCCATGGAAGCCTGCTCCATCCTTAAGTGAAAAGCTTGTTCATCCAACTCCGCTTGCCTTGCCGCTAGCATCTCTCCCTCTGCCTTTAGATCTTCCTTTAACTGATCAATCCGGGCCTTCAACTGGAGCAGCACTGTATCATGTTGCGCCTTGTCTGCTGGAGCTACGGCCTCTATTGCCTTAGCCGCGAACTCCTCCATCAAGGTGGATAGAACCGCAGTAACAGAGGGATTTGAGCCGCTTCCTCCTGCGCTAGCCTCTGCTGTTGTTCCGTTCGTCGGGGGTTGTGAACCGGCCATAAAAACCGCCACCCGGTTTGGCGGGTCGGAGGGGCCCGGAATACTGTTTCCGTCGGACTCGCCCTCAGACCGGCCGTCCCGCAACTGATACAGAGACTCAGTTTCCCCGGACGAAGATTCGTCATCTGAATAGACGACGGTTGCACCATCAGATTCCAAACCGTCCTCCGCTTGTTCTCCGTGAATCGCTCCAACGAACACACGCTTCACAGCAGGTAGAATCCGGGCCGATCTCGCACGCTGAGCCGGCTCGACGATGTTGGGGAAGGTGTCCGGCTCAGGTCCCGGTTCACCGATTTTGCCGATGAAGACTTGGATGCTGCCGAAGGGAACCCGGTACCCGTATTCGATCGAATCGGCCTCCGGTCCCCATCCCGCGTCGTCGATGTAGATCCGGCCCCGACGACTCTTGGTCATCCGGCCGACCGCGTAGCCCTTCAACCCCTTGAGGCCGCCTTCCAAGAACTCGAAACCGTCGTGCGTGAGCCCCACGGTGGGCGCCAACTGTCGTGGAATTAGCACGGCAGATGTCCGGTTTAACGGACTTGATGATGGAACCATCGCACGGGTTAGCTTGAAAGGGTTCATGGCACACAAGAGACACAAAGGGTTTTATACTAGTTCGGCCCCTTCGAGAAGGTAAAAGCCTACGTCTAGTTGGTTTGGGATTATTTGGGCGTCGGATTACAGGGAGCGGAATCGCTTGCCTGTGTCTCGACGGATTGATTGTTGCTTGTCCTTGAACCGGTGCCGGGTCGTCCCTTTATATAGAGGTGACGCCTGGTCCGGTCTACAGAGTCCCGAGGCCGGCTCATAATCGTGTCCGCCTCGGTCTCTGCTCTTCCTTTCTTATTTCTCAAGTTACATCTCTCTGGCGGTTGATAAACCGTATTTCTATACATGGGCCCTGAACTCTTTATGGGCCGTGATCTCTACTACTAATAAATTAAGTACGATACAGTTAAGCCGGTTTACAATATCCGGTTTATACCTATTAACCATATCCCTGACAGGGACTACACCCAGCGGGTGCGCTGACGCGCCCCCGCAAGGAGGAGAAGAGGAACACTCACCCTGATTGTCTGCCAGGGAAGCCAGCAGTTGCGCCAGCTCCTGGCACTGGGTGTTGAAGGAGGCCACCCGGAGGTTGTGGTAGTCCTACAGCAAGACACAAGATTAGCCCGCAAGGTACACTTTGGAGTTCCAAGCCGCCTGCTCAGTAGCCGGCTCGGAACTCGGGGACTACACCAAGTGGGTGCGCTGACGCGCCCCCATAGAAGAAATTGAAGGAATAAAAGCAAAAAAGATATGGAGTCAACGTACCCGAACAAAAGTTTGCGTAGTCACGAACTCCTGCATCACCGTCTGCACGACATCGCTCAGGGAGTTGAAGCGGTCGAGGACATCTCGCGATGTGACAAACAGCGCGCCGCCGCCTCCGGGCGTCCAGCCTGGTGGCGCCGCGCTGGTTGCATCGCTCCCCGGCGTGGATGAGCTGGCACCGCCGAACTCTACCCGCCGCGGTGCGGAGACCGCCCTCACAGGGCGCGGGCGGGCAGGAGCTTGGGGGGCCGGCTGCACGCCCTCAGCCGGTGGCACCTCCGCTCCTGCAGGCCGGCTGCCCTGCGTCCCAGCAGGCGGTGCGGCGGGCGGCGCTTCTGTCTCTATGGCAACGCGGCCGCCCCCCTCGTGGTTTAGAGCCGGCTGCTCGTCAGCAGCCGGCACTTGGACAGACGGCTCCAGAGAGCCCGCCTCTTGGAGGATGGTGCGGCCCGCTGGCTGCTGGGAGCCCGCCTCCTGCTCCTGGGCTCGGGCGGCGGCGTCTGCCTGAGCCTTAGTAACTGCCTCGGCCTCCGCCCTGGCAGCAGCCTCAGACGCCGCTCGCTCACGGTCCGCGGCCTCCTGCTCCTCGCGCGCCTCGCGGGCGTTTCTCTCCGTTGCTTCCCGGAGCGCGGCAGCAGGATCCACGCGGCGGGGCGCAAGGGGGACATCTGTGCTCTCCACAATGGAGCCCACTGGCGCCCGCGAGAGAGAGAGCGGTGCGCTGTGTGGGCATCCCAAGGAAGATAGAAAGTCAGCCAAGTTGGGAACGGCTGAATGAGATAAACATCAAAGAAAAGGAAGAAATAAGGTACTTACCCGGATACGACCGGCCTAGGCTTGGGGAGCTTAGGCAGGACCGCCTTGGCGGCCGCCTCCCGGCTCTTGGTGGCGGCGGTCGACAGCCGGAGCCTCTTGGGCTGGGTGCCAGACGGCCTCGCAGAGGACCGACGCTTCACGCCGCCGGCTGTGGCTGACGACCCCGCCTACTGGCTGCCGTGCCCAGGCGTACCTGTCTCTCGGACGCGGATTGGCGCTTCCTCCTCCTTCTCCTCATCGTCAGGCCAGCTCTCGATCCCGCCTTCTGGCAGGCCGCCTGACGGCTGGCCCCCGCCGCCTGTCACCTCTTCCTCCTCCATGGCGGCGGACCCAAGATCGGGGTCGCTTGTGTCGCTCTGGGAGCGATCCGGTTGCAGAGGGCGGCCTGGTTGGTCAGAACCCGGCGTCGGCTGGCCGGGGAAGATCTGCAGACGGCACCAAAGCCAGACGGCTGCGACAGACGGAAAAAGAAGAAAGAAGAATTGAGAAAGAAGAAAAGCTCACCGCACGCGGCTGGTTGTTGCGGCTGTACGGCGGCTTGCCAAAGGCCCATCCGGAGTCGAAGACCTTGCAGTTGGATACATAGTTCACCAAGTATGCCACCTCCTTGTATGGCATTAGCTTGGTGCACGTCCGGCTCGGGTCCCGATGCCCGCTCATATCACAAATGAAGTGCGGACGGGCCTGCAGCGGCAACACCCGGCGCTCCGCGAACGTGAGCAAGAGGTCCGCAAAAACCAAGCCCTGACTGTCCCTCAGCTCCCGGAGATGTTGCACGGCGATGGAAGCGCCATCTGTGAGGGAGGTGGGCCGAGTCTTCCACGAGGCGCGGGGCTCGGCAGGCGGGCCGGGTGCCCAGTCTGGCAGACCGATTCAATCTTGGGCGGGGTCGACATTGGAGACGTAGAAGTACGTCTTCGGCCACAACTTCACCGACGCCACGAGCTGCGGTGCCGAGAAATAGTTTCTGGCCCCGCTGCGCTTCACCGTGATACACCCCTCGCACTGGGCGGCCACACTTTGGACTACGGTACCGAGCTTCATGTAGAAAAGCTCGGTCCACAACTCCATCATGGGGAGGATGCCGAGGTACGCCTCGCACATGACGACGAAGGACGACAACGTCACCACCGTGTTTGGCATAAGGTGGTGGGGTTGGATGTTGAAGAACTCCAAGAAGGACCGGAAGAAGCCGCTCGCGGAGAGGCCGAAGCCGCACGGGAAGTGCAAGCGGAAGATGACCCGCTCGCCGAACCGCGGCGCTGGCCTGATCTCCGCCGCCGGCGCTAGGCGCACGGTGACCTTATCAGCGGGAGGCAGCTTCCGCGCCCGGCGGAGGTAGGGGATGTGTTCCTCGAGGACGTCGCTGCCGTCCCACTCGCCGTGATGGCAGACTAGCGCTGCGGCGGCCATGGCTCGAGGCGGCGGCTCACTGCGGAGGTGCGAAAAGAGCAGAAGGGAGCGAGGAAGAAGAAGAGGAATGGAGAGGGGCGGGCGCAAGAACGGCGCTAACCTCTCTCCCCCAGCCTACTTATAGGCTCGGGGCGGCGAAGCCGAGGGGGAGGGTGTGGGATTAACTACTCCACGCCTCGCACGACCCCCACCTTTTGCGCGCCTAATCTGCGAGCATTAACTGCGCGTGGGGAGGGCAATCGATTGCCCCTGCCACACTGGATCCGCGCATGGACCGAGGCCCTGTAGTGGCGGGCCCCGGCCCACTACTACGTCCTATCACACGCGTGGGCTGGCAGGCTGACGCGACGGGGCGACGATGCGTGGGGAGCCGCCAACGGTCGGCAGACCTGCGCAGCTGCGTGCTGACCAGGCGGTGTCTTCCCCTCGAAGATTTGAAGACGGAGGTCCGGCTGCCAGGAGCCGGCCCCCGTTGCGGGGGTCCGGTTGCCAGCAGACGACTCTTTTCGGAAGATGGACGAAGGACGCCGGTCCTACTTAGGGGGGGAGCTGCTGGAACCCCGCAGCCCTCAAACACAAACCGCAGAGTTCCACCAGCTTCGGGGACTACTGTCGGAGATATTAACCACGGGTGTCCTCATCGATCACCCATGGTATTTTAAGGCAATTTGGGGCCGCCTGTTACCCCCCAGCCATCTGCTCATCGGGCCGCCTCCTAGGATAGCTTACCCTAGGAGCCGGCTGCCAGCAGGCGGCAGGGGCCCAAACAGGCAGCAGCCCCGTGGCCAGCAGCTAGCAGATGGTGCCATGCCTCTCCCTCGGAATGCGTGCCAGGGGGCCACCATGTGGCTGAGGCATGGCTACAGTTGAGTACGTCCTTAGAGAATCCATAAGGGCGTGGCTACAGTGAATGTGTACCTTATGGCCGTCTCTTAAGCGGCGTGTCACTGTAGCCACGCTGCTAGTGACCAAGCTTCGGTCAGAGGAAGCCACGATCCCACTACCCACAGACGGCAGGGCCAGCAGGCGGCTGGCCCCACCGGCCAGTGGGTAACTCAGAAACCAGCCGCCCCTGGCAGGCGGCCAGGGGAGGCGGCCTGCCTGGTAACAGACGGCGAATCCTGCCCTAGAAGTCCGAACCTCATCAAGATGACAAGACATGACGTGGTGGCAGTGTACGGCAGGAGATGACGACACTATAGCCACTTCCCTCCTGACGATGTTACCGTCAGCAGAAGCATGCTTACAGTGAAAGGCAATCACGTGGGCTCGCCAGCAGACATGCGGTGAGGCCGGCACCAGAAGACGCTGACAGTCGGGGGCCACTCCGCCGAGATTACAGTTGTACCCCTGGGGGTAGGCCTATATAAACCCCCAGGGTCCTCCATGAGGAGGGGTTGGAACGTTGAACTCTAGAAGGAAGAGAGGCACGTAGAGAGAGAGAGAGAAACCCTAGCTACCATACCAACTCCTAGAGTGAAGGTAGTGAGCTAGCCTTGCTCTTCTTCCTCCTCTAGACGATACAGCTCAAGGAGCAACCTTGTAGCTACCCTAGTGACATTAGTCATGACGCGGAGTCCCCGCAGAGTAGGACTAGGGGTGTTATCTCCATGGAGAGCCCCAAACCTGGGTAAGATCCGTAGGCGTCCTAAGTTCCGCCTTATCCCGCTTCCAAGGCCCGGCGACGCTTTATTGTCCCCATGCATGATAAGCCACCCGTTGGCATATGTCGCCCCAAAACCCCGATAACATGTATGAACAGCCCATAATGCAATAAATATCAACTTATAAGCATGATGCAAAATGGATGTATCATGCAACCACGCTTACCTTATGGGGAGGTCTTAACTCGACCCCTTTGTTATGCCTCTCACCGGTGCCTCTCGCGAGGGAAGGTTATGGGCGCGTGCTACCCTGATTAGGTAGGCGGACATAACCTTGTGTGCTCGTTTTTGTTTTTATGGTACCTTTGTCCCCGTTTGGGACCGTTTTGCGACGACGGTGGCCGTTGGTGCCTTTGGTAGGCACGGGGCCACCCAAGACCTAGCCCTGAGAGGGAATTGGTCAGAGTGGCCGAGAGAGTGCCATGACAAAGGGAGGGTTTTGTTGGAACGCTTTGGTCCCCTCGAATGGGTGTGCGAGGCCAGGGTTCCGTAGTGTGGGTAAAGTGCGCTACGTCTGCAGAGTGTGTGTGTTAAATCTGTCGATAGCTGCGCCCGCGGATATGTGCCCAGTTCGTGTCGGTCACACCGTGGGTCAACAGTAATAATAATAATGTGCTTAATAACAACCCTGGTTCGATGATGAAAGAAGTTGGTTGATACTTATGTGATCATGAGAGGATCACTTGGGTATTGTGAGTACCAACTTGTTGGATATTTGGAATGTTATGCGTGAGTCAAGGGTAAAGGTCAAGCTCCTTGTGGTCATAAATGATTACTACGGTATTGTTAATACCAAGCTTGATTGGATCCTGAGATGATCGTGCGACGTCCATGATGGTAAGTGATGCATGTGATGGTTACGAGGTAACCCGAGCAGAGTAAGTAGGTGCATGATAGTTTCGTCATGTTGCATGCTAGTTTTATCATGTTCATATGTTCATGCCATGTTCGTATTGTTCTAGCTGTATCATGTTGTACATGCCATGTTGTTCTGACAGTATCATGTTAATCATTGATTAATAATCTGTAATTTCCATGCTATTGTTTGTCTTGATTGCTTTGGTTGCTGTGAGCTTGCAAGTACATTCAATGTACTCACCTGACATGTCATGCTAGCTTTTCAGGTCATGCTGGATAGGATTGCTTGTTTGCTGTGGATTCCTTGTTCGCGAGCTAGGATAAGCACTCCAGCCAGAGTCCCTGCGGAGTGGAGTTCACCACCGTCGTCGCTGTTCCGCTGCCAGTAGTCATTCCGCTGCTTCGTGTTGTTCTGCTGCTTGCATGGAGAAAATGTGGCACACGTAGTTTCACCGTGTCGATGTAACCCCTTGTACCCACATAGATTGTAATAAAGAGCTGATTTGTTCTATGCTAAGCGGTGTCATATTCCAGAAGACTTCTCCTCGATCTCTGGGCTGGAATACATGGCGTTCTGGTTTCTCTAAGCCGGGTGCCACATAAAGTGTGAACCACCACCAGTCATTAAGTATCTAGGGCCTCGAAACCTTGGAAAAATAACTTCTCTAAGCATCTTAATAGAGGTGTTGTGATCAGCACTACTAGTTGGAATAGCTTCTACCCACTTAGTAACATAATCAACAACAACTAAAATATGTGTATACCCATTAGAGGAAGGAAATGGTCCCATATAATCAAAGCCCCAGACATCGAATGGTTCAATAACAAGTGAATAATTCATAGGCATTTCTTGACGTCTACTAATATTACCAATTCTTTGACATTCATCGCAAGATAAGACAAACTTACGGGCATCCTTGAAGAGAGTAGGGCAATAAAAACCAGATTACAATACCTTGTGTGCAGTTCTATCTCCAGCATGGTGTCCTCCATAGGCCTCGGAGTGGCACTTGCGTAGGATCTGTTCCTATTCATGCTCAGGTACACAACGTCTAATAATACCATCTACTCCTTCTTTATAAAGGTGTTGATCATCCCAGAAGTGATATCTCAAACCAAAGAAAACCTTTTTCTTCTGCTGATATGTGAAACTTGGTGGTATAAATTTAGCAACAATGTAATTAGCATAATCAGCATACCATGGAGCAGTACGAGAAGCATTTCTGACAGCTAATTGTTCATCAGGAAAGCTATCATCAATAGGTAGTGGGTCATCAAGAATATTCTCTAACCTAGATAAGTTGTCTGCAACGGGGTTCTCAGCTTCCTTTCTATCAGTAATATGCAAATCAAATTCTTGTAGCAAGAGAACCCATCTAATAAGTCTAGGTTTAGCATCCTTCTTTTCCATAAGATATTTAATAGCACCATGATCAGTGTGGATAGTTACTTTAGAATGAATAATCTATGGTCTGAACTTATCACATGCAAATACAACTGCTAGAAATTCTTTTTCAGTAGTAGCATAATTCCTCTGGGCACTGTCTAGAGTTTTACTAGCATATTGGATAACATTTAATTTCTTATCAACTCTTTGTCCTAGAACAGCGCCTACAGCATAATCACTAGCATCACACATAATTTCAAAGGGTAAATTCCAGTCAGATTGCTGGACAATGGGTGCAGAGATCAATGCTTTCTTAAGTATTTCAAATGCTTCCACACAATCATCGTCAAAAACAAAAGGAACATATTTTTGTAAAAGGTTAGTCAGAGGACTAGAGATTTTTGAGAAGTCTTTAATGAACCTCCTATAAAACCCATCACGACCAAGGAAACTTCTTATACCTTTAATGTCCTTGGGACAAGACATCTTTTCAATAGCATCAACTTTAGCATTATTAACTTCGATACCTCTTTCAAAAAATTTATGCCCCAAGACAATACCTTCATTAACCATAAAGCGGCACTTTTCCCAATTCAAGATAAGATTAGTTTCTTCACATCTCTGCAAAACTTGATCAAGGTTGCTCAGGCAATCATCAAAAGAAGTTCCGTAAATGGAAAAGTCATCCATGAAAACCTCAACTATCTTTTCACAAAAATCAGAGAATATAGCCATCATGCATCTTTGAAAGGTAGCAGCTGCATTACATAAACCAAAAGGCATACATCTATAAGCAAAGGTACCAAAAGGGCAAGTAAAAGTAGTCTTTTCTTGATCCTCTTTTGACACAGATATTTGAGAGAAACCAGAATAGCCATCTAGAAAGCAAAAATGAGTATGCTTGGATAACCTTTCTAGCATTTGATCAATAAAAGGTAAAGGGTAATGATCTTTCTTAGTAGCTTTATTTAGTTTGCGGAAATCAATTACCATCCTATAACCTGTAACAATTCTTTGTGGGATCAATTCATCTTTATCATTAGGTACAATAGTAATACCTCCCTTCTAGGGACACAATGGACAGGGCTTACCCACTGACTATCAGCAACTGGATAAATTATACCTGCCTCTAGAAGCTTCAGTATTTCTTTCCTTAGCACTTCTTTCATCCTAGGATTTAACCGTCGTTGGTGATCAATAACCGGTTTAGCGTCCTTCTCCAATTTTATCTTGTGTTGGCATAGAGTGGGACTAATGGCCTTAAGATCATCAAGAGTATATCTAATAGCAGCACGGTGCTTCTTCAGAGTTTTCAATAATTTCCCTTCTTCTTGCTATGAAAGGTTAGCACTAATAATAACAAGATATATCTTCTTTTCATCAAGATAGGCATACTTAAGAGTATCAGGTAATGGTTTGAGCTCACACACGGGATCACCCTTGGGTGGAGGAGGATCCCCTAGAATTTCAACAGGCAAGTTGTGTTTCAATAGAGGTCCTTGTTTAAAGAATATTTCATTTATTTCCCTTCTCTCATTCATATACATATCATTTTCATGGTCTAGCAGATATTATTGTTCTAAAGGGTCATTAGGAGGCGCAGCAATAGAAGCAAGAACAATAATTTCATCCTTACTAGGCAATTCTTTATCATGGGGTTGTCTACGAAATTTAGTAAAGTTAAAATCATGAGACATATCCCCTAATCCAACAGTAACAATATCTTTTTCGCAGTCTATCTTAGCATTAACAGTATTCAAGAAGGTTCTACCAAATATAATGGGGCAAAAATCATCTTGTGGGGAACCAAGAACGAGAAAATCAGCAGGGTATTTAACTTTCCCACACAAGACTTCAACATCTCTAACAATCCCAACTGGCGAAATAGTATCTCTATTGGCAAGCTTAATAGTAACATCAATACCTTCTAGCTCTGTAGGTGCAATATCGTGCATAATTTCTTCATATAAGGAAATGGGCATTACACTCGCACTAGCACCTACGTCACATAAACCATGATATCAATGATCTCCTATTTTAACAGAAATAACATGCATGCCTACAACAGGTCTATGTTTATTCTTAGTATCAGGTCTCACAATTCTAGCAGCTTCCTCACTGAGGTAAATAACATGCCCATCTATATTATCGACCAAGAGATCCTTAACCATAGCAACACTAGGTTCAACTTTAATTTGCTCAGAGGGTGTAGGTGTGGTAGTATTACTCTTACGAACCATAGTTGAAGCTTTAGCATGATCCTTTATTCTAACAGGGAAAGGTGGTTTCTCAATATAGGCGGTAGGAACAATAGGATCAACATTATAAGTGATAGTATTTTCTTCAACTTTAACGGGTTCAACTACTTTTACTTCAATGGGAGGATGAAATTTAAACCACTTTTCCTTAGGGAGATCAACATGAGTAGCAAATGATTCACAAAAAGAATCTACTATCTCAGAGTGATGTCCATATTTAGTGCTAAATTCACGGAAAACATCGGTATCCATAAAAGATTTAACACAATCAAACTTAAGTGTCATACCTGACTCCTTACCTTCGTCGAGATCCCAATCTTCAGAATTGTGTTTAATTCTTGCCAATAAATCCCATTTGAATTCAATAGTCATCATCATGAAAGAGCCATTACAAGAAGTATCGAGCATGGAGCGATTATCGAGAGAAAGCCGAGCATAATTTTCTTGAATAATCATTTCTCTTGAGAGCTCATGATTTGGGCATGAATATAACATTGACTTAAGCCTCCCCAAGCTTAAGCGATACTTTCTCCTTCGCGAGGCCAGAAATTATATATATAATTGCGATCACAATGAACCTGGTGCATAGGATAGAACTTCTCATGAAATTCCAATTTCAACCGGTTGTAGTTCCATGATCCAATATCATCGCATAGCCTAAACCATGTCAATGCCTCTCACTTCAAAGATAAAGGGAAGACCTTCTTCTTGATAGCATCCTCGGGCATACCTGCAAGCTTAAATAATCCACAAACTTCATCCACATAGATTAGGTGCAAATCGGGATGCAAGGTTCCATCTCCTGTAAAGGGATTAGCTAGCAGTTTCTGTGTCATACCCGAAGGGATTTCAAAGTAAACATTTTCAGTAGGTTCAGTGGGTCGAGGAGCAACTCTTTGCTCTACTGGTCAGGGTGAAGATACCCCGAACAAGCCCCTCGAAGGATTATGTTCAATAGTAACAAGTGACAATAAATTTCAGCACACTATATAAGTTTTTCCTTACCAAATTCCACTTACCAAAGGCGCTTCACTCCCCGGCAACGGCGCCAGAAAAGAGTCTTGATGACCCACAAGTGTAGGGGATATATCATAGTCCTTTCGATAAGTAAGAGTGTCGAACCCAACGAGGAGCAGAAGGAAATGATAGGCAATTTTTAGTAAGGTATTCTCTGCAAGCACTAAAATTTTCGGTAACAGATAGTTTCGTGATAAGGTAATTTGTAACGAGAAACAAGTAATAAAAGTAAATAAGGTGCACCAAGATGGCACAATACTATTTGTAGCAAAGGACAAGCTTGAACAAACTCTTATATAAAGGAAAACGCTCCCGAGGACACATGGGAATTATCGTCAACCTAGTTTTTATCACGCTCATATGATTCGCATTCGTTACTTTGATAATCTGGTATGTGGGTGGACCGATGCTTGGGTGCTTCCCTTACTTGGAAAAGCATCCCACTTATGATTAACCTCTATTTCAAGCATCCGCAACTACAAAATAAGTATTAAGGTAAACCTAACCATAGCATGAAACATATGGATCCAAATCAGCCCCTTACGAAGCAACGCATAAACTAGGGTTTAAGCTTCTGCCACTCTAGCAATCCATCATCTACTTATTACTTCCCAATGCCTTCCTCTAGGCCCAAACAATGGTGAAGTGTCATGTAGTCGACGTTCACATAACACCACTAGAGGAAAGACATCATACATCTCATCAAAATATCGAACGAATACCAAATTCACATGACTACTTATAGCAAGACTTCTCACATGTCCTCAGGAACAAACATAACTACTCACAAAGCATATTCATGTTCATAATCAGAGGGGTATTAATATGCATAATGGATCTGAACATATGATCTTCCACCAAGTAAACCAACTAGCATCAACTACAAGGAGTAATCAACACTACTAGCAACCCACATGTACCAATCTCAGGTTTTAGTACAAAGATTGGATACAAGAGATGAACTAGGGTTTGAGAGGAGATGGTGTTGGTGAAGATGTTGATGAAGATAACCCTCCCCAAGACGGGAGAGTTGCTGGTGATGACGATGGCGATGATTTCCCCCTCCCGGAGGGAAGTGTCCCCGACAGAACAGCTCCGCCCGAGCCCTAGATTGGTTCTGCCAAGGTTCCGCCTCGAGACGGTGGCGCTTCATCCCGAAAGCCTCCTTATGATTTTTTCCAGGTCAAAACACCTCATATAGCAGAAGATGGGCATCGGGGGGGCTGGCAGGTGGCCCACGAGGCAGGGGGGCACGCCCAACCCTTGTGGACGGTGGGTGGCCCCCCTCTTGTACTTCTTTCACCAGATATTTTTTATATTTTCCAAAACGGACTTTCGTAGAGTTTCAGGGCTTTTTGAGTTGTGCAGAATAGGTCTCCAATGTTTGCTCCTTTTCAAGCCCAGAATTCCATGTGCCGGCATTCCCCCTCTTCATGTAAACCTTGTAAAATAAGAGAGAAAATGCATAAGTATTGTGACATAATGTGTAATAACAGCCCAAAATGCAATGAACATCAATATAAAAGCATGATGCAAAATGGACGTATCATGGTGCGGCTAGGATGATCCTCCTCATTAAAGATGATGGGCGTACGGGACCATTTGAGCTGCTTCCGGGCCTCTGGCGCTAGCTCCACGACATTGAATTCTCACGCCCACCACTTGAGTTGACGGTGAGAGGCATGCAGAGATGCACCTCCGTCAATGCACAGGGTGTCAGTGGCCTTCTAAAACTCTTGCTCACTAGTTTCCTCTTCATCCCCTCCATCACTCTCATCATCACAGGCTCCCTTTTGTCGACCTCTGGCGGGCTTTCCTTGGTTCCGAAGGGGTTTGTTGGGGTGATTTACTTCACCACCTCGGCTCTTACCCCCAGCAACATTCTGACCCTTTTCCTTATCATGCTTCTCATACTCTGCTCTCTGTCTCTTGACAAGCTGCTCAACCTGATGACACTCTTGAAGGTCGTGGCCCTTGGTCCAATGAATCTTGCAATACGTCCCATCACCTTTCCTGGCTTTCTCGGCAGCAGAGGCTACCTGACAGTCAGTGCACACGGCAGCTTCCTTCGACAGTCATCACTGCCTTATCTCTCCGCTTCTTACTGCGCTTCTTGCTCTTCTTCTGACTGGTTGATTCATCATCATCCTCTAAATCAACATTGATGCAATCTTGCTCTCTGGGAAACCTCCTTCCCTCCTCCATCCGAGCATAGTTATCCACCAGTGTGTAGAGCTCCTTCACAGTCTTGGGCAACCACACGTTCATCTTATAACGAATCCGGTGGTTGTGCACGTTGGACTGGAAGGCGGCTATTACGGCTGCCGGATGGATATTTGGGATATTTCAATGAACTTTGCTGAATCTTTGTAAATACTTACAGAGGGTTTCTCCTTCCTTCTGTTGGAGAAGCTGCAAGTCATTGGGCCTGTTGAGTTCTTGGTGGCCACCCGTGAAGGCGCCAATGAATTCGTGGCACAGATCCGCCCACGATTAGATGGAGTTCTCCGGAAGGTACATCAGCCAAGACCTCACATTGGACTTGAGCGCCAAAGGGAAGTAGTTGGCAAACACGTTCTCATCTCTTCCCCCAGCAGCCTGAACAGCGATGGTGTTGATGCTCAAGAACTCTGCCGGGTTCAGCCTCCCGTCCTAATTCTCAGGTATCTCTGGCTTGAACGTGCGAACGGAAGGCCAACGGACTTGCCGCGGCTCACGAGTAAAGGCAGGGCAGCCTCGAAATGTAGGAACCCGCCAATAACGAGAGCGGGCTCGCCGACGTCGGGGCCGTCGCACCCGTTTGTCCGGCGGAGGTCGTCACGACGTTGGTCGACAACAACGCGCGCGTCTCCTCTCCGCCTATCATCCAGGGCTCGATGTTGGCCTGGACGCGCTCCAGGGCCAGAAGAGGCCATCGAGACGTCTTCGGGGTTTTGATTCTGTTGCGCTCGCGCTGGCTGCCATGGCGGGGACTGCATCATGGGGACGGCTCCCTTCGTAAGGCCAACAACACGAGCCATTGCTGTCACTTGGGGAGGCCGCGGCAGGTCAGCTCGCCGTGAGCCCCCAGCTTTGGCGAAACCGAGCAGACTTTGGATGGTGGCACGCCATTCGTCCATCTGCTCGGCCGCTGGCGAAAACCTCCGCAACAGCTGAACCCACGCCATGGCCTCCAAAGTTGTACTTGGCATAGGTGCCGATGAAGTCAATTGCACCGTCCCTCGGCTCCTGACAGTGCCTGCGGCGGCAGCACCGCGCCCCCGTTGCAGCGGGGCGACCACCTGGATGGCAGGGTGGTGCGGCGAAGGCGCACAGAGGCCGGTGGCTCTGTCGAGCATAGCGACTGGGTCGACCCGTCCCGGGGGAGGCGCATGGGCTACGACCGCACTTGTGGTGGGAACGGTCGGAGGGCGGCGATTCTCCCCGGTCCGTGCGCCGTTGGTGCGGCTATGCTCGTCGGTGGGCGGAAGGGGAGCAGATGGAGAAACCCCTTCGCCCGGGCCTTGGGGAGCATGGCCGTCGGGGTGTTGCTGATGCTGCTCTCCTCCGGTGCCTCCTGCTCCCGCGTCGGCCGCGGGGGAAGTGGTGACAGTGCCGCCTACTCTGACCACATCCCTAGCAGAGTCCGTGTCCTCGCGTGCCTCCGCACCTCCCGCAGCGTTACAGGTCGCGGGTGGCGGAGCCTTCAAGGTGGATGGATGCGCGGAAGAAGCGGGTTTCTTCTTGGGCACCATGATCGATGGCGTAGTCGAAGATGAAGATGGAGATGAGGATGACGCGCTGCACACGCCTTCAGGTTCGCGCAAGCGATCCCCCTACCTGGATCACCAAAGATGTCGCGGGAAACCATGGCCACCAATAGGACTAGGAGGCCCCATGCTGGTTCGACAGGGGGACGTCGCGTCGCACAAAGAGCAGACGAGCATGGGGCAGCACGGCAGAGATCACGCGAGCAGTTTTACCCAGGTTTGGGCCGCCATTGTGGCGTAAGACCCTACTCCTGCTTTGGTGGAGTGATGGTGGAGCGTAGTACATTTGCCCGGCAAGGGTTGCCTCAGGGCGGTAGCGACTACGCGCGTATAGGAGTGTGAGTTCTCCCATCTTCTAACCCTATCTACGGTTGCCATGGGCCTCCTTTTATAGATAAAGGGGTTACCACAATGGAAAAGTAGTCATTATGCACTGATAAGATAGCAACAGTGCTATCATACCTAACTCTGCGGGCTGACAGGGCGCATTAAATGCACCACTCGACATCACATCACTGGTCGCCTGGCAAGGCTTGCCGGACTACCTTGCCAGCTCCGCGCCTGCTTGCTTGACACATCACAAGACGGGTGTCATATGTGGGTTTTTCCTGTAGGGAGATGCTGCCATGTGGTGAATGGCTACCACTTAGTCACTCTACGGCTTGACGTCACACTGATCGACGACGTGAGTCATGGTGGAGCGGTTGGTGAGGTGGTTTAGCCTCCGTGAGTCCCGGTAGGCTCTGCTGGGACGCCTTAGCTGTCTTCTTATGGGGGCGGCCTTGCCCCTTGACGGGCTCGCCTACCGGGCAAGGGAGGCCTTTTTCTTGGCAATATCTTACTTCTCTGGCTTGGTCTTGGTCCCTCAGATCTTCTTGTTGGCCCCTTGAACCTCTTGGTTTCTTGTACTCTGACTTGGGCTGGTGCTTCAATCTTGTTCCCATGCTTGTGCACAGTCAGGGCAACAGACCTAGGGTTTGTTGCACCGACATATGTGAACTTAGATTCTATCACACCCGATCATGACGTGGTGTCTCAAAATGACAAACTGTAGCAATGGTGCATACTCGGGGAAACACTATTATCTTGAAATTTAGTGAAGGGGTCATCTTATAATGCTACCGCCGATCTAAGCAAAATAAGATGCATCAAAGATAAACATCACATGCAATCGAAATATGTGACATGATATGGCCATCATCATATTGTGCTTTTGATCTCCATCTTCAAAGCATCGTCATGATCTCCATTGTCACCGGCTTAACACTTTAATCTCCATCGTAGTGTCGCGCTCGTCTCGCCAACTATTGCTTCTACGACTATTGCTAACTCATAGCGATAAAGTAAAGCAATTGCATGGCGCTTGCATTTCATACAATAAAGAGACAACCATAAGGCTCCTGCCGGTTGCCGATAATTTACAAAACATGATCATCTCATACAATAACGTATAACTCATCACGTCTTGACCATATCACATCACAACATGCCCTGCAAAAACAAGTTAAACGTCCTCTATTTTTTTGTTGCAAGTTTTACGTGGTTGCTTGTAACATCCCAAATTTTCAATTTGGAATGTTTTACAATTATTAGCTAAGCATCTATGCATTTTTTTTATTTAAGTGTCATTTGGAAATTTCAGAGGCATTTGAATTTTATCTGACTTTGAATTCTACTTGGCAATTGAAATTTATTTCAAAAATCCCTGACGAGATACTTGTTCAAAAGTATGAGAGGAGCTAACATGACACTCCAAAAAGTCAGAAGAAAACAATGCCGAAAGTTTTAAATTCAAATTTGAGTTTCATTTGGATTTTTTAGAAAAATGTTTTTTATAAAGTTTTTATTTTGCCTCTGAAAAATAGTTCATCTTGTAGGATTTATTTTTCTGA
>LR738715.1:152970346-152986030 GCA_902687465.1 Secale cereale | reverse complement strand
CAATTCAGATTCTTTACCGAATCTTGTTTCTAGTATATCTTTTAGTCTATAGATCCGATTTAGTTGATTCTTTTTCCTACGGGTTCGTAGAAATATCCTCTATCCAGAGAACCTAACGAAATATATTTTTGAAAATTTTAAAATTTCAATTCAAGCAGATCTGAATTCAAACTTCGTTAGGCCATAACTTGAGTTTCGTAACTCCGTTTTGGGTGATTCTTTTTGCAAATCGAAGCTTGTGACATGTACCTTTTGTTAAAACCAAAACCATTTATTTTTGTTGCTGTGAAAATTATATTCTGTACCGAAACTTTATTTTTGTTTTTGGAGTTTTCCGAAGTCTTTTATTCGTTTTCTTTTGATTCTTTGCTTGTATGCTTATGTATGTTATTGCTTGCTTACGCTAGATCATCCGGAGTGCGAAGCTTGGTACTACGAATCTTTAGAGTTCAACGAACGTCAGCAAGGCAAGTTCACACTTTGATCATAATTTTCAATACCCAGTTTTTACTATGCATTAGTTTCACCCTCAAAGATTGCATGAGTAGGATTGGGAACATGTGGTTATGCTTTGTAGTTTATGTGGTAGGAACCTATGACCTTTTATCACCCCGGGAATATTCGTTATATCATATGTTGCTTAGCCACGCTCGTAGACGGGGATTGGTATGTGTGATACATGCAAGCTGCGAGAGATAATAATTTTGGGACAACATAAGGTGGCAACTTTAATACACATCTGGGTGGATTGTTTGGGGCACCTGGAGAAACCAGTTCTTGCCCAAGGGAAATCCCAGAGTACCCGTGTGATTACCCTAGGTCCGCCACCCAGGCTCAAAGGGATCATAAGATATTTCATGCCTAGAAACTTCCGTGTGCAGCCACAAGCCATTATGGGCTCTGGCATAATTGAGTAAGTTGTGTGACCTCTTTCCGTGGTAGACTAGCTGATGTAGGGGAAAGTAGGTGTACCGGTCTACCCAGGGTTTGGAGGAAATACTTCAGAAAGACTATGTCTCGATCTTCCGATCATGGAGGTGGTCGAGTCTTGTGGGGAAAAGTGCGCAAACCTCTGCAGAGTGTACAAACTAATCATGATTAGCCGTGTCCCCGGTTATGGACAACTTGAGTATCTGGAAGTGAATTATTGGTTGATCTCATCACTTTATTTAATGAAATCATTGGGTTACTAATAACTTGGGAATTTTGGGATTTGAGTTGGAGGAACCTTCTCAATAATGGCATTTCTAACTTAGTAGTAAATAAAAATGTATTCCTTTGTTGTAGGGTAAAAATTGGCTTTATGCAAAAATTAAACTTAGAGCCTCCACCAGCTAAATTTGCATATAGAGACAATCTTTTTCTTTATTATTATTTCTATGGTGTGACATTGCCAGCATATTCCATGTGCTGACCTACACAGCTGCAACGTCTCATGTTGCAGAGTTTTCCGACGAGGATTAAAGGTGCGATAGGTCGTTGTTCTGCACTCAGTTTGCCGTGGAGTTGGATGGACTCATTTACCTTCGATGCTTCCGCAGTTACTTTTATCTAGATGGCCTTTGGCCATATTATTGTAATAAATACTCTTTTGAGGACCTCGATGTAATAAAGTGTGTGATTGAACTCTGTTATAATTCATCGAGTACTGTGTGTGTCAGCATACCGATCCAGGGATGACACTTAAGCACAGAGACTTCGATCCATTTGGGTCGGGTCGCTACATTGCTACGGGCTTCTAGCAAGAACCATTCTTACATACGGCACAAAAACACAATGGTTATTTATCAAGTTTGCTGTTTTAACCTTCAACAAGGACCGGCCGCAGTCAAATTCGATTCAACTAAAGTAGGAGAAATAGATGCCCACCAGCCACCATTATGCAAACAAATTGTACATGACGGTGGAACCAGTCTCATGTCCATGGACATGTAATGTTGGTCCGGGCCGCTTCATCTTACAACACCACCGAATCAAAATAAGACGTTGGTGGTAAGGAGTATGAACATCATGGCCCACAACTCCTTTGTGTTCTACTGGTACATATCATCTACGCATAGACCTAGCTCATGATGCCACTATTGGAAAACGCTGTATGAAAAAAAAATTCTACGCACATGCAATGATCTATCCATGGATATGCATAGCAACGAGGGGAGAGTATGTCTACGTACCCTTGTAGACCGAAAGCGGAAGCATTCAGTAACGCGGTTGATGTAGTCGAACTTCTTCATGATCCAACCGATCAAGCACCGAACGTACGACACCTCCACGTTCAGCACACGTTCATCTCAATGACGTCCTCACCTTCTTGATCCAGCAAGACGGGCAAAGTAGTAGATGAGTTCCGGCAGCACGACGGCGTGGTCACAGTTGGTGATGAAGAATAATCTCCGCAGGGCTTCGCCGAGCACTACAGAAACTAGACGGAGGATAAACTAGAGGGTCAGGGTTGCTGGCACACGGCTTGGTGAATCTTGAGCCCTGCCCCTCTATTTATATGTTGAGCCCTGGGGTCAAACTTGGAGCAAAAGCCTCCTCAAAGTCGCTTTTACCCGAATGGCAAGAGTCCCACTCAGACTCCAGGACCAGACGCCAGGGTTCCCGGCATCTGGACCCAGACGCCGGGGACCCTAGCGTATGGCCTCCGCGAAAATTCCTTTTGTGCTTTCCAAAAGCCTTGTGGGCTTTACCCCTTGTCCCAAATAAAGTATTCTCGTGCCCAAACACTTCGGGAAAAATCTAAAACCCCTTTCGGTGAATTCCAGAACCTTTCCGGAGATCAAACACTATTATCCCATATATTAATCTTTACCTATGAACTATTCAGGAGCTCCTCGTCATTTCCGTGATCTCATCTGGAACTCCGAACAACATTCGGTCACCAACATACATAACTCATTCAATACTATATCGTCAATGAACGTCAAGCGTGCGGACCCTACGGGTTCGAGAACTATGTAGACATGACCGAGACACCTCTCTGGTCAATAACCTATAGTGGAACCTGGATTCCCACATTGGATCCTACATATTCTACAAAGATCTTTATCGGTCAAACCGTTATGACTATATACACAATTTCCTTTGTCCGTCGATATGTTACTTGCCTGAGATTCGATCGTCTGTATCTCTATACCTAGTTCAATCTCGTTACCAGCAAGTCTCTTTACTCATTCCGTAATACATCATCCTATGACTAACTCATTAGTCATTTGCTTGCAAGGCTTATTATGATGTGTATTACCGAGAGGGCCTAGAGATACCTCTCCGATACTTGGAGTGACAAATCCTAATCTCGATTCACGCTAGCCCAACAAAACACCTTCGGAGATACCTGTAGAGCATCTTTATAATCACCCAGTTACATTGTGACGTTTTATAGCACACAAGGTATTCCTTCGGTATCCGGGAGTTGCATGATGTCATAGTCAAAGGAATATGTATTTGACATACATGAAAGAAGTAGCAATAAAATGTACGATCAAATGCTAAGCTAACGGATGGGTCTTGTCTAAGGATGGCAATGGGTCGGGTTTGGATCGGGTTGAACAATATCAAATCCATATCCATATCCATGAAGGCAGTCTCTGTCCGCCCATGAAAAAACCCATGGGCAAAAAATTATGTCCATGTCCAAACCCGATGGATATCCATATCCATTGGATATCCATGGGGTCCTCTCAAGGCATATACATAAGACATAACACAATGTGCACCTAAGCTGTTGCACCCATTCATCAATGCACGTGTGAAAAAATTAGAGACAGAGGGGTCGAGGAGATACAGAGTTGCATTGTCGTAGGCCAGTGATGCTAGCTGTTGAAGTGCTCCACCATACATGGAGATAACAGCTGACAGTGTCGACCATCTCTCGGGGTGTAGGAGGAGTAAGAAGAGGAGACGGGGCTTATACTTAATGATTAGTCATTTAACAACGACATAAAAGGATCATAAGGGGGTTGAAGTAATATTAAGGCGAGGATTGAATGTCAACTAATAAAGTTACGGTAGGGATTGTGCAAATTGCTTTGAATGTTTTATATTATAATGGGTGAAATTATAGTGGGACATGTGACTGTGGGGTATGGATAGCAAAATATTGCCATTAAGTCATACTATCGGGTCGGGTTTGGATATATCCATGGGTACAAGATTATGTCCATGCCCTATCCACGAGTAATCGGGTCGGGTTTGGGCGCCGTCCATGGACGCAAAAGCATATCCAAACCCTATCCATACGGGTCGGATATCCATGGGTATCCATGTCCATGGGTAAAATTGCCATCCTTAGTCTTGTCCATCACATCATTCTCATAATGATGTGATCTCATTATCAAATGAATCCTCATGTCTATTGTGAGGAAACCTTAACCATCTTTGATCAACGAGCTAGTCTAGTAGAGGCTCACTAGGGACACATTATTTGTTTATGTATTCACACATGTATTTAGGTTTCCGGTCAATACAATTCTAGCATGAATAATAAATCTTTATCATGAATAAGGGAACATAAAATAATAACAACTTTATTATCGCCTCTAGGGCATATTCCCATCATTTTTGGCATCGGAAACAAGTCAGGGGGGTCCCGAGGAGCCCACAAGCCAGGGGCGTGCCCTGGGGGAGCCTAGGCTTATGGTCGCCTCGGGACTCTTGTGGCCCAACTCCGATGCTCCATGGGTCTCTTCTGGTCCATAAAGTATCACTGTAATTTTTCAGCTTGTTTAGACTCCGTTTGGTATTCCTTTTCTGTAAACTCAAGACAAGGAACAAACAGAAACAAACATTGGGCTCTAGGTTAATAGGTTAGTCCCAAACATAATATAAAATAGCATATTAATGCATATAAAACATCCAAAACAGGTAATATAATAGCATTGAACAGTCAAAAATTATAGATGCATTGGAGACGTATTAAAGGGCTGTTGTGGGATCAAGCTAAAGGGTAACCTGTGATCGGATAGGAGATCTTCGGAGCTATGGTGTGTCGTCCAAGTCAAGATCAAGCATAGTCTTTCCATCATTGTGACTGACCTTTTGTAAACCCTAACCCTATCGGTGTCTATATAAACTGAAGGTTTTTAGCCTTTAGGGCCAAAGCTACATCTAACACCTCCTCAATGTAGGGTTTAGCTTGCCTAACCTTGAGGTAGATCTACTCTGTAACCATACTGTTGGGGAACGTAGCAGAATTCAAAAAAATTCTACGCTTTCACCAAGATCCAACTAAGGAGACATCTAGCAACGAGCAAATAAGAGTGCATCTACATACCGTTATGTAGATCGCGAGCGGAAGCTTTCGAAGAAACGTGGATGAAGTAGTCGTACTCTTCTCGTTCTTTGTCACCGATGATCTAGCGCTGAACGGACGGCACCTCCGCGTTCAACACACGTCCGGTACAGCAACGTCACCTCCTTCTTGATCCAGCAAGGGGGGAGGAGAGGTCTTCGGAGATCCAGCAGCACGACGGCGTGGTGGTGGATGCAGTGGAGAATCCTGCAGGGCTTCGCCGGTGCCCTGCGTAAGGAGATGGAGGTGTGACGGGAGGGGTGAGGCGCCAGGGGCAAGGGTGCGGCTGCCCTCTCCCCCCCACATATATATAGGGGGCCAGGGGGGTGCGCCGGCCCTGCAGATCCCATCTGCAGGGTGAGGCGGCGGCCAGGGGGGATTCTTGCCCCCCAAGGCAAGGTGGCGCCCCCTCCCCCCTAGGGTTTCAACCCTAGGCGCATGGGGACGAGGGCCCATGTGGTGCGCCAGCCCACCAGTGCTGGCCACTTCCCCCTTGCGGCCTAGGGGCCCAATCGGGATGGGTGGCCCCACCCGGTGGACCCCCGGGACCCCTCCGGTGGTCCCGGGACACTCCCGGTGACCCCCGGAGATCACCCGATGGCCGAAACTGGACTTCCTATATATCATTCTTTACCTCCGTACCAATTCGGAACTCCTTGTGACGTCCGGGATCTCATCCGGGACTCCGAACAACTTTCGGGTTTCCACGTGCATGTATCTCTATGACCCTAGCGTTACCGAACCTTAAGTGTGTAGACCCTATGGGTTCAGGAGACACGTAGACATGACCGAGACCACTCTCCGGTCAATAACCAACAGCGGGATCTGGATACCCATGTTGGTTCCCACGTGTTCCTTGATGATCTTCATCGGATGAACCACCGTGTCAAGGATTCACTCAATCCCGTATGTTATTCCCTTTGTCCATCGGTACGGTACTTGCCCGAGATTCGATCGTCAGTATACCCGACACCGTGTTCAATCTCGTCATGGCAAGTCTCTTTACTCGTTCCGTAATCCATCATCCCGTGACCAACTCCTTAGTCACCTTGAGCTCATTATGATGATGTCTTATCGAGTGGGCCCAAAGGAACCTCTCCGTCATACGGAGTGACAATATCCCAGTCTCGGTTCGTACCAACTCAACAGACACTTTCGGAGATACCCGATGCGTACCTTTATAGCCACCCAGTTACATTGTGACGTTTGGCACACCCAAAGTATTCCTACGGCATCCGGGAGTTGTACAACCTCATGGTCTAAGGAATAAATACTTGACACCGAAAAGCTTATGCATTACGAACTATACGGTCTCGTGCTATGCTCAGGATTGGGTCTTGTCCATCACATCATTCTCCTAATGATGTGATCCCATTATCACTGACATCCTATGTCCATGGTCAGGAAACCGTGACCATCTGTTTGATCAACGAGCTGGTAACTAGAGGCTTACCAGGGACTCATTGTGGTCTATGTATTCACACATGTATCGCTGTTTCCGTACAATACAATTCAAGCATGAATAACAGACGATTATCATGAACAAGGAAATATAATAATAATACTTTTATTATTGCCTCTAGGGCATATTTCCAACAGTCTCCCACTTGCACTAGAGTCAATAATCTAGTTACATTGTGATGAATCGAACACCCATAGAGTTCTGGTGTTGATCATGTTTTGCCCGTGGAAGAGGTTTAGTCAACGGGTCTGCAACATTTAGATCCGTATGCACTTTACAAATATCTATGTCTCCATCCTGAACATAATTCCGGATGGAGTTGAAACGACGCTTGATGTGCTTGGTCTTCTTATGAAACCTGGGCTCCTTGGTAATGGCAATAGCTCCAGTGTTGTCACAAAAGAGAGTCATCGGGCTTGACGCGCTTCGAATGACTCCTAGGTCGGTGATGAACTCCTTCATCCAGATTCCTTCCTGTGCTGCTTCGGAAGCAGCTATGTACTCCGCTTCACATGTAGATGCTGCCATAACGCTTTGCTTGCAACTGCACCAGCTGACTGCCCCTCCGTTCAAAATATACACGTATCCGGTTTGAGACTTAGAGTCATCCAGATCTGTGTCGAAGCTAGCATTGACGTAACCCTTTACGACGAGCTCTTCGTCACCTCCATAAACAAGAAACATATCCTTAGTCCTTTTCAGGTACTTCAGGATGTTCTTGACCGCTGTCCAGTGTTCCATACCGGGATCACTTTGGTACCTCCCTACCAAACTTATGGCAAGGTTCACATCAGGTCTGGTACACAACATGGCATACATGATAGAACCTATGGCCGAGGCATAGGGAATGACACTCATCTTTTCTCTATCTTCTGCCGTGGTCAGCGACTGAGCCTTGCTCAATCTCATACCTTGCTAAACAGGCAAGAACCCTTTCTTGGACTGATCCATATTGAACTTCTTCGATATCTTGTCAAGGTATGTACTTTGTGAAAGACCAATGAGGCGTCTTGATCTATCTCTATAGATTTTGATGCCTAATATGTAAGCAGCTTCTCCAAGGTCCTTCATTGAAAAACTTTTATTCAAGTAGGCCTTTACATTTTCCAAGAATTCTATATCATTTCCCATCAGCAATATGTCATCCACATATAATATGAGAAATGCCACATAGCTCCCACTCACTTTCTTGTAGATACAAGCTTCTCCATAAGTCTGTATAAAGCCAAACGCTTTGATCACATCATTAAAGCGAATATTCCAACTCCGAGATGCTTGCACCAGCTCGTAAATCGAGCGCTGGAGCTTGCATACCTTGTTAGCGTTCTCTAGATCGACAAAACCTTCCGGCTGCATCATATACAACTCTTCCTTGAGGAAGCCATTAAGGAATGCTGTTTTGACGTCCATTTGCCATATCTCATAATCATAGAATGCGGCAATAGGTAACATGATTCTGACTGACTTCAGCATCGCTACGAGAGAGAAAGTCTCGTCGTAGTCAATCCCTTGAACTTGTCGATAACCCTTAGCGACAAGCCGAGCCTTATAGATGGTCACATTACCATCCGCATCTGTCTTCTTCTTAAATATCCATTTGTTTTCAATGGCGTGCCTGTCATCAGGCAAGTCCACCAAAGTCCATACTTTGTTTTCATACATGGATTCTATCTCGGATTTCATGGCTCCAAGCCATTTATTGGAATCCGGGCCTGCCATCGCTTCTTCATAGTTCGAAGGTTCACCGTTGTCTAACAACATGATTTCCAGGACAGGGTTGCCGTACCACTCTGGTGCGGAACGTGCCCTCGTGGACCTTCGAAGTTAAGTAGTAACTTGATCTGTTTCTTCATGATCATTATCATCAACTTCCTCCCTTGTTGGTGCAGGCACCTCAGGAACAATTTCCTGCGCTGCGCTACTTTCAGGAGGGGTGACTGTTACCTCATCAAGTTCTATTTTCCTCCCACTCACTTCTTTCGAGAGAAACTCTTTCTCCAAAAAGCATCCATTCTTGGCAACAAAGACTTTGCCTTCGGATCTGTGGTAGAAGGTATACCCAATCGTTTCCTTTGGGTATCCTATGAAGACGCATTTTTCCGATTTGGGTTCGAGCTTTTCAGGTTGAAGTTTCTTGACATAAGCATCGCAACCCCAAACTTTTAGAAATGACAGCTTCGGTTTCTTGCCAAACCAAAGTTCATACGGAGTCGTCTCAACGGATTTCGACGGAGCCCTATTTAAAGTGAATGCGGCAGTCTCTAAAGCATAACCCCAAAAAGATAGCGGTAAATCGGTGAGAGACATCATAGATCGCACCATGTCCAACAAAGTAAGATTTCGACGTTCGGACACACCGTTACGTTGAGGTGTTCCGGGCGGTGTCAATTGTGAAACAATTCCATAGTTCCTAAGGTGTGTGCCAAATTCATGACTTAAATATTCACCCCCACGATATGATCGTAAGAACTTTATTTTTCTGTCACGTTGATTCTCAACCTCATTCTGAAATTCCATGAACTTTTCAAAGGTCTCAGACTTGTGTTTCATCAAATAGATATACCCGTATCTACTGAAGTCATCTGTGAGGGTGAGAACATAACGATAGCCTCCGCGAGCCTCAACACTCATTGGACCGCACACATCGGTATGTATGATTTCCAATAAGTTGGTTGCTCGCTCCATTGTTCCGGAGAACGGAGTCTTGGTCATCTTGCCCAATAGGCATGGTTCGCACGTGTCAAATGATTCATAATCAAGAGACTCTAGAAGTCCATCTGAATGGAGCTTCTTCATACGTTTGACACCAATATGACCAAGGCGGCAATGCCACAAGTATGTGGGACTATCATTATCAACTTTACATCTTTTGGCATCTACACTATGAATATGTGTATCATCACGTTCGAGATTCATCAAAAATAAACCATTAACCAGCGGGGCATGACCATAAAACATATCTCTCAAATAAATAGAACAACCATTATTCTCCGATTTGAAAGAGTAGCCATCTCGCATAAGACGAGATCCAGATACAATGTTCATGCTCAAAGCTGGTATTAAATAACAATTATTAAGGTTTAAAACTAATCCCGAGGGTAGATGTAGAGGTAGCGTGCCGACGGCGATCACATCGACCTTGGAACCATTCCCGACGCGCATCGTCACCTCATCCTTTGCCAGTCTCCGCTTATTCCGCAGCTCCTGTTTTGAGTTACAAATGTGAGCAACCGCACCGGTATCAAATACCCAGGATCTACTATGAGCGCTGGTAAGGTACACATCAATAACATGTGTATCACATATAACTTTGACGTTGCCGGCCTTCTTGTCTGCTAAGTATTTGGGGCAGTTCCGCTTCCAGTGACCCGTTCCCTTGCAATAAAAGCACTCTGTCTCAGGCTTGGGTCCATGCTTTGGCTTCTTCCCAGCAACAGGCTTACCGGGCGCGGCAACTCCCTTGCCGTCCTTCTTGAAGTTCTTCTTACCCTTGCCTTTCTTGAACTTAGTGGTTTTATTGACCATCAACACTTGATGTTCTTTCTTGATGTCCACCTCCGCTGATTTCAGCATCGAATACACCTCGGGAATGGACTTCTCCATCCCCTGCATATTGAAGTTCAACACGAAGCTCTTGAAGCTTGGTGGGAGAGACTGGAGGATTCTGTCAACGACCGCTTCATCTGAGAGATTCATTCCCAGCTGAGACAAGCGGTTGTGCAATCCAGAAATCTTGAGGATGTGCTCACTGACAGAACTGTTTTCCTCCATCTTACAGCTGTAGAATGCGTCGGAGACATCATATCTCTCGACTCGGGCATGAGCTTGGAAAACCATTTTCAGCTCTTCGAACATCTCATATGCTCCGTGGTTCTCAAAACGTTTTTGGAGCCCCGACTCTAAGCTGTAAAGCATGCCGCACTAAACCAGGGAGTAATCATCACTATGCGACTGCCAGACGTTCAAAACGTCTTGGGTCGCATCGGGACCGGGTGCATCACCTAGCGGTGCTTCAAGGACATATGATTGTTGGAAATATGCCCTAGAGGCAATAATAAAAGAGTTATTATTATATTTCCTTGTTCATGATAATCGTTTATTATCCATGCTATAATTGTATTGATTGGAAACTTAAATACATGTGTGGATAAATAGACAAACTTTGTGTCCCTAGTAAGCCTCTTCAGGACTAGCTCGTTGATCAAAGATGACCGCGGTTTCCAGGTCATAGACATGAGTTGTCATTTGATAACGGGATCACATCATTAGGAGAATGATGTGATGGACGAGACCCAAACGTTAAACATAGCTTTTGATCGTATCAGTTGTCGCTATAGTTTTCTGCATGTCAAGTATAAGTTCCTATGACCATGAGATCATGTAACTCACTGACACCGTAGGAGTGCTTTGTGTGTGCCAAACGTCACAACGTAACTGGGTGACTATAAAGGTACTCTACAGGTATCTCCGAAGGTGTCTGTTGAGTTGACATGGATCGAGACTGGGATTTGTCACTCCGTGTGACGGAGAGGTATCTCCGGGCCCACTCGGTAATACGTCATCTCAATGAGCTCAAAGTGACTAAGTAGTTAGTCACGGGATTATGTATTACGGAACGAGTAAAGAGACTTGCCGGTAACGAGATTGAACTAGGTATAGAGATACCGACGATCGAATCTCGGGCAAGTAACATACCGACGAGACAAAGGGAACTGTATACGGGATTGCCTGAATCCTTGACATCGTGGTTCATCCGATGAGATCATCGAGGAACGTGCGGGAACCAATATGGGTATCCAGATCCCGCTATTGGTTATTGATCTGGGAGTGTCTCGGTCATGTCTGCATAGTTTCCGAACCCGCAGGGTCTACACACTTAAGGTTCGGTGACGCTAGGGTTGTTAGTGAGAACAGTGCATGGTTACCGAAGGTTGTTCGGAGTCCCGGATGAGATCCCGGACGTGACGAGGGTCTCCAGAATGGTCCGGGGACGAAGATTGATATATAGGATGAGAGTGATCGGAGTCCGGAAGTGTTCCGGGGAGTATCGGGGAGTCGTCGGATGACCGAAAGGGGTTTCGGGGGTCCCGGCAAGTGTTGCGGGCCTCATGGGCCACAAGTGGGAGACGCAACAGCCCTCTTAGGGCTGTGCGCCCCCCCTAGGGCCCTCTCCACCTGCGCCAAGGGGCTGGGCCCCCCTAGGGCTGCCGCACCCCTAGTCTTGGGGGGCAAGGCGCCTGGGGGGGGGGGGAACCCTAGCCCTGGCCGCAGCCCTGGCCGCCGCCCCCCATCTCCACTTGGCCGCCGCCCCTAGGGGTAAACCCTAGGGCGCCCCCTCCCCTCTACTCCCCCTATATAAAGAGAGGCACAAGGAGGGCAGCCACACACGTTCGTGCCTCGGCGCTGCCCTCCCTCTCCCACAACCATCTTCGTCAATTCCGCGGTGCTTGGCGAAGCCCTGCTGGAATCCTCCACCACCATCTCCACCACGCCGTCGTGCTGCCGATTTCTCCATCAACCTCTCCTTCCCCCTTGCTGGATCAAGAAGGAGGAGACGTCCCCGAGCTGTACGTGTGAAGAACGCGGAGGCACCATCCCTTCGGTGCTAGGATCTTCGGCGATCTGAATCGCGGCGAGTACGACTCCATCAACCGCGTTCTTGAACGCTTCCGCTTAGCGATCTACAAGGGTATGTGGATCCAACTCTCCCCTCGTAGATGCATCTCCTAGATTGATCTTGGTGAGCGTAGGAAATTTTTTTGTTTCCCATGCAACGTTCCCCAACAGTGGCATCATGAGCTAGGATCTTGCGTAGATGCTTTCACGAGTAGAACACAAAGGAGTTTTGTGGGCGTTGATGTTTAGATTGCTTCCCTCCTTGGTCTTTCTTGATTCAGCGGTATTATGGGATGAAGCGGCCCGGACCAACTTTACATGTCCACGTACATGAGACCGGTTCCATCGACAGACATGTGACTTTTGTTGCATAAGATGGCTGGCGGGTGTCTGTCTCTCCTATCTTAGTTGAATCGGAATAGACAAAAGCGGTCCTTGTAGAAGGTTAAATAGCAACTTAAATATCACCGTTGTGGCTTTGCGTAGGTAAGAAGAGTTCTTGCTAGATACCCATAGCAGCCACGTAAAACATGCAACAACAAATTAGAGGACGTCTAACTTGTTTTTGCAGGGTATGTATGTGATATGATATGGCCAATGACATGATGAGATATATTTGATGTATGAGATGATCATGTTGTAATAGTTAATATCGACTTGCATGTCGATGCATACGGCAACCGGCAGGAGCCATAGGGTTGTCTTTAATTTTTGTATGACCTGCGTGTCAATCATTAAGCGCTATGTAATGCTTTACTTTATCGCTAAACGGTAGCAATAGTAGTAAGAGCATGGTGGGCGCGCGACAACCCCGATAGCGACACGATGATGGAGATCATGATGATGGGGATCATGGTGTTACGCCGGTGACGATGGAGATCATGCCGGTGCTTTGGAGATGGAGATCAAAAGCACGAGTTGATGGCCATATCATGTCACTTATGATTTGCATGTGATGTTAATCCTTTTATGCATCTTATTTTGCTTAGGACGATGGTAGCATTATAAGATGATCCCTCACTAAAATTTCAAGATAAAATTGTGTTCCCCCCGAGTGTGCGCCGTTGCGAAGGTTCGTCGTTTCGAAGCACCACGTGATGATCGGGTGTGATAGATTCTACGTTCGCATACAACGGGTGCAAGCCAGTTTTGCACATGCAGAACACTCGGGTTAGACTTGACGAGCCTAGCATGTACAGACATGGCCTCGGAACACGGAAGACCGAAAGGTCGAGCATGAGTCATATAGTAGATATGATCAACATGTAGATGTTCACCATTGACACCACCTCATCTCACGTGATGATCGGACTTGGGTTGGTGGATCTGGATCATGTCACGCTCGAATAACCAGAGGGATGTCAATTTGAGTGGGAGTTATAAGTAATTTGATTAGTTAAAAACTCACTTATCATGAACAATAGTCTAAGATGTCTTTGCAAATCTTTTGTTGTAGATGGCTCGCGCAGTAGCTCCCCTGAATTTTAATGCGTTCCTAGAGAAAGCTAAACTGAAAGATGATGGGAGCAACTTTGTGGACTGGCTCCGCAATCTGAGGATCATCCTCACAGCTGCCCAAAAGGTTTATGTCCTAAGTGCACCGCTAGGTGAACCCCCCGCTCCGGCCTCTGTGGACGTTATGAACGCCTGGCAGACGCGTTCGGATGACTACTCAGTAGTGCAGTGTGCCATGTTGTATAGCTTGGAAGGAGGACTTCAAAGGCGTTTTGAACGTCATGGAGCATATGAGATGTTCCAGGAGTTGAAGTTCATCTTTGAAAAGAATGCCAAAATCGAGAGGTATGAGACCACCGATAAATTCTTTGCTTGCAAGATGGAGGAGAATTCGTCTGTCAGTGAGCACTTACTGAAGATGTCTGGGTACTATACCCGCATAGCTGATCTGGGACTTGTGTTCCCGGAGGAGGCTATCATTGACAGAATTCTCCAGTCACTCCCACCTAGCTACAAGAGCTTCGTGCAGCAGTATAACATGCAAGGGATGAACAAATCCATCGCCGAGCTGTTTGCGATGCTGAAAGTCGCTGAGGCAGACATCCAGAAGGAGTATCAAGTGTTGATGGTCAATAAAACTACCAGTTTCAAGAAGAATGGCAAGGGCAAGAAGGGTAACTCTAAGAAGGGTGGCAAGGCAGTTGCTCATCCAGTGAAGAAACCCAAGGCTGGGCCCAAGCCAGAGACTGAGTGTTTCTATTGCAAGGGGAATGGCCACTGGAAGCGGAACTGCCCCAAGTATCTGTTGGAAATATGCCCTAGAGGCAATAATAAAAGAGTTATTATTATATTGCCTTGTTCATGATAATCGTTTATTGTCCATGCTATAATTGTATTGATTGGAAACTTAAATACATGTGTGGATAAATAGACAAACTTTATGTCCCTAGTAAGCCTCTTCAGGACTAGCTCGTTGATCAAAGATGACCGCGGTTTCCAGGTCATAGACATGAGTTGTCATTTGATAACGGGATCACATCATTAGGAGAATGATGTGATGGACGAGACCCAAACGTTAAACATAGCTTTTGATCGTATCAGTTATCGCTATAGTTTTCTGCATGTCAAGTATAAGTTCCTATGACCATGAGATCATGTAACTCACTGACACCGTAGGAGTGCCTTGTGTGTGCCAAACGTCGCAACGTAACTGGGTGACTATAAAGGTACTCTACAGGTATCTCCGAAGGTGTCTGTTGAGTTGACATGGATCGAGACTGGAATTTGTCACTCCGTGTGACGGAGAGGTATCTCCGGGCCCACTCGGTAATACGTCATCTCAATGAGCTCAAAGTGACTAAGTAGTTAGTCACGGGATTATGTATTACGGAACGAGTAAAGAGACTTGCCGGTAACGAGATTGAACTAGGTATAGAGATACCGACGATCGAATCTCGGGCAAGTAACATACCGACGAGACAAAGGGAACTGTATACGGGATTGCCTGAATCCTTGACATCGTGGTTCATCCGATGAGATCATCGAGGAACGTGTGGGAACCAATATGGGTATCCAGATCCCGCTATTGGTTATTGACCTGGGAGTGTCTCAGTCATGTCTACATAGTTTCCGAACCCGCAGGGTCTACACACTTAAGGTTCGGTGACGCTAGGGTTGTTAGTGAGAACAGTGCATGGTTACCGAAGGTTGTTCGGAGTCCCGGATGAGATCCCGGACGTGACGAGGGTCTCCGGAATGGTCCGGGGACGAAGATTGATATATAGGATGAGAGTGATCGGAGTCCGAAAGTGTTCCGGGGAGCATCGGGGAGTCGTCGGATGACCGAAAGAGGTTTCGG
>LR738715.1:152959248-152969928 GCA_902687465.1 Secale cereale | reverse complement strand
CGCCCCTAGGGGTAAACCCTAGGGCGCCCCCTCCCCTCTCTCCCCCCTATATAAAGAGAGGCAGAGGGAGGGCAGCCACACACGTTCGTGCCTCGGCGCTGCCCTCCCTCCACCATAGAGATCTTCGTCTATTCCGCAGTGCTTGGCGAAGCCCTGCTGGAATCCTCCACCACCATCTCCACCACGCCGTCATGCTGCTGGGCTTCTCCGTCAACTTCTCCTTCCCCCTTGCTGGATCAAAAAGGAGGAGACGTCCCCGAGCTGTACGTGTGAAGAACGCGGAGGCACCGTCCGTTCGGTGCTAGGATCTTCGGCGATCTGAATCGCGGCGAGTACGACTCCATCAACCGCGTTCTTGAACCCTTCCGCTTAGCGATCTACAAGGGTATGTGGATCCAACTCTCCCCTCGTAGATGCATCTCCTAGATTGATCTTGGTGAACGTAGGAAAATTTTTTGTTTCCCATGCAACGTTCTCCAACAATGATCTCTTGGTAGCTATGAGGATAATCCTCAGGTTACGGACCCAATCCGCATAGTTGCTACCATCGTCTTTTAGCTTGGTTTTCTCTAGGAACGCGTTGAAGTTGAGGGAAACTTGAGCATGGGCCATTTGATCTACAAGAGATATTGTAAAGAATTTAGACTAAGTTCATGATAATTAAGTTCATCTTAATCAAATTTTAATGAACTCCCACTCAGAATGACATCTCTCTAGTCATCTAAGTGATACACGATCCGAATCGACTAGCCCGTGTCCGATCATCACGTGAGACGGACTAGTCATCAACGGTGAACATCTTCATGTTGATCGTATCTTCTATACGACTCGTGTTCGACCTTTCGGTCTTCCGTGTTCCGAGGCCATGTCTGTACATGCTAGGCTCGTCAAGTGAACCCTAAGTGTATTGCGTCTGTAAATCTGGCTTACACCCGTTGTATGCGAACGTTAGAACCTATCACACCCGATCATCACGTGGTGCTTCGGAACAACGAACTTTAGCAACGGTGCACAGTTAGGGGGAACACAATTCTTGAAATTTTAGTGAGAGATCATCTTATTTACTACCGTCGTTCTAAGTAAACAAGATGCATAAACATGATAAACATCACATGCAATCAATTAAAGTGACATGATATGGCCAATATCATCTTGCTCCTTGGATCTCCATCTTCGGGGCACCATGATCATCTTGTCACCGGCTCGACACCATGATCTTCATCATCATGATCTCCATCATCGTGTCTTGAAGAAGTCGTCACGCCAACTATTACTTCTACTACTATGGCTAACCTTTAGCAATAAAGTAAAGTAATTACATAGCGTTTATTCAGTGACACGCAGGTCATACAATAATTAAGACAACTCCTATGGCTCCTGCCGGTTGTCAAGTTCATCGTCATGCAAGTCGTGATTCCCTATTACAAGAACATGATCAATCTCATACATCACATATATCATTCATCACATCTTCTTTGGCCATACCACGTCACATAGCACATGCTGCAAAAACAAGTTAGACGTCCTCTAATTGTTGTTGCAAGTTTTACGTGGCTTCTATAGGTTTTTTAGCAAGAACGTTTCTTACCTATGCCAAAACCACAACGTGATTTGTCAATTTCTATTTACCCTTCATAAGGACCCTGTTCATCGAATCCGATCCGACTAAAGTAGGAGAGACAGCCACCCGCCAGCCACCTTATGCATCTAGTGCATGTCTGTCGGTGGAACCAGTCTCACGTAAGCGTACGTGTAAAGTCGGTATGGGCCGCTTCATCCCACAATACCTCTGAATCAAGATTGACTAGTAACGGCAAGAAAGTTGAACAAACTCAAACGCCCACCACTGCTTTGTGTTCTACTCGTGCAAGATGCTACGCATAAGACCTAGCTCAGATGCCACTGTTGGGGAACGTAGCAGAATTCAAAAAATTTCTACGCTTTCACCAAGATCCAACTGAGGAGACATCTAGCAATGAGCAAATAAGAGTGCATCTACATACCGTTATGTAGATCGCGAGCGGAAGCTTTCGAAGAAACGTGGATGAAGTAGTCGTACTCTTCTCGTTCTTCGTCACCGATGATCTAGCGCCGAACGGACGGCACCTCCGCGTTCAACACACGTCCAGTACAGCAACGTCACCTCCTTCTTGATCCAGCAAGGGGGGAGGAGAGGTCGTCGGAGATCCAGCAGCACGACGGCGTGGTGGTGGATGCAGTGGAGAATCCTGCAGGGCTTCGCCGGTGCCCTGTGTAAGGAGATGGAGGTGTGACGGGAGGGGGAGAGGCGCCAGGGGCAAGGGTGCGGCTGCCTCTCCCCCCCACATATATATAGGGGGCCAGGGGGTGCGCCGGCCCTGCAGATCCCATCTGCAGGGTGGGGCGGCGGCCAGGGGGGGATTCTTGCCCCCCAAGGCAAGGTGGCGCCCCCTCCCCCCTAGGGTTTCAACCCTAGGCGCATGGGGAGGAGGGCCCATGTGGTGCGCCAGCCCACTAGGGCTGGCCAATTCCCCCTTGCGGCCTAGGGGCCCCACTGGGATGGGTGGCCCCACCCGGTGGACCCCCGGGACCCCTCCGGTGGTCCCGGGACACTCCCGGTGACCCCCGGAGATCACCCGATGGCCGAAACTGGACTTCCTATATATCATTCTTTACCTCCGGACCATTCCGGAACTCCTCGTGACGTCTGGGATCTCATCCGGGACTCCGAACAACTTTCGGGTTTCCACGTGCATGTATCTCTACGACCCTAGCGTTACTGAACCTTAAGTGTGTAGACCCTACGTGTTCGGGAGACACGTAGACATGACCGAGACCACTCTCCGGTCAATAACCAACAGCGGGATCTGGATACCCATGTTGGTTCCCACGTGTTCCTCGATGATCTTCATTGGATGAACCACCGTGTCAAGGATTCACTCAATCCCGTATGTTATTCCCTTTGTCCATCGGTACGGTATTTGCCCGAGATTCGATCGTCAGTATACCCGATACCTTGTTCAATCTCGTCATGGCAAGTCTCTTTACTCGTTCTGTAATCCATCATCCCGTGACCAACTCCTTAGTCACCTTGAGCTCATTATGATGATGTCTTACCGAGTGGGCCCAGAGGAACCTCTCCGTCATACGGAGTGACAATATCCCAGTCTCGGTTCGTACCAACTCAACAGACACTTTCGGAGATACCCGATGCGTACCTTTATAGCCACCCAGTTACATTGTGACGTTTGGCACACCCAAAGTATTCCTACGGCATCCGGGAGTTGTACAACCTCATGGTCTAAGGAATAAATACTTGACACCGAAAAGCTTATGCATTACGAACTATACGATCTCGTGCTATGCTCAGGATTGGGTCTTGTCCATCACATCATTCTCCTAATGATGTGATCCCGTTATCACTGACATCCTATGTCCATGGTCAGGAAACCGTGACCATCTGTTTGATCAACGAGCTGGTAACTAGAGGCTTACCAAGGACTCATTGTGGTCTATGTATTCACACATGTATCGCTGTTTCCGTACAATACAATTCAAGCATGAATAACAGACGATTATCATGAACAAGGAAATATAATAATAATACTTTTATTATTGCCTCTAGGGCATATTTCCAACACATACCATACACATCGAATACAATCAAACATGACATAGGGTTTTACCTCCTAGAGAGTGCCCGAACCTGGGTAAACATTGTGTCCTTCGTCCCTTGTTCCCCATCGATCCTAGATCCACAGCTCGGGACCCCCTACACGAGATCTGCCGGTTTTGACACCAACATACCGAGTGGTATTGCCGCTTAAAAACTGACATGCGAATGAAACTGCCATAACTTTTGCGTACGAGCTCCGAATTCGACGAAATCAAGTTTGTTGGAAAGATAAAGACAAGGGATAACACAATTTTGATGGAAATATCAAGAAATAGCATTTGAGAAAATACTCAAAATAAAATGTGAGAAGCCTCTCTCAAATAATACCGGTTATCCGGTCTCCCAAATAACACCATGAGACCGGTAAAAATAAAAAACCTAGCTATCAAGGACAAAACTTTGCCTTGCACATAGTCCACTTGATCTAGATGATGACGATCTTGACTCCCTCAAGTTGGACCACCTTTCTTGATTGCATTGGCCCAATGAGGACTAGTAGATTGCTCCCCCCATACTCCACTATGAGTGAGCCACCCTTCGGAACATCTTCACAAGTCCATTATCACCACAATGGACGACAAGCTTCAAGCATGATCTCTTCGTGATTCTCCACTTGAACTTTCACACTGCAATCTTGATGACGATCACCACTTGATGTCATCCTCCATGGGTTGTATGAGATCTTACTCTTGATGCAAGCCCATGGAAACATACCTAACCCCACATAGAACTCTCACGTAGACCATGGGTTAGTACACAAAGCGTAATGGACAATGCTTGCCATACCATGGGATCACTTTATCCCTTTCGGTACATCTTCTACGCTTTACGTGTTGATCAACTTGTTTCACACTTGACTTAGTATTGATCAACCTTGTATCATGTCTTCTACATTACTAATCTTTGGATAATTCCTTGAATAGCACCTTGATCAACACATAAACTCCTTGAAACCAACACATGGACTTCAAGAAAAACCTGTGGACAAATCCTTCAAATGTAACTCAAGGCAACCATTACTCCATAGAAATTTTCATCAATTAGCAAAATCAAACATGGGGGCACCGCATGTTCTTTCACCATGTAGTAATCAATTTGACATATCTTATAAAACACACCATATATTTCATATCTCTATAACGGCAACCATGATTTCATAATCGAATTACATCAGATAGCTTCAACACTTAGTTACACCATATAGGCATATAACTAGCTACGCCATTACACAACAACAAGTTTCACATGCAACATGAAAAATCTTTGGAAAGTAGCATCATACACGACAAATAAACAGAGGAATCTCATCTGGAAAAGTGCATAAACAAAAGGCGGATATTGAGACATGCTCTTCATTCTACTTTTGTGCATGTGCCCATTTTTGTCGAGGGTGTGGTGTTGCTAGCTTGTTGCTATTGGCAACACCGTAGATGGTGACTTAACTATTTGTCAGTGTGTCTCAGTATATAGCTCACATCCTATATAGCTAAGAGAGATATCCTCGGTAATTTCGTTATCTCAATATGCAAACATGTCAGTTCAACATGCAAATATGAATAGGACAAGGCCTACCTCAACATTCGATCATGCATAAGAAAAAAAATCCACCACAACATTCAACCATGCATGGAAAATATTTTCCATTCAATTATTCCACTTATATTTGATTAAAAATACGTCATATGTTCTTATTTTATCAACCTAAATTTTCATCAACCAGTTCCTATAGCAACGCGTGGGGTATTCTCCTGTTTTATGTTTTTGCCGCCTAATAACCATTTTGGGCCAGTCATTCTATCATCGTTATGGTTTTCTCTCTAATACTTATCCAACTGAGGCAGTGAAATATCATAAATAGTTATGCATTAAAGTCCTATCTTGTGGCAGGAAATGGTGAAAATGTAGCGAAGGCATATTTTTGGAACTTGGAAATGTGACAATTCAAATGTTTTTTCTTATAAAAAGCCCCCCCCCCTTTCATTAAGAAAATCATCAGGTTTCTACATAGCCAAAACAAACCTCCACCTACATAGCTCACCCTGGGTTCAGGAGGACAGGCCCAGCACAACCGCAAGATGAAAAATCCTCTAAGCACAGTTGATTATTTAAATGGTACATCATGTTAATAAACATTTGTGGTTTTCCTATTTGACTTTGGATTATCTGGCCTCGTGTGAAGAAAACAATTTCAATTCTTGAGAGAGAACGTAAAGAATTGCATAAGGATAAATAGTTGAAGTGTGAAGTGTGTTTTGTAAATTAGACATGGATGCATAATGACAATCCGTCTGAGTTGGGTATAGGTGGTGGGGTGTCGGTTTTATGAAAAATGGGCACATATGTCATGATGTATAAACAGTTACGATAGCATGCAAAAACCCACATACCAATGATAAGCATTTTTGGCCAAAGAACTGAAGAAACCGAGAGACGGAATTTTTGTGATCCTCATTTTCCAGATAATGGTGACTGTTGGAAGAAAACGGGTCGACATACAAGTCAATAAACTCTGAAGTTCATTCTTTTGGCAGCATACGATGTGTGTGAATGGAGACCTCCTCTTTAGCGCTACACACACCACAAAGATCCATGTCACTCACTCGGAATTCGCGTGGACGCGGCCCATTAGCACGCTCCATCTTCTATCGTTCGTTGGTCAACTCTACTATTGCTCATTCGATGGTTTTCGCTTTAGCGTTTGCAACGACCATTGACCGTTGACCAGGCCATTAGCCATTGGATTTTCTGAAAAGTTCACTCAATTTGAAAAAAACTCAAATTCGAAAAGAAAATCCTTAGTTTGGAAAAAGTTCATGAATTTGAAAAAAGCATGGATTTGAAAGGGTTCATGAATTTGGAAAATGCTCACAAATTTGAAAAAAAATCATGAATTTAGAAAAAGTTCACAAAAATGAAAGTTTTTTTTCACTTTTTTAGAAATAAGTTCATAAAATAAAAAAAAATTGGAAAAAAAGTCCACGAATTTGAGTGTTCACGCATTTGATAAATAAAAGATAAAAAATAAAAAGGAAGGAAAACCAATGAAAAAACAAATAACCTGAAGAAAAACCGGCAAACACGAAACACAAAACCACCTAAAAACCCACTATAGTGCGTTCTATGGCCTAGACCGTTTGTTCCTAGGGGGGCGCGCTAGTTGCCAGATGGCCTTTCTTTGATGCTTAAGGCATCAAATAGGGTTTCGGGTCAGCAAGGTGCCTCGTGGCTTGGAAGAGGTTATGCCTTTTGACCATGGTGGGCTAGGTATAGTTGATCTCAGAAAAAAATACTCTGGCTCTCTAGTGCAGATGGTTGTGGCTAGGGTGGACGGAAGTGGAGACGCCTTGAAAAAATCTCCCTCTTCTCATTAATGAGCATGTCTTTCTCTATTCCAGGCTTCAACCAAAATTTAGATTTGTGGATCTCCATCCAACCTTTAGGCCCTTATCTGGAAGGCCCCGATGATGCCAAAGCTGAAGCTCTCTGCCTGGCTATCCGTCCAAGAGCAATCGTCTTACCAATCGTGGCAAGAAGCATGACCCTATTTGCCCGTGTGTGCCAGCACCCGAGAGGCGGTCCTGCACATCTTCATGCAATGCCCTTTCTCCATAGGGCTATGGTACAAGGCGTTCGACCTCTTCAGCATCCCTCCAAACCACGCTCTCATTGCGGATATAGTCTCATTCAGAGGTTGCTGGGAGCAGGGTTGTGATGCGGCTGCCACCTAGGCGCGCATGGAGAGATGGTCGGCCGATGCAGCCACTGTTTCATGGTTCATATGGATCGAGTAGAGCGCTCGGATTTTTAGGCCTACTATGCAAACTTCTGATGACATTATATACAAAAATCAGCGAGGAACCATCAGAATGGGGATTTTCCAAGATTAGAGGGGCTTCAGTTCTATTGCCAACGGGTACCTAATGAAGATGATCAAATGTCTTAAACTTCTGCGTCATGACATGTTGTGCGAGTTGCGACCAGTAAGACAGAAACCTCTCCATAGTTTTTCTCATGCTTGGTTTTTCTTTCTTTACTCTTTGTAGTCTTTGTGGTTTAACCATGTAATTATGTGACATCATTTTCTCATTATTACACATGAAAGTATCGCTTTGCTGCTCTTTGTAAAAAAATTCTTTTTGTTTCCATCCATCCTAAAGAAACACACATGAGTTCGACACAGTAGCCGGAGTGGCTCTTGTGGTGGAAGAGCTGCAACCAAGTGCCTGCAATAATAGATGCTATGAATATTCACTCCACAGACACCAGAGCGAAGAAAGAAACACATCCGCGCTTGCGCCAATGGCTCCGACGACCCCACGCTCGCGGCCAGCGGCTCCGCCTTGATCTCCTTCTTCCGGCCGTCATTTCAACCGCCGAGACCAGATCCGGGATGCTCTCCGTGTCCTCTCTCAGCTGCACTCCTTCTCCTCTCCAGGCTCTTGCGGTGCTGCCCATGGCCCTCGCGTCCGCGTCGTCATCTCCGACTCCGTCGGCCGCCTCATCTGCTGCCGCCGCGATGGCCGCGGCTGCTCTTGCCTCCCGCATGGCTGCCCGGGCTGCTGGTGGGCGTCTGTCCCGCGCTAGCGCTGGGCTCCCGCCGCGGCTGTTCGTGGCAGCATCTCTGGCGGCAAATTCGGGCATGCTCTCTCTGCCGGTCTCCCGGCCTCCCTCGGCCGGCGTCGCTGCGTTGTCCGGCTCGGTGGATGGAGGGCTTGGGCCGCCGCCGCAGCTTCGGTGTCTACCGTCCCCGGCCTTTGCTGATGTTGCTCCTGCCAGCGCCGCGCCGTCAACCCTGATTGCTACTGTGGGCGTGCCGTCCCCGACTTCTGCCAGCGCTGCTACGTCGTCCTTGGTTCCTGTAGAAGCCCCGCCACCCTCGGTTGCGACTGTTGAAGCATCGTCCACGTCTCCTGCTGGCTCCGTCACATCGTCCTCGACTCCTGTGAAAGCGGCGCCGTCCTCAACTCCTGTCGGCACTTCGCCGGATCTGGGCATGGAACGACATATTTCGTGGAGCTCTCTTACCGACGAAGAAGAAGGTGAAGATGACGACGAGCTGGCCCCGCAGACACCGCCACCGGATACCAAATCCTCAGTTTCACTTCCGGCTACTCGGGTGGACATGACGTGTGATGCAGATTCATGTGGAGGTTAGCAAGAGGTGATGTCGTGTCGCAACATGCAGCGCCAGGACTCTCTGACCCCTGCATTGGCTCCCCGTCCTATCCCCGCTTGGCTTCGTGGCAGATGTTGCAGATGCCTCCTTCCTGGTCATCGTGCAGTGGTTTGTCGAGATCCTTTTAGGTGTTCTCGGTGCCTTGAGAATGGTCACCGAGCTAGTGAGTGCCGCAATGTCTGGCGTCCCCTCAGCTTCTTGGGAATCCCTACTGTGTCGTCGTTGCCTCGCGTTTCCGTTGGGCACCAACAATTTTCAGCTCCTCACAAGGTCCAGAAAGAAGCCTCACCCCTCTCGAAGACATTTGGTCGTGATTCTTGGGCATCGATCATTGCTGCTCCTGTTGGTTCTGTGGCCTCCGCAGATATCCCGGTGCGGCCCGCCTTCGAGAGGCAGGCCGAGCTGCTGCGCTCTGAGCTCCTTGGTATGGCTTCCTTTCGGCTTGAGGAATCGGTCCAGCCTCTGCGTGATGTCATCGACTCCATGCAAGGTTGGATGTTGCGGATGGAGAGCTTCATGGAGCGAGTTGAAGCTGCACTGGGCGTGCTTTCTCCGGCGCCGCCTGTGTTACAGAATGGTGATGGGCCTCGAACCCCTCGTTGGATTACCCCAAGTGGAAGGTGTAAGATGCAGTAAGTAGAAGTGTTTTCCCCTAGCAAAGATGCCAAGGATCGAATCCCCAGAGACTCCTAGGTTCAACAGGTAGGTGTCAACCGCTAACGGCGCAATTAGCAATCAACGTGGACATGCACACAGATACAAATAACTTTGCTCCCAACGAGTACAGAGAGGTTGTCAATCTCTCCGGCCTTGTAGTTCACAAAGGGTTAAAAGCAATATGATAGTAGTGATAGATAGTGTTTTGCAATAGTAAGTAAAATAGCAGAAAGTAAATAGTGTATGTGATCAATGATAGTAATATGGACCGGAGTCACATGATGTTCACTAGTGATGTCTCTCTCCCAAAAGACGATAAAACAGCTATGTGAGGTAACAAATTACAGCTGGGCAATTGACAGGACCACGAACGCAAACCAATGCTGACTACATTGCAAGAAAGGTTGAGGTTCAAAGCATGGGCGGTACGCCAAAGTAAGTAGACCGAAATACATCTGCATCTACTACTAATCATCCACCTTGAGATATCTATCCAGAACATCTCGCTGGTATTAAGTTGCGAGTCCCACCCATAGTGTAAATTCAATGCAACAGACAACTGCATTAAAATAACTTTGCGTAAAGTAAACAATCCTTGCACCCGCGGGCACAAGCACCGTTGTTTTCCCCCTTGTGGCAACAGCACATCCCCTAGACTCATGTTTCTGTCACTCAAGCTAGTCATCGAGGGGCATGAACCCACAATTGAGCATAACGTTCCCTCTTGGAGTCACTACCTATTACTCGGCCAAAGCAATAAATAACAACGGAGAACATGCAAGAATTACTTATGAACTAAAATATAAAAGAGGTGAATCAAATATATTACTCAAGATCAATCTGAACATAATCCCATAATCCATCGGATCCCAGCAAACTCAACATAGCAACAACACAATGATTACATAGGTGCCTCGATCATGTAGGGCAGCTCACGAGGACTAATTAGTGAAGCACAAGAACGGGAGGAGAACATCACATAGCTACTGGTCATGGACTCATGGTCCAAGGGAGACTACTCACGAGTCATCCGGGAGGCGTCCATGGTGGTGGAGAAGCTCCCGGTGGTGATCCTCCCCTCCGGCAGGGTGCCGGGAAGAGTTCTCCTGGTGCTCCCGATCTTGGAAGCGGCGGCGGCGGCGGAACAGAGATGGGATCGCGAAAAGAAGTCCTGTTTCAAGGGTTACGGGGG
>LR738715.1:152938627-152952907 GCA_902687465.1 Secale cereale | reverse complement strand
CCTCATGACAACTTCGAGATCGAGAGGGGAGCCGAGCTTCATGGTCGTTTCTCCCCTCGTGCTAGAACCAGCTCGTCGTCTTTAGCCTATGAGGAACTAGAAAATGATGTGGTTGTGACTCCGGTGCTCCAGATCATGCCTGAGCTTCGGGACATGTGTGGGGGTTCGGTTCTACCTCTGTCCGTCGAACAGCTGAAGGTAGACCGCCCCGAGATCTCTATTGTGGCTTTACCGCCAGCATCACCCCAAGAGTCTAGCCAGAAACTTGATGCTGAGGAGTGTTGTGATTTGGACATTGCAATCTCTTGCGCTCCTGAGTCCATTGGGTGTCAGCCATCAGCTAGCCTACCTCTCGGTGTCATGGAGAGTGGAGTTTTGGATGTTTCTACCCTTCCCTCATCTGTGACCATCGAGCAAGTGATGCCTGTGACTAGCATGACCATTGAGCCAAGTGTGTTGGCACCTACTCCGAATGCAGATGCTCTCTTCGCGAAGGAACTTTGCGACTTGCTCGCCAGTGTGGAGGTTGCTAGACCTGGTTTGGGCAGGTCGATTGCTTATCTCTTGACGGGGATGCCAATAAAGGGTAAACAAAAGAAGGTGGGCAAAGGAAAGAGTGGCGCCAGAAGCAAGGCCTCTCTGGCTACTTGATGGATGACCTTTGCTCTCTTAGCATGTCCTCTTGGATTGGGTTCTCATTGTGGGTTGAGTGGTGTCTGATGTCTTGTGTCAAGGTGTTCTTCTCAGGGGTCTCTTGGTGTAGTAGGAATGTGGGGGTTCGTGGATATTGTGTATTCAGAGAGTCTAGCGGGGTTTATTGTCACATGAGTAGTTAGTCCGTGCTCAGTATGTATTGGTTTTCGCCCGGTTTTCCGTTAATTAATTGGGCTATTCTCTTCTTCTTAATTAATCGATGAGGCAAAACTTTTACCTCCATTTCGAAAAAATAATATTCACTCCACATTCTAGAAGGCCGCTATGAATATTTCACCCATTGTCTCCCAATTGTGGTTCATGTGCATGTGATTAGTATCAATAGTTTTTTTCTTGAACTAACTACATGGTACTTCCTCCATTCTAAAATAAGTGTCTTAATGTTTACTATAAAACTGTACTCCCTTCGTTCAAAAATAAATGTCTCAATGTTTAGTACTCAACCCGTCTCAAAATGTAAGATATTTTTTGATGCTACCATAGTTTTAAAAAACGTCTAGCATTTCAGGACGGAGGGAGTACAAAATTATACTCGCTCATATCCATATTATTGTCGCTCAAACAAATGTATCTAAATACGTGCTAGATACATTATTCAAACGATAAGTAGATACATTCGTTCGAGGCACAAGTAGTATGGATGGGAGGGAGTTGTAAGATTAAAACATTTATTTTGAGACAGATGGAGCAGCTCGTTTCCAAAGGAAAGAAGAAGTGGTCAGTTAGGCCAACTCCAGCGCACGACCCCATTCGGACATCCATTTTGCCCGGATTCTGTCTGTTTGGGGCGGCAATGGGGTAGCCCATGTCCATTTGGGGACGTGGCCACGTCGGTGCGTCCAACGCGCGGCCTCATCCCAAATCATGTGCGGGGTGGAAATGATATAAAAAAATCACAAAACTATAAATGCCCAAAAAACCAAATAATATACAAACATAATTAAACATCATAGTATTCACGACCTCCACAGTGCTTAGAACATAATTAACATAAAAACTAAATAAAAAGATAGTCCATCGATGAGTTAGCCGCCGATGCCGTGCCCACCGATGCCGTGGCCGTCGCCGTCTCACACGCCGCCGTTGTCGTTCTCGTCACTGGTGAGGTTGATGTCGGGCGGCGATGTCGGATAAGTCTCCAACGTATCTATAATTTTTGACTGTTCCATGCTATTATATATTCTATTTTGGTGTTTTATATGCATTAATAAGCTATTTTATATTATTTTTGGGACTAACTTATTAACCTAGAGCCCAACGCCAGTTTATGTTTTTTCCTTGTTTTTGAGTTTCGCAGAGAAGGAATATGAAACGAAGTCATAACGGAATAAAACTTTCGCGATGATTTTTCTTCGACCAGAAGACACACGTGGTACTTGGAGAGGAAGTCAGAGGAGTCCCGAGGCCGTCACAAGCCGTCAGGGCGTGCCCTAGGGGGCGCCTCCCTGGCTTGTGGGCCCCATGGGACACCCTCAAACCTAATCTTTGGCCTATAAATTCATAAATATTCCCCAACCATCAGAAGCATCCACGAAAGTACTTTTCCACCGCCGCAGGTTTTGGATCTCGTGAGATCTGATATGCCTCCATCGTATCTACTTTTCCAAATGCGTTTCCTCTTGCTTTGGACTCTAATTTGCATGATTTGAATGAAACTAACCCGGACTGACGCTGTTTTCAGCAAAACTACCATGATGTTGTTTCTTTTTGCAGAAATAAAAGTTCTCAGATTGGAACGAAACTTTGTGAGGATTTTTAATATAATAAAAGAAAATTATTGGAGCCAAGAACCACCGGAGGGGGGGCACCTGGGTGGGCACAATCCACCATGGCATGACCCCCTCCTGGCGCGCCCAGGTGAGTTGTCCCCACCTGGTGGCCCCGCAGACCTCAACCCTAATACTATAAAATCACATTTTCAGAGAAAAAATCAGGGAGGAAGAATTATCTCGTTTCAAGATACGGATCCACTGCCACCTCCTATTCTTCATCGGGAGGCTAGATCTGGAGTTCGTTTGGGGCTCTAGAGAGGGGAATCTTCGGTCTTCGTCATCACCAACCCTCCTCCATCGCCAATTGCATGATGCTTACCACCGGGAGTGAGTAATTACTTTGTAGGCTCGCTGGTCGGTGAGGAGTTGGATGAGATTCATCATGTAATCGAGTTAGTTTTGTTAGGGCTTGATCCCTAGTATCCACTATGTTCTGAGATTGATGTTGTTATGACTTTGCTATGCTTAATGCTTGACACTTTGGGCCCGGGTGCCATGATTTCAGATCTGAACCGTTTGTGTTATCACCATTATATCTATGTTCTAGATCCGATCTTGCAAGTCATAGTCACCTACTACGTGTTATGATCCGTAAACCCTATAGTGATAATATGCAGGATACATTCCGGTGGTGACCTTAGTTTGAGGAGTTCATGTATTCACTATGTGTTAATGCTTTGTTCCGGTACTCTATTAAAAGGAGGCCTTAATATCCCTTAGTTTCCCTATGGATAACGCTACCACGGGAGGGTAGGACAAAAGATGTCATACAAGTTCTTTCCATAAGCACGTATGACTATTTACGGAATGCATGCCTACATTACATTTATGAACTAGAGCTAGTTTTGTATCGCCCTAGGTTGCGATTGTTACAGGATGAATATCATCCAACAAATTTATGATCCAATGCCTACTAATTTCCTACATATTGATCTTGCTAAGTTACTATTGATGTTGTTACTATTGCTACTGCTACAAAATCAATGTTATCACTGTTACCATTACTATTGTTGCTACCCCTACTATCAAAACTATCATACTACTATGCTACTGATTACTTTTCTGCAGATAATTAATCTCTAGGTGTGGCTAGATTGACAACTCAGTTGCTAATACTTGCAAATATTCTTTGGCTCCCCTTGTGACGAGTCTATAAATTTGGGTTGAATACTTTACGCTCGAAAACTATTGCGATCCCCTAAACTAGTGGGTTATCGAGATCCTAACTAGAGGCCTTTTCCGGTACTCTTGCGGAGGGGGACTTGATCACGGAGGGCTTCTACATCAACCTTGATGCCCTTCTGATGATGCGTGAGTAGTTTACCACAGACCTACGGGTCCATATCTAGTAGCTAGATGGCTTCTTCTCTCTCTTTGATCTTCAATACAATGTTCTCCTCGATGTTCTTGGAGATCTATTCGATGTAATCTTCTTTTGCGGTGTGTTTGTTGAGATCCGATGAATTGTGGATTTATGATGAGATTATTTATGAATATTATTTGAATGTTCTCCGAATTCATATATGCATGATTTTATATCTTTGTATTTCTATTCGAATTATTGGTTTGGTTTGGCTAACTAGATTGGTAGTTCTTGCAATGTGAGAGGTGCTTAGTTTTGGGTTCAATCTTGTGGTGTCCTCACCCAGTGACAGAAGGGGTAGCGAGGCACGTATTGCATTGTTGCCATCAAGGATAAAAAGATGGGGTTTATATCATATTGCTTGAGTTTATCCCTCTACATCATGTCATCTTGCTTAATGCATTACTCCGTTCTTATGAACTTAATACTCTAGATGTATGCTGGATAGCGTTCGATGCGTGGAGTAATAGTAGTAGATGTAGAATTGTTTCGGTCTACTTGTCACGGACGTGATGCCTATATTCATGATCATTGCCTTAGACATCTTCATAACTTTGCGCTTTTCTATCAATTGCTCGACAGTAATTTGTTTACACACCGTATGCTTTATTCAAGAGAGAAGCCTCTAGTGAAACCTATGGCCCCTGGGTCTATTTTACATCTATTATTTTCAGATCTATAAAACCAAAAACCCAAAAAATACCTTGCTGCAATTATTTTGTGTTTACTTTATTTTGCCTTTTACTTTAGTTTTAAATCTATCTCTATCAGATCTTACTCTTGTTCATGACGTTGAAGGGATTGACAACCACTTTACTGTGTTGTGTGCAAGTGTTTGTTAGTTTGTGCAGGTGCATATATTGGGGACTTGCTTGTACCTCCTACTGGATTGATACATTGGTTCTCAAACTGAGGGAAATACTTATCTCTACTTTGTTGCATCACCCTTTCCTCTTCAAGGGAATAATTAACCCAAGCTCAAGAAGTAGCAGGAAGAATTTCTCGCGCCGTTGCCGGGGAGGTCTACATCAATCCTACCAAGTACTTGTCATAAACTCTCATCTCTTGCACTTACATTATTTTCCATTTGCCTCATGTTTCATCTCCCCCACTTCTAAAATGTTTTGAGAAAATCACAAAAATATTTGCCTTTTTATTCGCCCTTATGTCTTAGTTGGTTTGTTTGCTCGTTTGCTCGGGATAATTGTGTTTATTCAAAGTCTGCAGGAAAGTGTTATGGATCCTCATCCTCTTGCTAATCTATTTAAAAGATCCAATTATGATAAACCAATTGCTAGTGAGTCGAGTGCACTAGATTATCTTTATGAGGTTTTGCTTGAAATTCGTGAATCTGAAAATTGTGATGAAGTGTTAAAAGAAGTTCATAAAGTGATTCACGATAGTTCCTTAAATGAAAATCATGATTGCAATGATGTTATTATAAGTTATATGAGTGACAATTGTGATAATGATATGCAAAACCCTAAGCTTGGGGATGCTTATTTTATTTTGCTATGCCCACTACTTGTTGCAATGATCATGATTGGGGTGATGCTTCTTACGATCTTGAAAATTTATTTAAACCCCATGATGGATATGGGATTGATAATAATGTTTTCCATAATACTGAAAGTGGGTTTGAAAGAATGTCAACTTTTGATCCCACTACTTTGTGTATTGGTCAATCTTATGAAATTTTTGATAAAAGTGGGCTTGGAGAAGCAATGACTTTGTTCTATGTTAATCCCACTATTTTGAATGAGTGTCAACTTTGCATACATATGGATGATGTAGAGAATATTTTATGAGATAGCTATATTGTTGAATTTGAATATGATCCTACATGCAATTATTATGAGAGGGGGAAATATGGTTATAGAAATCTCATGTTACTAAATTACCTCTCATTATGTTATGTTGAGATTGCTATTGTTTTCTTCTTTTTCCTTGCATATGCTAGAAATTTATTTCCTTGATAATTTGTTTGCTTATAAAATTCCTATGATTAGGAAGTACATTAGACTTAGATTGGTTTGTCACATGTTTTATGATGCTCTCTTTGTGCTTCAATTCTTATCTTTCATGTGAGCATCATTGAAACCTCAATGCCTAGCTAAAAGGCTTTAAAGAAAAGCGCTTCTTGGGAGACAACCCAATATTTTTATTTGCTATTCTTGAATAAATCTATCATCTAGCCTCCTGTTGGATGTGTTTTCATGTTTTGATTTAGTGTTTGTGCCAAGTAAGACCTTTGGGATGATTTGGAAGATAGTAGATTGGTTTTTGCTGGAAAACAGAAACTTTTGTGTCCAGTATCAGAATTTTTTCTGGTTGTTGGAGCGTGGAAAAATTCTAAATTCTTCACACGTTTCTGATCTACAAACTTCCCGCGTTTTCCTAATTTTTCAGAATTCTTAGAGATGCAAAAGTTCTATATCAATTCGCATCTTTAGAGCTGTTCTGTTTTTGACATATTCTGTTTTGTTTGTGTTGTTTGCTTATTTTGATGCATCTATTGGTAGTATCGGGGGGTATGAACCATGGAAAAGTTGGAATACAGTAGATATTACACCAATATAAAATAAGAATGAGTTCACAACAGTACCTGCAAGTAAGGATTGAATTCGTTTTGCTAACGTATCTCATGAGTTTTCTGTTGAGTTTTGTGTTGTGAAGTTGGTAAAGATTGGATGGACTAAGGAATAATGAGTGAAAAGAGACTAAGCTTGGGGATGACCAGGGCACCCCAAGGTAATATTCAAGGACAACCAAGCATCTAAGCTTGGGGATGCCCCGGATGGCATCCCCTCTTTCGTCTTCAATCCATCGGTAAATTTACTTGAGGCTATATTTTTATTCACCACATGATATGTGTTTTGCTTGGAGCGTCTTGTATGATTTGAGTCTTTGCTTTTTAGTTTGCCACGATCATCCTTGTTGTACACACCTTTTGAGAGGGACAAGCTTTAATCATGAATTTATTAGAATACTCTTTGTGCTTCACTTATATCTTTGAGCTAGGTAGTTGCTCTAGTGCTTCACTTATATCTTTTTTAGCACGGCGTTGATGTTTATCTTAAAGAAATTGATGAACTCTCATGCTTCACTTATATTATTTTGAGAGTCTCTAAACAGCATGATAATTTGCTTGGGTTATGAATTTAGTCCTAATATTAATATGATAGGCATCCAATAGGCATCCAATATGATAGGCATCCAATAGTGCAAGCGCGGTCCTAATTCTATTTTAAAAATGTCACTTCGGTCCTAATTCTTTCAAAATGCATATCTGGGTCCTAAATCTTTCTAAGTTGTTCACGTGAGGTCCTATTTTCGTCTAATCGCCTCTGACCAGCTCGCGTGGCGCTTTGCCCGCCGCCACGTTGACTCAAGGGCCCACGCGGGAGATTTCCCGCAGCTGGAGATTGGGAATTTAAGCAATGTGGCCCCTGGAGTTTATGCTTTCCTCATTCCCCAGTCCCTAGGTCTTCTGCTCGCTCTCTCCCTCTCTCTGGCTCCGTCGCCGTCACTGCCATGTCCGCCGCCGCGAGCTCGTCTGCCGTGAAGCACCACGGGAAGACGGTTGTCCAAGAGGAATGTACGTCATCCATGGATCGACCAGTTTTGATTCGGCTGGTGTCAAAACTGCTCAATCCATGGCTGACGTACCCACCTCTCACCAAAAAATTAAAATAGTTGTTCGGTCCATCTTTCCAGTAATAATGTTGGCAAGGATTTGGTGGAATCTGACAGAAATTGAGTAACAAAATTCAGCAAAAAAGAAACATAGGAACACAGAAACATCAAATCGATTGGGGCACTTGTAGAAAATCTTACATGGTGATTGGGGCACTTGTAGAAAATCCTGCCAGACTGATTTTGACAGAAGATGAATTGTAGATCGAATGCGGCAGCTAGGGCATGGTACCAACGGCAGCAGACTAGCTAGTGCCGGCGATGAGATGGGCATGGAGAAAAGGGCTAATGTCGGAGGTGGAAGAGGCGCTTGGACAACCGTCTTCCCGTGGTGCTTCACGACAGACGAGCTCGCGGCGGCGGACATGGCGGCGACAGTGCCAGAGAGAGGGAGAGAGCGAGCAGAAGACCTAGGGACCGAGGAATGAGGAAAGCATAAACTCCAGGGGCCACATTGCTTGAATTCCCAACCGCCAGCCACGGGAAATCTCCCGCGTGGGCCCTCCAGTCGACGTGGCGGCGGTCAAAGCATCACGCGAGCTGGTCAGCGGCGATCAGACGAAAATAGGACCTCGCGTGAACAACTTAGAAAGATTTAGGACCCAGATATGCATTTTGAAAGAATTAGGACCCAAGTGACACTTCCAAAAAAGAATTAGGACCGCGCTTGCATTTTACTCTAAAAACTTTCATATAAAGAGCATTGAATTTATGAGAAGTTTGATTCCTTCAATTGTTTTGGGATATTAAGATGGTGTTATTAGAGTCATGCTAGTAGTAAATTATGTGGTTAGAGAAATAGTTGTGTTAAGGTTTGTGATTCCTGTAGCATTCACGTATGGTCTTCTAGTTATGTGATGAAGTTGGAGCACGATTTATTCTTGATTGTCTATCTTTGCGTGAAAGTCGGGGGCGCACAATGGTTAACTCCTACCAACCTCTCCCCTAGGAGCTTGTGTAGTAGTACTTTGTTTCGAGGGCTTATAAACTTTTTACAATAAGTATGTGAGTTCTTTATGACTAATATTGAGTCCATGGATCATACGCACTCTCATCCCTCCACCATTGCTAGCCACTCTAGTACCACACAACTTTCACCGGCGCATCAAACCACCTTACACCCTTCCTCAAAACAGCCACCATACCTACCTATTGTGGTATTTCCATAGCCATTCCGAGATATATTGCCATGTAACTACACCATTCCGTTTATTATGGCACGTACCATCATTGTCATATTGCTTTGCATGATCGTAGGATAGCTAGCATGATGTTTTCATGGCTTGTCCATTTGATGTCATTGCTACGCTAGATCATTGCACATCCCGGCACACCGTCGGAGGCATTCATACAAAGTCATATTTTATTCTAGTATCGAGTTGTAAGTAAAAAAGTGTTATGATCATAATTATTATAACATTGTCCCATGTGAGGTTATGAAGAGGCCACAAGAGTCTTCGAAAGAAAAGAAAAACATAGAGAAAAAACAGAGAAAAGGGTCTAAAAAAAGGAGCCTAAAAAATGAGAGAGAAAGAGAGAAGGGACAATGTTACTATCCTTTTCCACACTTGTGCTTCAAAGTAGCACCATGTTCTTCATTATAGAGAGTCTCCTATGTTGTCACTTTCATATACTACTAGTGGGAAATTTTCATTATAGAACTTGGCTTGTATATTCCAATGATGGGCTTCCTCAAATGCCCTTGGTCTTCATGAGCAAGCAAGTTGGATGGACACCCACTTAGTTTTCTTTTGAGCTTTCATACACTTATAGCTCTAGTGCATCCGTTACATGGCAATCCCTGCTCACTCACATTGATATCGATTGATGGACATCTCCATAGTCCATTGATTTGCCTAGTTGATCTGAGACTTTCTCACTACTTTTGTCTACTACCACCTTCTATTCCACCCGTAGTGCTATGTCCATGGCTCACGCTCATGTATTGCGTGAAGAGTTGAAAAGGCTGAAGCACGTTAAAAAGTATGAAACAATTGCTTGGCTGACATCGGTGTGGGCATGGGTTATACTTTGTGCTCAGAAGATGGAGTATAACAAGACTATATGATTTTGTAGGGATAACTTTCTTTAGCCATGTTATTTTTGAAGCTTCACAATTTTCTTTCTAGTATGCTTGAAGTATTATTGTTTTGATATAAATGAACTTTTGTTTTCAATCATATGGATCTGAACATTCATGCCAAATAAAGAAGAAATACTTTGCTAAATATGTTAGGTAGCATTCCACATCAAAAATTCTATTTTTATCATTTACCTACTCGAGGACAAGCATGAATTAAGCTTGGGGATTCTTTATACGTCTCCAACGTATCTATAATTTTTTATTGTTCCACGCTATTATATATTCTGTTTGGATGTTTTATATGCATTAATATGCTATTTTATATTATTTTTAGGACTAACTTATTAACCTAGAGCCTAGTGCCTGTTTCAAAAATTTTCTTATTTTTGAGTTTCGCTGAAAAGGAATATGAAACGAAGTCCAAACAGAATAAAACTTTCGCGATAATTTTTCCTGGACCAGAAGACACACGTGGGACTTGGAGAGGAAGTCAGAGGAGTCCCGAGGCCACCACAAGCTGTTAGGACGCGCCCTATGGGGCGCCTCCCTGGCTTGTGGGCCCCACGGGACACCCCCAACCCTAATCTTTGGCCTATAAATTCAGAAATATTTCCCAACCATCAGAAGCATCCACGAAAATACTTTTCCACCGCCGCAGGTTTCCGATCTCGTGAGATCCCATCTGGAGGCCTTTTTCGCTACTCTGCCGGATGGGGACTTAATCACGGAGGGCTTCTACATCAACCTTGATGCCCTTCCGATGATGTGTGAGTAGTTTACCAAAGTCCTACGGGTCCATAGCTAGTAGCTAGATGGATTCTTATCTCTCTTTGATCTTCAATACAATGTTCTCCTCGATGTTCTTGGAGATCTATTCGATGTAATCTTCTTTTGTGGTGTATTTGTCGAGATCCGATGAATTGTGGATTTATGATCAGATTATCTATGAATATTATTTGAATCTTCTCTGAATTCTTATATGCATGATTTGATATATTCGTATTTCTCTTCGATTTATTGGTTTGGTTGGGCCAACTAGATTGGTAGTTCTTGCAATGGGAGAGGTGCTTAGTTTTGGGTTCAATCTTGCGGTGTCCTCACCCAGTGACAGAAGGGGTAGCGAGTCACGTATTGCATTTTTGCCATCAAGGATAAAAATATTGGGTTTATATCATATTGCTTGAGTTTATCCCTCTACATCATGTCATCTTACTTAAGGTGTTACTCTATTCTTATGAACTTAATACTCTAGATGCATGCTGGATAGCGGTCGATGTGTGGAGTAATAGTAGTAGATGCAAAATCGTTTCAGTCTACTTGTCATGGACGTGATGCCTGTATTCATGATCATTGCCTTAGATATCGTCATAACTTTGCGCTTTTCTATCAATTGCTCGGTAGTAATTTGTTTACCCGCCGTATGCTTTATTCAAGAGAGAAGCCTCTAGTGAAACCTATGCCCCCGGGTCTATTTTACATCTATTTTTTTCAGAACTATAAAACCAAAACCCAAAAAAATACATTGGCGCAATTATTCTGTGTTTACATTATTTTGCATTTTACTTTAGTTTTAAATCTATCTCTGTCAGATCTCACTCTTGTTCGTGACATTGAAGGGATTGCCAACCCCTTTACTGCGTTGTGTGCAAGTGTTTGTTAGTTTGTGCAGGTCCATATCCTCGGGACTGGCTTGTACCTCTTACTAGATTGATACCTTGGTTCTCAAACTGAGGGAACTACTTATCTCTACTTTGCTGCATCACCCTTTCCTCTTCAAGGAAAAAATCAATGCAAGCTCAAGAAGTAGAAGCATCCAGAGGTGGGACGGTGGTGCCTGGAAGGTGGGAGCTGCCTGAAAGGTGGGAGGTGCCTGCACCACCTCCCCCTGTGGCGTCGGCTCGCACTCCAGTGACCGCAGCGGCGTGGGGCACCAGTTCACGACCCTCACGGCGTCGGCCATGCCCGTGGCTGTGCACGGCCAACTCCACCTCTGGCCCACCAGGTGCGGGTGGAATGAGGCGACCGGCTGCTCCTCCAGCACCTCCTCCTTCACCTCCTCCCTGACCTCCTCCTTCACGTCCAGCATCTCTAGCTCCGGTACGGCCGCGTCGCCGAATGCAGAGAGGGCCAGCATGGTGTGCAGGCCCTCCAATTGCCGCTCATCGTGCGTGTTCATGGAGTCTTCCATGACACGTTGGATGAGCATGGCCTCCTCCTCCTCTGTCATGCGAGGAGGTTGTGATGGCGACGAAGAGGGCGACAGCGACGGCGTCGGCGTGATGCCGTGCACCCACATACGCTCGCGCACCTGGGGAGGGCTCGGAGCACGCGCTCGACGCTCTGTACGTGGCCGCCGCGGGCGTGTCGAGCTACCAGCTAAGTAGGACGGGTGCCTGGTGTCGTGCTCATCCCGAAAAAAGTGTCCCACATATCGGAGTCGATGGCGTACCTGTGGTCGTAGTACATGTCGTCAGGCAGGAGGCGGTGGCGGCGGTCTCCTTGCGGCGGGCATGGCTGCTCGTCGGGACCGGTGGGATCGGCACCCAATCCGCGGACATATGCTAGTTATTAGGCAGGTGAACGTCGCTCCAGGGGAGCGGCGACCTGGTTTCCCATTAACGCCGGCTAACATTCGGGTGGATGTAGTGCTGGCCGCGCGCGCCGGCGAACGAAGGGGCGATGGCGAATGCGGGTGGTGTGGGGGCCCTCCCTGGGGTGGTGCGCGCTCTGAGCTGGTGGCGCGGCGGCGTCCGAAGGACGAACCAGCCTCACGGTCGTGCGTCCCCTTGCGGCCGGTGCTCCACCACACCATGGCTGTCGACGGCCGGCGAACTCGAGGAACGAGAGGACTAGGGTTTGGGTGTCAGGGTTCGAGGAGGCTGCAAGTGGGAAGCGTGGACTGAACCGGTCGACGGCTTCCCATTAAGAAGGACGGCGACCGCTCACCTGAGCGGATGACAGGTGGAGCCTGCCGTCCGTACGCATTAATTTGGGCGGTGGAGGTAGCTGGCCTCCTGCCATGCGGCCTCGATGCGGACGAGAGACGCGTCCATTCGCTGTCCGCCTAGACGCAAACCAGATGCATGTTTGCGCTCGAAATGGGCTGGGCTGGACACAAAACGAATAAGATGGGTCTAAGGCGTGGGGTTTGTCCGTTTGCCCCAAATAAACAGGGCCAGACGGAGAGGTCGTGCGCTGGAGTTGGCCTTTATGAACTTCTGCGCTCCCGGGGACAGACAGATGCTTGGAAGTACGCCAACAAAAAACATATGCAAACGGTTATGTGGAGTATAAACTCGGAATATTGAGTGGATATCTTCCGAGCCGCCGAGTGTGACGCAGTTTATTGTAGAGGGCTGACGATCTGTTAATGAAAAGTCCACATCTCCCGGAAAAAAGTTCTCCCGTTGCGCGGCATCTACCAGTCCAACGTAGTACTACGTATATAGCGGCGGGCAGACCGGAGGCGCTTCCAGACCAGCCCAACGGGTTCGCCGTTCGCTCACCGCCACACTCTTTTTCTCCTCTCCCTTATCATCTTCCCGTACATCCACCTACATTCCACATACCGATGGAGATAAACCACACGAGTATCCTGGCACGGTAGGCAGAGCCCAGCTCGCTAGCGACCATGGCAATCGCACTGGCAGCCTTCCGGCTGCTGCTGCTGCTGCTGCTCTTCTCCCTCGGCGCTCTTTTCCTCCTCCGCGCGTGGAGACTCGTCGATAAGAAGGCGTCGGCGCAGCGGCAGAAGAACTCGCCGAGGACCCGGCCGTACCCGCTGCTCGGCCACCTACCGCAGTTCCTGGCGAACCGGCACCGCATACTGGACTGGTTCACCGAGGTGCTCGCGCGCCAGCCCACCTGCACGCTCGTGTTCCGCCGGCCGGGCGGCATCCGGGGCGTCATCACCGCCAACCCGGCGAATCTGGAGCACATCATGCGCGCCAGCTTCGACAACTACCCCAAGGGCCCGCGCTTCGCGTCGATGCTCCACGACTTCCTCGGCCGGGGCATCTTCAACGCCGACGGCGAGGCGTGGCGCGCGCAGCGGAAGGCGGCCAGCTACGAGTTCAACACGCGCTCGCTCCGCCTCTTCGTGGCACGGAGCGTGCACAGCGAGCTCCATGGCAGGCTCCTCCCGCTGCTGCGCCGCGCCGCCGGCTCCGGCGGCCACCTCGACCTGCAGGACACACTCGAGCGGTACGCGTTCGACAATATCTGCCGCGTCGCCTTCGACCACGACCCTCGCCAGCTCCCCGACGGCGACGCTCGCCCGGAGGTCGAGAGCACCGGGATCGGGAGCAGCAGGTTCGCCGACGCGTTCCGCGACGCCGCCAATCTCAGCGCGGGCAGGTTCCGGTACGCCGTCCCAGGATTCTGGAAGATAAAGAAGGCGCTCAACCTGGGTTCCGAGCGGCGACTGCGCGAGTCCATCGCCATAGTGCATGGCTTCGCCGATCGCATCATCCGGTCGCGGCGGGAGGAGATGAGCATGGGATGCGAGAAGCACGACCTCCTGTCGCGGTTCATGGTGAGCCAAGGCGAGAGCTACACCGAGAGGGCCCTCCGCGACGTGGTGATCAGCTTCCTGCTCGCCGGACGGGAGACGACATCCTCCGCGCTCACCTGGTTCTTCTGGCTGCTGTCCT
>LR738715.1:152894561-152937469 GCA_902687465.1 Secale cereale | reverse complement strand
TATTTAGGTGGCACAGTTTAAATAAATCTTCACAAACTCTTCTCTCTTTTTTTTCTAGCCTCATCCTCACACCTGATTTCTCTTTTTTGGAAAAAATTTAGGCTTCGAGAATTCAACACGTGCTCAGGTAATGGACAGTGCACAATAATATTATTTCCTTTTCCCTCACCATTAATCTACACTAGTGGTGAGAATGCACAAATGAAACAGCATGCATTTCTATACTTTATTTTCAAGATAAGACCATAGTCCGGTTAAATATAAAACAGTACTAAAGTGGCTAAGCTAGCCTTCACCTGGTGCCTTTGAAATGTTGCATGCATGTTGATGCTTTCCTGTTTGACACGTGTCTTTGGTTTTTGGTTGGTTTATTTTTTGTTTTGTGCCTTTTTTGTTAAACGCCGGTCTGGTTGGTCCGCTTTCTGTGTGTGCACTATGTTACTGCGTCGTGTGACCATGCCTCATTGCAAACCATGTGTGTCATCAATAGAATTGTGGGGGTCATCGGTTAATGCCACATATATTTGTTTCAGCAGTGACTTATGTGGTGGTGCGAAACCAATCTGCTGAGGGGCTTAAGCGGCGCTTCATGAAACAACACGAACCTTCTCCTCTCCCATCTCTCTCAGCCCTTCCTCCCTCTCGGCTTATGGCACGGCGACTGCAACATGGCGTCATCTTCCCCGTACTTGAACAACGACACCTTATCCCTCCTCGCGCGCTATGGAAGCTAATGGCCTACTAGACACGGATTTAGCGCCGCATGTCCTCCTCCTTCGCTATCACGCTGCCTCTTAAAGATGATGGGAGGCCGCCGTCTTAAGTTTGCACTGGCCTTTCTACGGGTGAAAGGTGTCCTAGCTCAACCATACGAAGGAAAGTTGCCGCCAGCTCTATGAGGGTGGTCTCGGCGGCATGATATCAAAGATTGGACAGTTGATAGGCAGGCCACCGAGGGTCGGCTACCTGACAGGTTGGCGAACATAATCCGATTCTTGGCCATGCATATTGTCGACAAGGCCAACCCCGACGATCTTGGCATGTCCATGGGCCACATCCTCTACAACTAAGTCATGAGGTACTCCAAGAATATACAGTAACTCAACCACAACCGCTTCATTCTATTCACTGACCACAACTACATGCTCCCGTAGATATAAGTAATACTCAAAACAAATTAAGTTCTCTAGTTCAGATAATGGTAATTTTTCCTTATGTTCCAACCAGATTGTCATCATGAAACTAGCACTCTTAAAAGGAGTGAGCAACAAAGAGTAACCAGTAAAAAATGATACAATCATATGCTCATTTGACAGGGATGCAATACACATGAAAAAAAAAGCCGAACAGAAGATCAAGAAGGCCGATGCCAACATAGGCCATGTCAGTATGCAACTGAGATTGTGACAACAAATTTTAGCTGGCCCTAAGCAAAAGTGGAGTACCGTGTGCGCTATGAAAATGCTCAACACTGGCAAGTTAGTTTTGGTCTGCACTTTACAAGTTATGATTTTTTTTCCGCAAATTCCATTTCTTCCACAAACTACTTTGGTACAATTTTAATCTAGCCCTTATATATATGAATAGAGTAATTTGCAAGAGATACATGGTTTTGCTTTTTGTATCCTTACATACACTAAAAGATGTTATGTGAAACTTCTTTCTTTGTTCTCACGTAGACAATTGAGAGTGCCACTACATTACACTATTATCAGTTATTTAAGTTATTTCTTTATTGAAATCATCTTTGTTAATGTTCCCAAGTAATCTTATATGTTATTTACTCACTAACATGGATGTCCGTTGACATGGTATTTGGATTAGATGTTCCCGGTTTAATACAGATTACTTGAGCAACACTTACATTGAAATATAGTTTTGCAAAGAAATTTGTCTAGACAATTTATAAGTATTACTTTTCCCCTGAATTTGGAGTCTAAAGTTCATCTATTTTAGGTCACCTAATCATATATGTCACTTACTTTTTGAGCTACGAGGCTTAATCACATGGTCTCATGGCTTATCCGTCAACATGCTACAACCTTATTTACACACGCAATGACACAGTAAGGGTGAACGTCCACATCTACTTACTGGTCAGATTGTTTTTATCATATGCAGGTTCAAAAGTTGTGATATGAACCCAAATGGCAAAGTTTTAAAAAGTTATGCTTTCTACATGATGGCTCGCCTATTTCTATGTTTATCTCTTTCAAATATTCTGATTGTGTTGCTTTTAGCATTTTTGGTTTGCCACCTACTTTGTTATAATTTTTTACAAACAACAAGCAATTCATTGGAGTTTGATGGTTATTTATGACATCTGAACTCTCCATTTTTGTTACTATTCAAATGATATTTGTGTCTAATTTTTTTGTTACTACCTAAAGAATCGACATATATGTGTGCAGACTTGAGTAGGGCCCGGGATAAAAAATTATATTAAATTCAAAGATGATGCATCATTTGCGCCTCAGTGTTTTTTTACTTTAACTATTATTGTTTTGGGATTTGTTAGTCACTTCAATTTGACTAGATAGCCTGAATGATGCTTTGTTTCATATATTCTTCTGTAGAAATTTTATCTCGTGTATAATATGGATTTGCTAATAACTACTTTATCCTCATAAGATGCTTTGGATGTTAACTTACCTCTGCTATGTACCATATGAGATTTGTGATAGATATTGTCATTGTTTCACTCTACGAGCAAAGGTAAGGGAATCAATCTCAATGTAAGCGCCGGAAACAGAAATGTTTGCGCCTTTTGATGGGGGGACTACTTCTAGGGAATTATCTTGCAGAAAATGATCATCATGGAACTTCTTATCCACTGATTTATCTGATAGAGTTGAGACATAATACACTAGATTTCAAAAGACAACACTGTATGCATGATTATATACCTCACACATCCTTTGCACGGGTTTTTATCTTTCTTAGTTTTATTTTCTTCTATTCTTAGGTTTCTAAAATACAATCCAAGTCTTTGAGTGTTTCATGTCCATGGATTGATCATGTTTCTTGCTCTGTTTGCACATCAATATTAGGCATTTCTATAAAGAACATGCCTGCCATTTTAACCTTTTCAGGTTATTCAAACGGGCTGTCCTAATTTTCCATTCCTTTAATAATATCAATACTAAAGATTCAAATGGGTTCTTCTATGGGCGCGACGTGTGATACATCTCCAACGTATCTATATTTTTTTTGTTCCATGCTATTATATTATCTGTTTTGTATGTTTTATATGCATTAATATGCTCTTTTATATAATTTTTGAGACTAACTTATTAACCTAGAGCCCAGTGCGAGTGCGAGCTTCTGTTTTTCCTTGTTTTTGAGTTTCGCAGAAAAGGAATACCAAGCGGAGTCCAAACAAAAAAAAACATTCACGATGATTTTTCTTGGACCAGAAGACACCCCAGAGACTTAGAGATCAAGTCGGAGGAGCCATGAGGTGACCACAAGGGGGGAGGGCGCACCCAGGGGGGTAGGCGCCCCTCGCAGCTCCCCTGACCTAATTTTGCGGCCTATATATTCCCATATATTCCAGAAACACCAGAACATGCCACGAAATAACTTTTCCACCGTCGTAACCTTCTGTACCCGTGAGATCCCAGCTAGAGGCATTTTCTGGCACTCTGTCGGAGGGGGATTCAACCATTGAGGGCTTCTACATGAACACCATTGCCCTTCCAATGAAGCGTGAGTAGTTTACCACAGACCTACGGGTCCTTAGCTAGTAGCTAGATGGCTTCTTCTCTCTCTTTGATTCTCAATACCATGTTCTCCTCGATGTTCTTGGAGATCTATCCAATGTAATCTTCTTTTGTGGTGTGTTTGTCGAGATCCGATAAATTATAGATTTGTGATCAGCTTATCTATAAATATTATTTGAATTTTCTCTGAATTCTTATATCCATGATTTGGTATCTTAGTAATTCTCTTCGAACTATCGGTTTGGTTTGGCCAACTAGATTGTTTTTTCTTGCAATGGGAGAAGTGCTTTGCTTTGGGTTCAATCTTTCGGTGTCCTCATCCAGTGATAGAAGGGGTAGCGAGGCACATATTGTATTGTTGCCATCGAGGATAAAAAGATGGGTTCTTCATCATATTGCTTGAGTTAATCCCTTACATCATGTCATCTTACTTAAGGCGTTACTCTGTTCTTCATGAACTCAATACTCTAGATGCAGAATCGTTTCGATCGATGTTTGGAGTAATAGTAGTAGATGCTGGCAGGAGTCGGTCTACTTGACACACACGTGATGCCTATATTGCATAATCATTGCCTTAGATATCTTCATAACTTTGCGATTTTCTATCAGTTGCTCGACAGTAATTTATTCACCCACCGTATAGTTTGCCTTCAAGAGAGAAGCCTATGGTGAAACCTATGGCCCCCGGGTCTATTTTCCATCATATTAGTTTCCGATCTACTATTTTGTAATATTTTACTTTCCAAGCTAGAAACCAAAAACCCAAAAATATTTTACCTTTTGTTTATCTATCTCTATCAGATCCCACTTTTGCAAGTGACCGTGAAGGGATTGACAACCCCTTTATCGTGTTGGGTGCAATTTGTTTGATTGTTTGTGTAGGTATTGGTTATTTGTGCATTCGTCTCCTACTGGGTTGATACATTGGTTCTCAAACTGAGGGAAATACTTATCTCTACTTTGCTGCACCACCCTTTCCTCTTCATGGGAAAAACCAACGCAAGCTCAAGAAGTAGCAGGAAGAATTTCTGGCGCCGTTGCCGGGGAGATCTACGCCAAATCAAGACATACCAAGTACCCATCATAAAACTCTCATCTCTTGCATTTACTTTATTTGCCATTCGCCTCTCGTTTTCCTCTCCCCACTTCTGAAACATTTTCAGAAAAACACAAAAACATTTTCCTTCTTTTCGTTTGCCCTTTTCTCGTTTGATCTTGTGTTTGCTTGTGTTGCCATGTGCCTTCTATTTGCTTGCATCTTTGCTTGCTAAAAATCTATTTATGGATCCTCATTTACTTCCTAATCTTTTTAAAAGATCCAATTATGATGAACTAATTGCTAGTGAATTGAGTGCACTAGATTATCTTTATGAGGTTTAGCTTGAAATTAGTGAATCTTAAAATTGTGATGAAGTGTTAAAAGAAATTCATAAAGTGATTCACGATAGCTCCTTAAATGAAAAGCGTGATTGCAATGATGTTATTATTCATTCTATGAGTGACAATTGTGCTAATGATATGCAAAACCCTAAGCTTGGGGATGCTTATTTTGCTATGCCCACTACTTGCTGCAATGATCATGATTGGGGTGATGCTTCTGAAATGTTTGATAAAAGTGGGCTTGGAGAAGCAATGACTTTCTTCTATGTTAATCCCGCTATTTTAAACGAGTGTTAACTTTGCATACATATGGATCATGTAGAGAATATTTTATGTGAGAGCTATATTGTTGAATTTTAATATGACCCTACATGCAATTATTACGAGAGGGGGAAATATGGTTGCATAAATCTTCATGTTCCTAAATTACCTCTCATTATGTTGAGATTGCTATTGTTTCTTTATTCTTCCTTGCATATGCTAGAAATTGATTACCTTGATAATTTGTTTGCTTATAAAATGCCTATGCATAGGAAGCATGTTAGACTTAGATGTGTTTGTCACATGTTCTATGATGCTCTCTTTGTGCTTCAATTCTTGTCTTTCATGTGATCATCATTGAAATCTCAATGCCTAGCTAAAAGGCTTTAAAGAAAAGCGCTTCTTGGGAGACAACCCAATATTTTTGTTCCCTGTTTATAAAAAAATTCATCTAACCTCTGGTTAGATTTGTTTTTGGTGTTTTAATTTGATTTTGTGCCAAGTAAGACCTTTGGGATGATTTGGAAGATAGTAGATTGGTTTTGCTGAAAAACAGAAACTTTTGCGTCCAGTATTAGAATTGTTTCTGGTTACTGGAGCGTGATAAATTCCTGATTTTTTTTACAAGTTTCTGACCTACAAATTTCCGACGCTTTCCTAAAAATTAAAAACATTTAGAGTTACATAAGTTTTACATCAATTTGCATCTTTACAGATTGTTCTGTTTTTGACAGATTCTGTTTTCTTTGTGTTGTTTGCTTATTTTGATGAATCTATGGCTAGTATCGGGGGGTATGAACCATGGAAAGTTGGAATACATTAGATATTAGACCAATATAAAATAAGAATGATTTCACAACAATACCTACAAGTAGGTATTGATTTTTTTTTTACTAACGGATCTCACGAGTTTTCTGTTTACTTTTGTGTTGTGAAGTTTTCAAGTTTTGGGTAAAGATTTGATGGACTATGGATTAAGAAGTGGCAAGAACCTAAGCTTGGGGATGCCCAAGGCACCCCAAGGTAATATTCAAGGAAAACCGAGATCCTAAGCTTGGGGATGCCCCGGAAGGCATCCCCTCTTTCGTCTTCGTCTATCGGTAACTTTACTTGAGGCTATATTTTTATTCACCACATGATATGTGTTTCGCTTGGAGCGTCTTGTATGATATGAGTCTTTTCTTTTTAGTATGCCACAATCATCCTTTATGTACACACCTTTTGAGAGGGACATGCTTGAATCGTGATTTATTAAAATACCCTATGTGCTTCACTTATATCTTTTGAGCTAGGCAATTTTGCTCTAGTGCTTCACTTATCTCTTTTTAGAGCACGACGGTGGCTTTATTTTATAGAAATTGTTGAACTCTCTTGCTTCACTTATATTATTTTGTGAGTCTTTAAACAACATGGTAATTTTTTAGGTTATGAATTTAGTCCTAATATGATAGGCATCCAAGGGAGGTATAATAAAAACATTAATATATAGAGCATTGAATACTATGTGAAGTTTGATTCCTTATGATTGTTTTGAGATATGAAGATGGTTATATTAGAGTCATGCTAGTGAGTAATTGTGGATTGGTAGAAATACTTGTGTTAAAGTTTGTGATTCCCGTAGCATGCACGTATGGTGAACCGTTATGTGATGAAGTCGGAGCATGATTTATTTATTGATTGTCATCCTTTGTGTGGAGGTAGGGATCATGCGATGGTTAACTCCTACCAACCCTTCCCCTAGGAGCATGCATCCAATGCTTTGTTTCGATAGCTAATAAAACTTCTACAATAAGTATGTGAGTTGTTTATGACTAATGTTGAGTCCATGGATTATACACACTCTCATCCTTCCACCATTGCTAGCCACTCTAGTACCGCGCAACTATCGCCGGTGCATTCAACCACCTTACAACCTACCTCAAAACAGCCACCATACCTACCTATTATGGCCTTTTCATAGCGATTCCAATATATATTGCTATGCAACTTCCACCGTTCTATCATATGAGTTGAGTTGTAAATTTTTAAGTTGTAAGTAAATACAAGTGTGATGAGCATCATTATTAGAATATTGTCCCATGCGAGGTTATCAAAATAAAAGAGGCCAAAGAAGCCCAAATTAAATAAAAGAGGCGGAAGAAGCCCACCAAAATAAAAAATGAGAGAAAAAAGAGAGAAGGGACAATGTTACTATCTGTTTCCACACTTGTGCTTCAAAGTAGCACCATGCTCTTCATGATAGAGATTCTCCTATGTTACCATGTTCATACACTAGTGGGAATTTTTCATTATATAACTTGGTTTACATATTCCAATGATGGGCTTCCTCAAATTGTCCTAGGTCTTCGTGAGCAAGTAAGTTGGATGCACACCCACTTAGTTTCTTTTTGAGCTTTCATAAACTTATAGCTCTAGTGCATCAGTTGCATGGCAATCTCTACTCACTCACATTGGTATCTATTGATGGGCATCTTCATAGCCCGTTGATACGCCTAGTTGATGTGAGACTATCTTCTTTTTGTCTTCTCCACAACCACCATATTCTATTCCACCCATAGTGCTATATCCGTGGCTCACACTCATGTATTGCGTGAAAGTTGAAAAAGTTTGAGAATACTAAAGTGTGAAACAATTGCTTGGCTAATACCGGGGTTGTGCATGATTTAATACTTTGTGTGATGAAGATAGAGCATAGCCAGACTATATGATTCTTGTAGGGATAACTTTCTTTGGCCATGTTGTTTTGAGAAGACATGATTGCTTTATTAGTATGCTTGAAGTATTATTGTTTTAATGTCAATATAAAATTTTGTTTAGAATCTTATGGATCTGAACATTCATGCCACAATAAAGAAGAATTATATGGGTAAATATGTTAGGTAGCATTCCACATCAAAAAATCAGTTTTTATCATTTACCTACTCGAGGACGAGCAAAAATTAAGATTGGGCATGCTTGATACGTCTCCAACGTATCTATAATTTTTGATTATTCCATGCTATTATATTATCTATTTTGGATGTTTTATATGCATTAATATGCTATTTTATATTATTTTTGGGACTAACTTATTAACCTGGAGCCCAGTGCCAATTTCTGTTTTTCCTTGTTTTTGAGTTTCGCGGAAAAGGAATACCAAACGGAGTCTGAATGGAATAAAACCTTTGTGATGATTTTTCTTGGAATAGAAGACACTCGAGAGACTTGGAGATTAAGTCGGAGGAGACATGAGGCGGCCATAAGGGGGAGGGCGCTCCTAGGGGGGTAGGGCGCGCCCCAACCCTTATGGGCCCCTCGCAGCTCCCCTGACCTATTTCTTCGGCCTTTATATTCCCATATATTCCAGAAACATCAGAGCAAGCCACGAAACCACTTTTCCACCACCGTAACCTTCTGTACCCGTGAGATCCCATCTAGAGGCCTTTTCCGGTACTCTGCGGGAGGGGGATTCAACCACGGAGGGCTTCTACATCAACACCATTGCCCTTCCGATGAAGCGTGGGTAGTTTACCACAGAACTATGGGTTCATAGCTAGTAGCTAGATGGCTTCTTCTCTTTCTTTGATTCTCAATACCATGTTCTCCTCGATGTTCTAGGAGATCTATCCGATGTAATCTTCTTTTGCGGTGTGTTTGTCGAGATTCGAAGAATTGTGGATTTATGATCAGCTTATCTATGAATATTATTTGAATCTTCTCTGAATTCTTATATTCATGATTTGGTATCTCAGTAATTCTCTTCGAACTATCGGTTTAGTTTGGCCAAGTAGATTGTTTTTTCTTGCAATGGGAGAAGTGCTTTGCTTTGGGTTCAATCTTGTGGTGTCCTCACCCAATAACAGAAGGGATAACGAGGCACGTATTGTATTGTTGCCATCGAGGATAAAAAGATAGGGTTTTCATCATATTGCTTGAGTTAATTCCTCTACATCATGTCATCTTACTTAAGGCGTTACTCTGTTCTTCATGAACTTAACACCCTAGATGTAGAATCATTTCGATCGATGTGTGGAGTAATAGTAGTAGATGTAGGAAGGAGTCAGTCTACTTGACACGGACGTGATGCCTATATTTCATAATCATTGCCTTAGATATCTTCATTACTTTGCGCTTTTCTACCAATTGCTAGACAGTAATTTATTCACTCACCGTATTATTTTCCTTCAAGGGAGAAGCCTCAAGTGAAACCTATGCCCCCGGGTCTATTTTCCATCATATTAGTTTCCGATCTACTATTTTCTAATCTTTTATTTTCCAGTCTATAAACCAAAAAACCCAAAAATATTTTACCTTTTGTTTATCTATCTCTATCAGATCTCACTTTTGCAAGTGACCGTGAAGGGATTAACAACCCCTTTATCGCGTTGGGTGCAAGTTGTTTGATTGTTTGTGCAGGTATTGGTGATTTGTGCGTTCGTCTCCTACTGGATTGATACCTTGGTTCTCAAATTGAGGGAAATACTTATCTCTACTTTGCTGCATCACCCTTTCCTCTTCAAGGAAAAAAAACAATGCAAGCTCAAGAAGTAGTAGCATGCCACCGCGCTTCCGCCAGCTAGTAAAGTTTACGGCTACACATGCAACAATAACATAAAATTACGACACACCGACCCATAACCTATGCACAAAAGAACGACCAACTAGCAGAGCACCAACTACATCCTAAGGCACAAGAGCTTGATCCAGATGACAGATGGACATCGTCGTTGCCGGGACGCGAGAGATCAATAGTTCAGTGGCCTCTTTTGTCTCCAGCTTTAGTCAATGATTTCCACTACTGTAAAAAGGTAAGAAGTTTGCAAAGGTAATCACCGGGCTTATTAGGAAAATAATGTTCAATCATGAATTTATATCTAGTCGTCCACAACATCCAGCACATGACAGGAAAAACAAACCAAAATAAGCGCCTGTTTTGACCCTTTAAGGTCCCGTGAGAGCTTGTAATTCAGCAAAGGAATTGAGAGCTCAAGTCACACACAACCATGAATGGATGCAACTCCAAAACAAAGTAGCCAAATCGCACTTGAACAAGATGTGGTCAGTGTCATCCCACGTAGTACAAACGACACAAAACTCAGACGTCGACCCATTTCATTTGTGAATTTGGTCCAAGGCTGGCAACCTACCATGCATGGCTTTCCACTTGAAAATAATTATCTTCAAGGGAATCCGGGTATGCCAAATATCCTTAAACTTGTTGGTAATCGAACCCTCAATATTTCAATAAGTCTGGCATACATCAACTTAGCCATGAAACACCCAGATGAAGACTAGGGATAGGTCATCAAGCCACCAGTTTTTGAAAGCACAAAGACGATGGCAGCGAGACTGTTACACTCTTCCAACTCTACAAGATACAGAACCCAATGAAACTTGAGATCCCAATAACTGTGAGAGAGCTCCAAAATGAAAATCTCTGGAGAGGCACAGTAGGAGAAGAGCATAGGGAAGGAAGGTCTGAAAGGAGAATCACCATGCCACCAGTCCGGCCAAAAATGAACAGACGCGCCTTCTTCAACAACAAACTTAACATGTGTGTGAAATTCATCACAAATCTTAACGAATTATTGCCAGAACTGGGAGCCCCCAACTGCAGAAGAAAACAGAGGGCTACCATTAGGAAAGCATTTGGCTTTAAGAATATCAAACCATATCACCCGAGTAGCAGTATTAATAATTCTTCGCCACCACTTTAGAACACAGAAGCAGAAAAATTTCGCAAATCATTATTTTCATCTAGAATGATCATATTTACCGCATACTGTGAGTATTTCCGATGTTCATGAAACTTCTCCATGAGTTGATGGCTTAGAGGCCAGAGATATGTACGTACTAAAATACAATAGATTTGGTGAGAATTTATCCTTCAGAAGAAAAAAACTTTGATGATAACTACGTACCATGTGGAGGTTGTAGTTCTAGTTGAAGTTACATGCATGCATGTTGATGCTTTGCATGCCATAGGGCATCTCCAACATGAACCGTCACCGTATGCATGCGTCCAGACCTTGTTCGGGCGTGTTGTGCCATCCAACACAGGTGTGTATCTGTTCGCTGAGTGGTCCAAACACACTTTTTCCTGCAAAGTGGAAGCAAAGTTGGGGGTTTACGGGAGTTTGGACACTAGCCACACAGGACTCCGACACTCTTGGACCACTAAACCCCTTGTCCCGGTCTCACTTTCTTCCAATCTGTCACCCTGCTTTGCATCCGCACTCTCCTCCTCCTCCTCCTCCTCCACATCTGCTATACCTCTCCGGTCGGAGCATAGGCATTGTCGGACCTCCAAAACTAGTCAAAGTTCAAAAAGGTACGTGGAAGCGAGCGCTTATGAGCACAAAAGCTGTTGGAGATATGCCCTAGAGGCAATAATAAAAGCATTATTATTGTATCTCCTTGTTCATGATAATTGTCTGTTATTCATGCTTGAATTGTATTGTACGGAAACAGCGATACATGTGTGAATACATAGACCAAAATGAGTCCCTGGTAGGCCTCTTGTAGCCAGCTCGTTGATCAACAGATGGTCATGGTTTCCTGACCATGGACATGAGATGTCGGTGATAACGGGATCACATCATTAGGAGAATGATGTGATGGACAAGACCCAAACTTGAGCATAACACGAGATCGTATTGTTCGTAATGCATAAGCTTTTCGGTGTCAAGTATTTATTCCTTAGACCATGAGGTTGTACAACTCTCGGACACCGTAAGAGTACTTTGGGTGTGCCAACCGTCACAACGTAACTGGGTGGCTATAAAGGTACGCATCGGGTATCTCCGAAAGTGTCTGTTGAGTTGGTACGAATCGAGACTGGGATGTTGTCACTCCGTATGACGGAGAGGTACCTCTGGGCCCACTCGGTAAGACATCATCATAATGAGCTCAATGTGACTAAGTAGTTAGTCACGGGATGATGGATTACGAATCGAGTAAAGAGACTTGCCATGACGAGATTGAACAAGGTATCGGGAATACCGACGATCGAATCTCGGGCAAGTACCGTACCGATGGACAAAGGGAATAACATACGGGATTGAGTGAATCCTTGACACGGTGGTTCATCCGATGAAGATCATCGAGGAACACGTGGGAACCAACATGGGTATCCAGATCCCGCTGTTGGTTATTGACCAGAGAGTGGTCTCGGTCATGTCTACGTGTCTCCCGAACCCGTAGGGTCTACACACTTAAGGTTCGGTAATGCTAGTGTCGTAGAGATTAATGCACGTGGAAACCCGAAAGTTGTTCGGAGTCCCGGATGAGATCCCGGACGTCACGAGGAGTTCTGGAATGGTCCGGAGGTAAAGATTGATATATGGGAAGTCCAGTTTCGGCCAACGGGTGATCTCCGGGGGTCACCGGGAGCGTCCCGGGACCACCGGAGGGGCCCCGGGGGTCCACCGGGTGGGGCCACCCCTCCCGGTGGGGCCCCCAGGCCGCAAGGGGATGTGTGCAGCCCCCTGGGCTGGCGCACCACCAAGGGAGGCCCACTTCCCCTGCGCCTAGGGATAAACCCTAAGGGGAGGGGGGGCCACCACTTGCCTTGGGGGAAGGGGACTCCTCCCTGGCCGCCGCCCCCCCTTGCAGATTGGATCTGCAAGGGGATGGCGCCCCCCTGGCCCCCTATATATATGTGGGGGGGAGAGGGCAGCCGTACCTCAGCCCTGGCGCCTCTCCCCCTCCCGTCACACCTCCCAACTCCTTTGCAGGGCAGCCCGGCGAAGCCCTGCTGCGATCTCCACTGCATCCGTCATCACGCCGTCGTGCTGCCGGATCTCTGACGACTTCTCCTCCCCCCTTGCTGGATCAAGAAGGAGGTGACGTTGCTGCACCGTACGTGTGTTGAACGCGGAGGTGCCGTCCGTTCGGCGCTAGATCATCGGTGACGAAGAACGTGAAGAGTACGACTATTTCATCCTTGCTTCGTTGAAAGCTTCCGCACGTAATCTTCATAACGGTATGTAGATGCACTCTTAGTTGCTCATTGCTAGATGTCTCCATACTTGGATCTTGGTGAAGACGTAGAAATTTTTTGATTTATGCTACGTTCCTCAACAGTGGCATCTGAGCCTAGGTTTTATGCGTAGCATCTTGGCACGAGTAGAACACAAAGCAGTTGTGGGCGTATGATCTTGTTCAACTTTCTTACCGTTACTAGTCAATCTTGATTCGGCGGTATTGTGGGATGAAGCCGCCCGGACCGACCTTACACGTACGCTTACGTGAGACTGGTTCCACCGACAGACATGCACTAGATGCATAAGGTGGCTGGCGGGTGTCTGTCTCTCCTACTTTAGTCGGATCGGATTCGATGAAAAGGGTTCTTATGAAGGGTAAATAGAAGTTGACAAATCACGTTGTGGTTTTGGCGTAGGTAAGAAACGTTCTTGCTAGAAATCCTATAGAAGCCACGTAAAACTTGCAACAACAATTAGAGACGTCTAACTCGTTTTTGCAGCATGTGTTTTGTGACGTGGTATGGCCAAGAACGAAGATGTGATGAATGATATATGTGATGTATGAGATTGATCATGTTTTTGTAATAGGGAATCACGACTTGCATGTCGATGAACTTGACAACCGGCAGGAGCCATAGGAGTTGTCTTTATTATTGTATGACCTGCGTGTCACTGAATAACGCCATGTAATTACTTTACTTCGTTGCTAAACGTTAGCTATAGTAGTAGAAGTAATAGTTGGCGTGACGACTTCTTCAAGACACAATGATGGAGATCATGATGATGAAGATCATGGTGTCGAGCCGGTGACAAGATGATCATGGTGCCCCGAAGATGGAGATCCAAGGAGCAAGATGATATTGGCCATATCATGTCACTATAATTGATTGCATGTGATGTTTATCATGTTTTTGCATCTTGTTTACTTAGAACGACGGTAGTAAATAAGATGATCTCTCACTAAAATTTCAAGTAATGTGTTTCCCCTAACTGTGCACCATTGCTAAAGCTCGTTGCTCCAAAGCACCACGTGATGATCGGGTGTGATAGGTTCTAACGTTCACATACAACGGGTGTAAGACAGATTTACACACGCGATACACTTAGGGTTCACTTGACGAGCCTAGCATGTACAGACATGGCCTCGGAACACGGAAGACCGAAAGGTCGAACACGAGTCGTATAGAAGATACGATCAACATGAAGATGTTCACCGTTTTTGACTAGTCCGTCTCACGTGATGATCGGACACGGACTACTCGATTCGGATCGTGTATCACTTGGATGACTTGAGAGATGTCATTCTGAGTGGGAGTTCATTAAAATTTGATTAAGATGAACTTAATTATCATGAACTTAGTCTAAATTCTTTACAATATCTCTTGTAGATCAAATGGCCCACGCTCCAGTTTCCCTCAACTTCAACGCGTTCCTAGAGAAAACCAAGCTGAAAGACGATGGTAGCAACTATACGGATTGGGTCCGTAACCTGAGGATTATCCTCATAGCTGCCAAGAGAACTTATGTCCTAGAAGCACCGCTAGGTGATGCACCCGCTCTCCCGGTGACCCAAGACGTTTTGAACGCCTGGCAGTCGCGTAGTGATGATTACTCCTTGGTTCAGTGCGGCATGCTTTACAGTTTAGAATCGGGGCTTCAAAAGCGTTTTGAGCACCATGGAGCATATGAGATGTTCGAAGAGCTGAAAATGGTTTTCCAAGCTCATGCCCGAGTCGAGAGATATGATGTCTCCGACGCATTCTACAGCTGTAAGATGGAGGAGAACAGTTCTGTCAGTGAGCACATCCTCAAGATTTCAGGATTGCACAATTGCTTGTCTTAGCTAGGAATGAATCTCCCAGATGAAGCGGTCGTTGACAGAATCCTCCAGTCGCTCCCACCAAGCTTCAAGAGCTTCGTGCTGAACTTCAATATGCAGGGGATGGAGAAGTCCATTCCCGAGGTGTATTCGATGCTGAAATCAGCGGAGGTTGACATCAAGAAAGAACATCAAGTGTTGATGGTCAATAAAACCACTACGTTCAAGAAAGGCAAGGGTAAGAAGAACTTCAAGAAGGACGGCAAGCAAGTTGTCGCGCCTGGCAAGCCTGTTGCTGGGAAGAAGCCAAAGTATGGACCCAAGCCTGAAACACAGTGCTTTTATTGCAAGGGAACGGGTCACTGGAAGCGGAACTGCCCCAAATACTTAGCAGACAAGAAGGCCGGCAACGTCAAAGGTATATATGATATACATGTTATTGATGTGTACCTTACCAGCACTCGTAGTAGCTCCTGGGTATTCGATACCGGTGCAGTTGCTCACATTTGTAACTCAAAACAGGAGCTGCGGAATAAACGGAGACTGGCGAAGGATGAGGTGACGATGCGCGTCGGGAATGGTTCCAAGGTCGATGTGATCGCCGTCGGCACGCTGCCTCTACATCTACCCTCGGGATTAGTTTTAAACCTGAATAATTGTTATTTAGTACCAGCTTTGAGCATGAACATTGTTTCTGGATCTCGTCTTATGCGAGATGGATATTCTTTCAAATCGGAGAATAATGGTTGTTCTATTTATTTGAGAGATATGTTTTATGGTCATGCCCCGCTGGTCAATGGTTTATTCTTGATGAATCTCGAACATAGTGATACACATATTCATAGTGTAGATGCCAAAAGATGTAAAGTTGATAACGATAGTCCCACATACTTGTGGCATTGCCGCCTTGGTCATATTGGTGTCAAACGTATGAAGAAGCTCCATTCGGATGGACTTCTAGAGTCTCTTGATTATGAATCATTTGACACGTGCGAACCATGCCTCTTGGGCAAGATGACCAAGACTCCGTTCTCCGGAACAATGGAGCGAGCAACCAACTTGTTGGAAATCATACATACCGATGTGTGCGGTCCAATGAGTGTTGAGGCTCGCGGAGGCTACCGTTATGTTCTCACCCTCACGGATGACTTGAGTAGATACGGGTATATCTATTTGATGAAACACAAGTCTGAGACCTTTGAAAAGTTCAAGGAATTTCAGAATGAGGTTGAGAATCAACGTGACAGAAAAATAAAGTTCTTGCGATCGGATCGTGGGGGTGAATATTTGAGTCATGAATTTGTCACACACCTTAGAAGCTGTGGAATTGTTTCACAATTGACACCGCCCGGAACACCTCAACGTAACGGTGTGTCCGAACGTCGAAATCGTACTCTGTTGGACATGGTGCGATCTATGATGTCCCTCACCGATTTACCGCTATCTTTTTGGGGTTATGCTTTAGAGACTGCCGCATTCACTTTAAATAGGGCTCCGTCAAAATCCGTTGAGACGACTCCATATGAACTTTGGTTTGGCAAGAAACCGAAGCCGTCGTTTCTGAAAGTTTGGGGTTGCGATGCTTATGTCAAGAAACTTCAACCTGAAAAGCTCGAACCCAAATCGGAGAAATGCGTCTTCATAGGATACCCAAAGGAAACTATTGGGTACACCTTCTACCACATATCCGAAGGCAAAGTCTTTGTTGCCAAGAATGGATACTTTCTGGAGAAAGAGTTTCTCTCGAAAGAATTGAGTGGGAGGAAAGTAGAACTTGATGAGGTGACAGTCACCACTCCTGTACCGGAAAGTAGCGCAGCACAAGAAACTGTTCCTAAGGTGCCTGCACCGACAAGGGAGGAAGATAATGATAATGATCATGAAGATACAGATCAAGTTACTACTGAACTTCGAAGGTCCACAAGGGCACGTTCCGCACCAGAGTGGTACGGCAACCCTGTGCTGGAAATCCTGTTGTTAGACAACGGTGAACCTTCGAACTATGAAGAAGCGAAGGCGGGCCCAGATTCCAATAAATGGCTAGGAGCCATGAAATCCGAGATAGAATCCATGTATGAAAACAAAGTATGGACTTTGGTGGACTTGCCTGATGATAGGCACACCATAGAAAATAAATGGATATTTAAGAAGAAGACAGACGCGGATGGTAATGTGACCATCTATAAGGCTCGGCTTGTCGCTAAGGGTTATCGACAAGTTCAAGGGATTGACTACGACGAGACTTTCTCTCCCGTAGCGATGCTGAAGTCAGTCAGAATCATGTTAGCTATTGCCGCATTCTATGATTATGAGATATGGCAAATGGACGTCAAAACAGCATTCCTTAATGGCTTCCTCAAGGAAGAGTTGTATATGATGCAACCGGAAGGTTTTGTCGATCCAGAGAACGCTAACAAGGTATGCAAGCTCCAGCGCTCGATTTACGGGCTGGTGCAAGCATCTCGGAGTTGGAATATTCGCTTTGATGAGGTGATCAAAGCGTTTGGCTTTATACAGACTTATGGAGAAGCCTGTATTTACAAGAAAGTGAGTGGGAGCTCTGTAGCATTTCTCATATTATATGTGGATGACATATTGCTGATGGGAAATGATATAGAATTCTTGGAAAATGTAAAGGCCTATTTGAACAAAAGTTTTTCAATGAAGGACCTTGGAGAAGCTGCTTACATATTAGGCATCATAATCTATAGAGATAGATCGAGACGCCTCATTGGTCTTTCACAAAGTACATACCTTGACAAAATATTGAAGAAGTTCAATATGGATCAGTCAAAGAAAGGATTCTTGCCTGTTTTGCAAGGTATGAGATTGAGTAAGACTCAGTCGCCGACCACGGCAGAAGATAGAGAAAAGATGAGTGTCATTCCCTATGCCTCGACAATAGGTTCTATCATGTATGCCATGCTGTGTACCAGACCTGATGTGAACCTTGCCATAAGTTTGGTAGGGAGGTACCAAAGTGATCCCGGTACGGAACACTGGACAGCGGTCAAGAACATCCTGAAGTACCTGAAAAGGACTAAGGATATGTTTCTCGTTTATGGAGGTGACGAAGAGCTCGTCGTAAAGGGTTACGTCGATGCTAGCTTCGACACAGATCTGGATGACTCTAAGTCACAAACCGGATACGTGTATATTTTGAATGGAGGGGCAGTCAGCTGGTGCAGTTGCAAGCAAAGCGTGGTGGCAGCATCTACATGTGAAGCGGAGTACATAGCTGCTTCTGAAGCAGCGCAGGAAGGAGTCTGGATGAAGGAGTTCATCACCGACCTAGGAGTCATTCCAAGCACATCAAGCGCCGTTTCAACTCCATCCGGAATTATGTTCAGGATGGAGACATAGATATTTGTAAAGTGCATACGGATCTGAATGTCGCAGACCCGTTGACTAAACCTCTTTCACGAGCGAAACATGATCAACACCAGAACTCTATGGGTGTTCGATTCATCACAATGTAACTAGATTATTGACTCTAGTGCAAGTGGGAGACTGTTGGAGATATGCCCTAGAGGCAATAATAAAGCATTATTATTATATCTCCTTGTTCATGATAATCGTTTGTTATTCATGCTTGAATTGTATTGTACGGAAACAGCGATACATGTGTGAATACACAGACCACAATGAGTCCCTGGTAGGCCTCTAGTAGCCAGCTCGTTGATCAACAGATGGTCACGGTTTCCTGACCATGGACATAGGATGTCGGTGATAACGGGATCACATCATTAGGAGAATGATGTGATGGACAAGACCCAAACTTGAGCATAACACGAGATCGTATAGTTCGTAATGCATAAGCTTTTCGGTGTCAAGTATTTATTCCTTAGACCATGAGGTTGTACAACTCCCGGATACCGTAGGAGTGCTTTGGGTGTGCCAACCGTCACAACGTAACTGGGTGGCTATAAAGGTACGCATCGGGTATCTCCGAAAGTGTCTGTTGAGTTGGTACGAACCGAGACTGGGATGTTGTCACTCCGTATGACGGAGAGGTACCTCTGGGCCCACTCGGTAATACATCATCATAATGAGCTCAATGTGACTAAGTAGTTAGTCACGGGATGATGGATTACGGATCGAGTAAAGAGACTTGCCATAACGAGATTGAACAAGGTGTTGGGAATACCGACGATCGAATCTCGGGCAAGTACCGTACCGATGGACAAAGGGAATAACATGCGGGATTGAGTGAATCCTTGACACGGTGGTTCATCCGATGAAGATCATCGAGGAACACGTGGGAACCAACATGGGTATCCAGATCCCGCTGTTGGTTATTGACCGGAGAGTGGTCTCGGTCATGTCTACGTGTCTCCCGAACCCGTAGGGTCTACACACTTAAGGTTCGGTAACGCTAGAGTCGTAGAGATAAATGCACGTGGAAACCCGAAAGTTGTTCGGAGTCCCGGATGAGATCCCGGACGTCACGAGGAGTTCCGGAATGGTCCGGAGGTAAAGATTGATATATGGGAAGTCCAGTTTCGGCCAACGGGTGATCTCTGGGGGTCACCGGGAGCGTCCCGGGACCACCGGAGGGGCCCCGGGGGTCCACCGGGTGGGGCCACCCATCCCGGTGGGGCCCCTAGGCCGCAAGGGGATGTGTCCAGCCCTCTGGGCTGGCGCACCACTAAGGGAGGCCCACCTCCCCTGCGCCTAGGGTTCAAACCCTAAAGGGGAGGGGGGCTCCACTTGCCTTGGGGGGCAAGGAACCCCCCTTGGCCGCCGCCCCCTTGCAGATTGGATCTGCAGGGGGTCCAGGCGCCCCCCCTGGCCCCTATATATATGTGGGGGGGAGAGGGCAGCCGCACCTCAGCCCTGGCGCCTCTCCCCCTCCCGTCACACCTCCCAACTCCCACGCAGGGCGCCCGGCGAAGCCCTGCTGCGATCTCCACTGCATCCGTCATCACGCCGTCGTGCTGCCGGATCTCTGACGACTTCTCCTCCCCCCTTGCTGGATCAAGAAGGAGGTGACGTTGCTGCACCGTACGTGTGTTGAACGCGGAGGTGCCGTCCGTTCGGCGCTAGATCATCGGTGACGAAGAACGTGAAGAGTACGACTATTTCATCCTTGCTTCGTTGAAAGCTTCCGCACGCAATCTTCATAACGGCATGTAGATGCACTCTTAGTTGCTCGTTGCTAGATGTCTCCATACTTGGATCTTGGTGAAGACGTAGAAATTTTTTGATTTATGCTACGTTCCCCAACAAAAGCATGGGATGGTGGCCCAACGATTCGTGTAGGAAATATGCATTCAGAAAGGCGTGGGGCTGTAGGACCAGAGAAGATAGGTCTATAGGGGGGTGAATAGACTCTTAACCAACCAAAGGTGCAGTTTCTAGTTCTCTTGAAATTTAGGTTGCTTTAGGCACAAGTTAAGATATCACCAACACTTTCTACACATGCATATATACAGATAGAGCATCAGAAATAGTAAAGCATGCAATTGTGTGGAAAGTAAAGGGTAGAGATGGAGGATAAAATGCAATGAGGACACACTTTTTTTAGTGTGGTTCCGATATTTTTTGCCATCGGGTCCATGTTAATGGAGACTTCAGCCCAGGGAGTGTAACAGTTGTGTAAGACCACGGAGGGATCCACCCACGAAGGGTCCACGAAGAAGCAACCATGTCTATTCCATCATGGCCAACACCCACGAAGGACTTGCCTCACTCGTGTAAATCTTGAAGAAGTAGGCGATCTCCTTGCCCTTACAAACTTGTTGGTTCAACTCCACAATCACTTGAGGGCTCCCAAGTGACACCTAACCAATCTAGGAGACACCACTCTTCGAAAGGTAATAGATGATGTTGTTGATGATGAATTCCTTGCTCTTGTGCCTCAGATGATAGTCTCCCCAACACTCAAACACTATATCACAAAATTTGACTTTGGTAGGAGAGGGGATTGAATGGAAAGTAACTTGGGGAAGGCTAGAAATCAAGGCTCAAATGGTTGGAATGGAATCTCTCAATCTCAACACATGAGTAGGTGGTTCTCTTCTCAGAAAATGAGGAGTATAAGTTGTGGTTCGTTCTGATGGCTCCCTTAGAGAGTAGGTGGTGGTGGAGGGGTATAAATAGCCAACACCAAAAATCCATGTGCTACAAGTCTTTGGCCAACTCGCTGACACCGACATGAAAATCTCGGTCAGACCGACTAGTGAAAAAGACTTGACCATTAGGCTTTTTGGTGAGACCCAACTTGGTGGGACAGAAGTGTGATGGCTAGGGCAAGACCTCGTTTCGGAAATTCCGATCGGTTATTCAAAAATGAAGCAACTTCATCACAAAAACTTGGCCAGGCCATCTCGGCAATACCGATATCCATTTCGATTGCGCTGAAGTATTAGGGTTTGGCATATGGCATTGTATACAGCAATCTCGGTGAGTTCAGATAAGAGTGTTTTGGTGGGATCAAGATGGGTATTTAGGGTTTTGGATGAGATGGAGGTGGAGAAATATTTGAGGGTTTTGGAGCAATATCACTAAGCACTTGAGCAATTGATTCATGATCAAAATATCACCCCCTTTTATTAGTATTGGCTTTTCCTATGGACTCAATGTGATCGTGGATCACTAAACCAAAAATGTAGAGTCTTGGAGCTTTGTCAATCTTTATCCTTTGTGTTTTGAAAGGGTCCACATCCTCATGTTCTTGCCATGCCACTGTTGAACTTGTCTGAAATATACTAGATAATTTTTTTAGTCCAACAATATGTATGTTGACATTAATTACCAAAACCACCAAGGGAGCAAATGTGCTTTCAATCTCCCCCTTTTTGGTAATTGACAACAACATGCATCAAAGCTTCAAGGTAGGATATAGCAAAAGGTATATTAAAGCTTAGAGAAAGACATGTAACATTCATATGCTCCTCATACAAGTGGGCAACCATGCAAGTGATAGTAGTTTTGTTGGGAAATGTTGCACGGAAAACAAGAAAATTTCTACGCACACGCAATGATCTATCCATGGAGATAGTGCAACTTTCGCTGGTGCATAAACCTTATTATACCTTCCTCAAAATAGCCACCATACCTACCTATTATGGCATTTCCATAGCCATTCCCAGATATATTATCATGCACTTCCATCATATAGATGACTTGAGCATTCATTTTTATATTGCTTTGCATGATCGTAAGACAGCTAGCACGATATCTTCATGGCTTGTCCGTTTTTTCATATCTTTGCTATGCTTGATCATTGCACATCCTGGTACACTGCCAGAGGCATTCATATAGAGTCATACTATATTCCAGGTATCAAGTTGTATTTTTTATTTCTTTTGAGTTATAAGTAAATAGAAGTGTGATGATCATCATTATCCATTATTAGAACATGTCCCAGTGAGGAAAGGATGATGGAAACTATGATTCCCCCACAAGTCAGGATGAGACTCCGGACAAAAAGAAAAAGGGAAAAAGAGGAAAAATGTGAGGCCAAAAAGGGCCTAAGAAAAAGAAAGAAAAAAGAAAGAAAATAAAAAATGAGAGAAAAAGAGAGAAGGGGCATGCTAATAACACACTTGTGCTTCAAAGTAGCACCATGTTTTTCATATAGAGAGTCTCCTATGTTGTCACTTTCACATACTAGTGGGAATTTTCCATAGAGTTTGATGCATACCCACTTAGTTTCATACTGAGCTTTCATACACTTATAGCTCTTTGTGCATCTGTTGCATGTCAATCCCTACTCCTCGCATTGATATCTATTGATAGTATCCATAGCCCATTAAATTGCCTAGTTGATGTGAGACTTTATCCCTTCTTTTGTCTACTACCACCACATTCTATTCAACCTATATTGCTATATCCATGGCTTGCGCTCATGTATTGCATGAGAGTTGGAAATGCTGAAGCGCGTTAAAAAGTATGAACCAATTGCTTGGCTCACACCGGGGTAGTTCTTGATTTATACTTTGTGTTAAGAAGACAGAACATGACAAGGCTATATGATTTTGTAGGGACAACGTTCTTTAGCATTTGATATTTTGAAAGACATGAATTTTTGTTGGGATGCCCGAGTATTGATGTCTCTATGTCAAATTATAGACTATTGCTTTGAATCACTCATGTCTTAATATTCATGCCATGATTAGATATATGATCAAGATTATGCTAGGTAGCATTCACATTTAACTTTTATATTATTTACCTACTCGAGCGCAACCAGGAATTAAGCTTGGCGATGCTGATACGTCTCTGTCATGTCTATAATTTTTTGTTGTCCATGCCAATATTATTCAACTTTTACATACTTTCGGCAACAATTTATATGATTTATTTGGACTAACTTACTGATCCAGTGCCCAGTGCCAGTTTCTATTTGTTGCATGTTTTTGTTTCACAGAAAATCCATATCAAATGAAGTCCAAATGCGATAAAAATTTACGCAGAATTATTTTGTAATATATGTGATTTTCTAGACATGGAACCAACACAAATAGGGCCCCATAGTGACCACAACCAACCAGGGGCGTGCCGGGCACCCCCTGGCGCACCCATGTATCTTGTGCCCTCCTCGAACGTCGGTTGGGGCCCTTCTTCGGGCGCAAGAAAGCTAATTTATGGAGTGAAAAAATCGTGTTAAAATTTCAGCGCAATTGGAGTAACGGATCTCCGAATATTTAAGAAACAGTGAAGGGCCAGATCTGGGGAACGCTAAACAGAAGAGAACAGGGAGACAGATCCAATCTCGGTGGGGCTCTCGCCCCTCCGCCGCCATGGAGGCCATGGACCAGAGGGGGAACCCTCCTCCCATCTAGGGGGAGGCCAAGTAAGAATAAGAAGAAGGAGGGGGCTCTCTCCCCCTCTCTCCCGGTGGCGCCAGAGTGCCGCCGGGGCTAGGATCGTGATGACTATCTACATCAACAATCTTGCTACCGTCAACACCAACTTTCTCACCATCTATGCAGTGGTGTAACCTCTCTATTCCCGTTGTAATTCTCTACTTAAACATGTGCTCAACACTATATATTATTTCCCAATGATATGTGGTTATCCTATGATGTTTGAGTAGATCTATTTTGTCCTATGGCATAATCATGATCTTGGTTGGTATGATTGTATATTTTATTTTGGTGTTGTCCTACGGTGCCCTCCGTCTCGTGCAAACATGAGGGGTCTCTGCTATAGGGTGTTGCAATATGTTCATGATTCGTTTATGGTGGGCTGCTAGAGTGAAAAAAGCTTAAACCCGAGTAAGGGGGGTATGACGTATGGGAGTAAAGAGAACTTGATACTTAATGATATGGTTGGGTTTCACGACCTTAATGATCTTTAGTAGTTGTGGATGCTTGCTAGAGTTCCAATCATAAGTGCATGTGATCCAAGTACGGAAAGTTTGTTAGCTCATGCCTCTCCCTCATATAAAATTGCAAGAATGATTACCGGTCTAGTTATCAATTGCCTAGGGACAAATCATTCTCTTGTGTTACAAAAAGCTTGCTACTACACTACTTTATTTATTGTCTTGTAATTTATTTCAAGTTTTATTCCCTCTAAGTACTTCTAGTTTTATCCTTGTTTTAGATAAAGCAAATGTTAAGTGTGCGTAGAGTTGTACCAGTGGTCAATAGAACTTGAGGGAATATTCATTCTACCTTTAGCTCCTCATTGGGTTCGACACTCTTACTTATCGAAAAATGCTACAAACGATCCCCTACACTTATGGGTTATCAATCGGCTAGTCTGAGTCGATCCTTTTTGGTTGCACCGATGAACTGTTTGCATGATTTAGATGCACTTTGGTGTGACCGATGTAGTTTAGGTTGGACAAACTGAGTTCAACAGTGAGAAAATTTTGTCAGCTCAGCTCACTTGCAATAGAGATCTCACAAACATTTTCAGGGAATTCAAATAAGATTTGCAATAAATTGACCAGCAACTAAGAAAAACAACACTAAAAGAAATAGGCCCAGATGAAGTTTTTTATTAAAAAGAAACACTCTAGCAAGAAGAAAGCAAACCAAGGAAACACAAGAGAACTTCCTCTCGAAGGGGGCGGCAACTAGGTCACCTATGTTAGAGTATATTGACTTAGGAGTCAAGTGAAATCATTTGATCATAGGTCATACTCATCGTTAAGCTCCAAATGGGGTTGCCATTTCTCATTTAAGCACTTCAATGTATTCGCATCTTGTTGAGTTGCTTTAACTCATGTCTTTGAGTAAAGCCTCTCTAAGATATGAGAACTTACATTGGGTGTCGGTGCAACAGACCCTGGGTCCGTTGCCCCAAACTGTGCACATGCTCAAGGGCAAGTTTACAACACCAAGCGGCAGATCAAGACATGAAGGGATCAGCTCCTTGCAGAATCAGGGAGCTGGTCAGGGAAATGAAGACAACCAAGATGCAAGATGCCACCAGAAGGAGAACCATCCATGCCGGGCATGCGAGCCTAGTGAGGAGCCAAATTCCCCCGGCAGGAAGCTACCAAGATCGCCCCGGCAGGCTTGCCGGGGCACGCGGAGGTAAAACTCCACCTCACAGTGACACCCATCGCCAATCAGTGCGGTGTCAAGCTCCAAGTTGGCTTAGTGGCCACCTCTGGCTACGTGGCAGCCATTTCCTATCACAAGTACCATCAAATGTCACCCGTCCAGAGACGTGCCAAACAAACGGGAACACAACTGGCAAGACAAGCCCGACAAGGCTTGCCGGACGGGCAGTGATGTGACACTAAGCGGTGCATTTAAGGCACTCTGTTAGCTGCAGGGTTAGGTATGATAGCACTGTTTGCTATCTAATCAGCCTAGAAAGACTAAATTGCCACTGCGGTGACCCCTTAACCTATAAAAGGAGGCCCATGGAAACCGTAAAAAGGATTCGGCCATTCGAACCCGTACACACTGATACGCGCGTCCACTCTCACACCAAGGCGACATTGCCGGGCAAGAGTGGTGTGTCCATTTCCCACCATTCCACCATCAATCCACCTTAGCAGGAGTAGGGTTTTACGCCTTACGGCAGCCCGGACCTGGGTAAAAACTGCTCCGCTCTTTGTGCAACGTGCCCGTCCCCTTGCCGAACGAAAAGGGACCTCCGTCCCATAGGTGGCTGTGGTTATCCCGCGACATCTTTGGCGCCCCATGTAGAGGGATCACTTGCGCAAACCCGAGAGCGTAAACAGCGCGTCATCTTCATCGCGAGCTTCGCCTTCTTCGGCTGCATCAACCATGGCGCCCAAGAAGTCTGGCGCTGCGGCCCATCCGTCCTCCTCAAAGGCCCCACCGCATGCGTCCGCTGATGCTGCGGGGCATGAGGGGGTGCACGGAGACACGGACGCGGTGATAAACGCGGTCAACGTAGGCGGCATCACCATCGCCTCTCCTGCTGCCGAAGTGGAGGCCGGAAATGTCAAAGAAGAGCAGCACCAGCTACACCCCGGCGGCGAAGTTCCACGAGGTATGGGCAGAGAAGTCATTCCTTCTTTGCATCCTCGCCCAGCCGACGGGAACAGCCTCGGCGGTGCTGCTCGCTCTGGGGCGAATCGTAGCTCCCCGGCCACCCCCATTGTGGGTGCAACCTTGGAGCTTGCGCCACCTCCAGGGTGGGTGGAACCGGCCGGTGCACCCAATGGGACCGCTGGCCCTCGAGCGCCTCCACCTCATCATCACATCGTCCACGTGGCTGGCTCCAAAAGAAGAGGGCAGGGCGCGATAGCCGCTGGCACCGCCAGTTCCAGGCGACATTGCGGTCCATGTCATCGTCACTCCCAAACACTGCTTCGGAGGCCATGGCACGTGCCCAGTTCCTGTTGAAATTTCCGCCGGCAGCTGATGTCTACTACACAACTTGTTCTTGTAGACTCGTGTTGGGCCTCCAAGCGCAGAGTTTTGTAGGACAGTAGCAAATTTCCCTCAAGTGGATGGCCTAAGGTTTATCAATCCGTGGGAGGTGTAGGATGAAGATGGTCTCTCTCAAACAACCCTGCAACCAAATAATAAAAAGTCTCTTGTGTCCCCAACACACCAAATACAATGAAAAATTGTATAGGTCACTAGTTCGGCGAATAGATGGTGATACAAGTGTAATATGGATAGTAGATATTGACTTTTGTAATAGTATCAATAAAAACATGAAGGTATCAAGTAACAAAAGTGAGCACAAACGGTATTGCAATGCTTGAAAATGAGGCCTAGGGTCCATACTTTCGCTAGTGCAATCTCTCAACAATACTAATATAATTGGATCACATAACCATCCCTCAACGTGCGATGAAGAATCACTCCAAAGTTCCTATCTAGCGGAGAACATAAGAAATTGTTTGTAGCTATTCTTTCCGTTCGATCTATCCAAGAGTTTGTACTAAAGTAACACCAAAACAAGTTCAGATTTATAATACTCGATCCAACACAAAGAACCTCAAAGAGTGCCCCAAAATTTCTACCAGAGAAACAAATACAAGAACGTGCATCAACCCCTATGCATAGATTACCCCAATGTCAGCGGGAATCCGCAAGTTGAGTGCCAAAACACATATCAAGCGAATAAATATGATACCCCATTGTCATCGTGGGAATTCATAACAAGACATGCATCAAGTGTTCTCAAATCCATAAAAGTATTCAATCCAATGAAATCACGAAGGGAAAACTCAATTCATCACACCAAGATAGAGAGGGGAAAACACCATATGATCCGACTATATTAAGAAAGCCCACGATACATCAAGATTGTGCATATCAAGAACATGAGAAATAGAGAGAGATTAAACACGTAGCTACTGGTACAAACACTCAGCCCCGAGGGTGGACTACTCCCTCCTCATCATGGTGGCCGTCGGGATGATGAAGATGGCCACCGGTGATGATTTCCCCCTCCGACAGAGTGCCGGAAAGGGCTCTAGTTTGGATCTCGTGGATACAGAAGCCTGCGGCAGCTAAAACAAAATTTCGTCGACTCCCTAGGGTTTTTGGAATATTTTTGCATTTATAGAGGAAAGAGGCGGTGTGGGAGGCCACCAAGGTGGGCACAACCCACCTGGGCGTGCCTGGGGCCCAGGCACGTGCTGGTGGGTTGTGCCCCCCTCGGGGCACCCCCCAGGTGCTTCTCTAGCCCATGTGGTGTCTTCTGGTCCATAAAAAATCCCTGTAAAGTTTCGCTGCATTTGGACTCCATTTGATATTGATTTTCTGTGATGTGAAAAACAAGCAGAAAACAACAACTGGCATTTGGCACCATGTCAATAGGTTAGTCCCAAAAAATGATATAAAATGATTGTAAAACATCCAAGAATGATAATATAACAACATGGAACAATAAAAAAAATTATAGATACGTTGGAGACGTATCAGCATCCCCAAGCTTAATGCCTGCTCGTCCTCGAGTAGGTAAATGATAAAAACAGAATTTTTGATGTGGAATGCTGCGTATCATGTTCATCACATATTCTTTTCTTTATAGCATGGACAATTGGACTTTTATATGGTTCAAAGCAATAGTCTAGTTTTGACATGAGGACTTTAATACTCAAGCATATCAACAAACAACCATGTCTTTTCAAAATATCAATACTAAAGCAAGTTATCCCTAGCCCATCATGCTCAATCATTGATCCATTCATGAAACACACTCGCATATTAGCTACAACCAATGCTCAAGTACGATCGTAGTGCCCCTTAGTTGGTGCTTTATAAGAGAAGATGGAGACTCAAAAAATAAAAATTGTATAAAATAAAAAGAAAGGCCCTTCGGAGAGGGAAGTAGGGATTTGTTGAGGTGCCAGAGATCATAGATTGTGCATCTAACCCTTGCCGAACCAAAAGGGACTTCCGTCCCATAGGTGGTCGTAGTTATCCCGCGACATTGGGTTTGATGTAGATGTCCATCATGTATTGGAACTTGAGGTGGATGCTCTTGGAGTGAAATTGAGAGCAATCCTTGCATTTGTAGTTCATCTTACTACATGGGTTAGATTTGCAAGGAATAACATATGTATCCAATTTGACAAGAGTGAAGCATAGAGTCATATAATGTTGAAGGGTGTGTTTGGGTTGTCTTGTTTCTTGGGCACACCAAAGGTATACATATACTTGGTTAAATTTCCTTGCTCAAGATAAGAATGTTGAGATCAAGCTTATGGAATAGTGCATATCCAAGTACCTACAAGGGTTAGATGCAATACAAGGGAGCAATGTATCCATGGCATGAAATGATCATCATAAGATAGGTATCAATGATTAGTCATAATAGCTCATGCCCTTGCATGCATCCAAGTGAGTGTCTATTTCACATTGGAAGCATCAATGACATTCAACTCACTTCTAAAGTGAAAAAATGTCTTTTTATCTAGAGGCTTAGTGAAGGTATCCGCCAATTGTTTGTTGGTACAAACATGCTTGAAGTCAATGTCACCTTTAGCAACATGATCTCGAATAAAATGGTGACGAACCTCAATATGCTTCGTTCGAGAATGTTGCACATGATTGTGTGTGATCTTAATACCACTCTCATTGTCACATAGTAATGGCACATATATCCCATAATCTTTGACATTTTGTGTCATCCATAGTAAGTGAGCACAACATGACCCGGCTGCAATGTATTCCGCTTCGGCGGTGGATAGAGATACCGAATTTTGTTTCTTTGAAGACCAAGACACGAGAGATCTACCAAGAAATTGGCATGTACCCGAAGTGGATTTTCTGTCAACCTAGTCTCTGACATAGTACGAATCGGAATAGCCAACAAGTTTGAAAGAAGATCATTTGGAATACCAAATTCCAAAGTTTGGTGTATATATCAAGTATCTCACAATCCTCTTCACAGTCTTAAGATGACATAATTTTGGTGCCGCTTGATATCATCCACACATGCACACACTTAGCATAATGTCAGGACATGAGGCGCATAGATATAAAAATGAACCAATCATGGATCAATATACCTTTTGATCAACGGGTTTACCATCCTTTGTCAAGTCAAGATGTTCGGTGGTAGGCATGGGAGTTTTCGTACCTTTTCTTTCTTGCATGTTGAATTTTTTGAATAGATCCTGCATCTACTTTGTTTGAGAAACAAGGGTTCCATCTCTAGTTTGCTTGATTTGAAAAGAGGGCCAGTCGATCCAAAGATAATATCATCAACATATATTTGGCGCACAAATAGTTCACCATTTACTTTCTTAGTGAACAAGGTCAAATAAATTTTACCAATCTCAAAACCTTTTCCTAGAATAAACTTTGTCAAGCATTTATACCAAGTTCTAGGAGCTTGTTTGAGACCATAGAGCGCTTTGCGAAGTTTGTAAACATGGTTTTGTTTCTTGGGATAAACCAAACTGGGAGGTTCTTTTGCTTAAACTTCCTCCTCAATTTCACCATTTAGAAAATCATTTTTAATATACATTTTATAGAGGGTGATATCATGGTGATTGCCATAAGCAAGTAAAATGCCAATGGACTCAAGTATAGCAACAAGGGCATAGGTCTCACCATAGTTCACACCTTTGACTTGAGTGTAGCCTTGAGCAACAAGACATGCCTTGTTACGTATGACTTGTTGATGTCAACTACGCAACCTTCTTCTTGTAGATGTTGTTGGGCCTCCAAGTGCAGAGGTTTGTAGGACAGTAGCAAATTTCCCTCAGGTGGATGAACTAAGGTTTATCAATCCGTGGGAGGCGTAGGATGAAGATGGTCTCTCTCAAACAACCCTGCAATCAAATAACAAAGAGTCTCTTGTGTCCCCAACACACCCAATAAAATGGTAAATTGTATAGGTGCACTAGTTCGGCGAAGAGATGATGATACAAGTGCAATATGGATGGTAGATATAGGTTTTATAATATGAAAATTTAAAAACAGCAAGGTAAATAATGATAAAAGTGAGCGTAAACGGTATTGCAATGCTAGGAAACAAGGCCTATGGTTCATACTTTCACCACTGCAAGTTCTCTCAACAATAATAACATAACCGGATCATATAACAATCCCTCAACATGCAACAAAGAGTCACTCCAAAGTCACTAATAGTGGAGAACAAACGAAGAGATTATTGTAGGGTACTGAACCACCTCAAAGTTATTCTTTCTGATCAATATGTTCAAGAGTCCGTAGTAGAATAACACAAAGTTATTCTTTCCGTTCGATCTATCCTAGAGTTCGTACTAGAATAACACCTTAAGACACATATCAACCAAAACCCTAATGTCACCTAGATACTCCATTGTCACCTCAAGTATCCGTGGGCATGATTATACGATATGCATCACACAATCTCAGATTCATCTATTCAACCAACACAAATAACTTCAAAGAGTGCCTTAAAGTTTCTACCGGAGAGTCAAGACGAAAACGTGTGCCAACCCCTATCCATAGATTCCCAAGGTCACAGAACCCGCAAGTTCATCACCAAAACATACATCAAGTGAATCAATAGAATACCCCATTGTCACCATGGGTATCCCACGCAAGACATACATCAAGTGTTCTCAAATCCTTAAAGACTCAATCCGATAAGATAACTTCAAAGGGAAAACTCAATTCATCACAAGAGAGTAGAGGGGGAGAAACACCATAAGATCCAACTATAATAGCAAAGCTCGCGATACATCAAGATTGTGCCATCTCAAGAACACGAGAGAGAGAGATAGAGAGAGATCAAACACATAGCTACAGATACATACCCTCAGCCCCGAGGGTGAACTACTCCCTCCTTGTCATGGAGAGCGCCTGGATGATGAAGATGGCCATCGGAGAGGGATTCCCCCCTCTGGCAGGGTGCCATAACGGGAATAGATTGGTTTTCGGTGGCAACAAAGGCTTTCGGCGGCGGAACTCCCGATCTAGGTTATTTTCTGGAGGTTTCTGTATATATAGGGGGTGTTGGAGTCGGGAACAAGTAAGGGGGTCTCCGAGCTGTCCACGAGGTAGGGCGCGCCCCCTACCCTCGTGGGCAGCCCGGGAACCTTCTGGTCCTCTTCCGGTACTTCATGGGCTTCTTCTGGTCCAAAAACAACCTCCGTTGAGTTTCAGGTCAATTGGGCTCCGTTTGGTTATCCTTTTCTACGATACTCAAAAACAAGGGAAAAACAACAACTGGCACTGGGCTCTGGGATAATATGTTAGTCCCAAAAATCATATAAAAGTGTATATAAAAGCCCATAAAACATACCAGAAGGATAATATAATAGCATGTAACAATACAAAATTATAGATACGTTGGAGATGTATCACTTGTCCGTGCTCATCTTGCTTGTTTCGAAACACCTATTTGATTCTGATGACGTTTTATTCATCTTTGGGCTTCTCAACCAATGTCCACACTTGGTTCCTCTCAAAGTTGTGTACCTCTTTGTGCATAGCGTTCACCCAATCGGGGTCTTCGAGGGCTTCATCAACCTTAATAGGTCAATGCTAGATATGAATGAGTAATGCTCACAAAAGTTAGTAAACGATATTTAGACTGAGTAATTCTCCCGGATTTGATGTCGCCAAGAATTTGTTCGCCGGAATGATACTTGTCAATTCTTGCTCTAACTCGAGATAGCTTTTACTTGGGTCGAGGTAATGCATCCACATCATCTTCATCATCATCTTCTTTTTCTTCTTAATTGTTGTTGGTGTCGTTGTTCGCTTGTGGAGGTAGAGAAGGAGGTCAAGGTGGATCATCTTGTTGTACTTCCTCATTCCCTTCGTCTTGACGTGTTCCACTTGTGGATGCCTCCATGTCAACTTGTGGATCACATTGATGTGAAGTTGAGGCTTACACTTGAATGGACGAAGTGCTCTCCTTCGCCTCCGTTGAACGGATCTTACCAATAGACAAGTATCTTGAATATATAATAGCATGGAACAATATAAAAGTGTTCAATAAAGCCCATTAAACATCCAAAACAGATTATATAATAGCATGGAACAATAAAAAATTATAGATACGTTGGAGACGTATCAAGCATCCCCAAGCTTAATTCCTACTCGTCCTTGAGTAGGTAAATGATAAACACAGAATATTTGATGTGGAATGCTACCTAACATAATTATCAATGTAATTTTCTTTATTGTGGCATGAATGTTCAGATCCGAAAGATTCAAGACAAAAGTTTAATATTGACATAAGAATAATAAAACTTCAAGCATACTAACAAAGCAATTATGTCTTCTCGAAATAACATGGCCAAAGAAAGTTCATCCCTACAAAATCATATAGTTTGGTTATGCTCCATCTTTGTCACACAAAACACGCAAATCATGCACAACCCCGGTTTCAGACAAGCAATTATTTCATACTTTAATTTTTTCAAACTTTTTCAACTTTCACGAAATACATGAGCGTGAGCCATGGATATAACACTATAGGTGGAATAGAGTGGTGGTTGTGGAGAAGACAAAAGAGTAAGATGGTCTCACATCAACTAGGCGTATCAATGGGCTATGCAGATGCCCATCAATAGATATAAATGTGGGTGAGTAGGGATTGCCATGCAACGGATGCACTACAGCTATAAATGTATGAACGCTCAACAAAAGAAACTAAGTGGGTGTGCATCCAACTTGCTTGCTCACGAAGACCTAGGGCATTTGAGGAACCCATCGTTGGAATATACAAGCCAAGTTCTATAATGAAAATTCCCACTAGTATATGAAAGTGACAAAACAAGAGACTCTCTATCATGAAGATCATGGTGCTACTTTGAAGCACAAGTGTGGAAAAAGATTGTAGCATTGTCCCTTTTTTCTTTTTCTTTTTTTCTCTTTTTTTCTTCTTTTTTTGGGCCTTTCTTTTTTCTTTGGCCTTTTTTTATTTGGGACAATGCTCTAATAATGATGATCATCACACTTTATTTACTTACAACTCGATATTACAACTCGATACTAGAACAAAGTATGACTCTATATGAATGCCTCCGGTAGTGTACCGGGATGTGCAATGAATCAAGAGTGAGATGTATGAAAAATTATGCATGGTGGCCTTGCCATAAATACGATCTCAACTACATGATCATGTGTGGCAATATGACAATGATGAAGCGTGTCATAGTAAACGGAACGGTGGAAAGTTGCAAAATGCCATAATAGGTAGGTATGGTGGCTGTTTTGAGGAGATATATTGTGGGTTTACGGTACCGGCGAAAGTTGCGCGGTACTAGAGAGGCTAGCATTGGTGGAAGGGTGAGAGTGCGTATAATCTATGGACTCAACATTAGTCATAAAGAACTCACATACTTATTGCAAAAATCTACAAGTGATCAAAACAAAGTACTACATGCATGCTCCTAGGGGAAGGGTTGGTAGGAGTTGACCATCGCGCAATCCCGACCTCCACACAAAGGATGACAATCAAAGAAATACCTCATGCTTCAAATTTGTCACACAACGGTTACCATATGTGCATGCTACGGGACTTGCAAATCTCAACACAAGTATTTCTCAAATTCACAACTACTCTACTAGCATGACTCTAATATCACCATCCTTATATCTCAAAACAATCATCAAGTATCAAACTTCTCATAATATTCAATGCACTTTATATGAAAGTTTTTACTATACCCATCTTGGATGCCTATCATATTAGGACTAATTTCGTAACCTAAGCAAATTACCATGATGTTATAAAATACTCTCAAAATAATATAAGTTAAGCACGAGAGTTTATCTATTTATTCAAAATAAAACCACCACAGTGCTCTAAAAAGATATAAGTGAAGCACTAGAGCAAATGACAAACTACTCCGAAAGATATAAGTGAAGATCAATGAGTAGTTGAATAATTATGTAACTATGTGAAGACTCTTTAACATTTAAGAATTTTAGATCTTGGGATATTATTCAAACAGCAAGCAAAACAAAATAAAATAAATTGACGCTCCAAGCAAAACACATATCATGTGGTGAATAAAAATATAGCCTCAAGTAAAGTTACCGATAGACGAAGACGAAAGAGGGGATGCCTTCCCGGGGCATCCCCAAGCTTAGGCTTTTGGTTGTCCTTGAATTTTACCTTGGGGTGCCTTGGGCATCCCTAAGCTTAGGCTCTTGCCACTATTTATTCCATAGTCCATCGAATCTTTACCCAAAACTTGAAAACTTCACAACACAAAACTCAACAGAAAACTCGTAAGCTCCGTTAGTATAAGAAAATAAAACCACCACTTAGGTACTGTAATGAACTCATTCTAAATTCATTTTTTTTTGAATATTTACTGTGAGGCAAAGCCCCACAGCCCTTTATTAAAAGAAAAGAGAACTGTACAAACAAGTACACACACTATACAGGAAAGAAGATGTAAAAACTACCTAAGACTAAAAACCCTACCTCCTTTACAACAAAGAGTTAACCCATGCCAGAAGTTTTGGCTTTATACAGTCCTTCACTCTATGAGCAAGTAGAGATATATCATGGATGAATTTGCACTTCCAAGCACTGAAAGTGGCTCTCTCAGCTCTGAAGGTTCTGCCATTTCTCAAGATCCAAATATTCCAAGCAACAGTTAGCATGAACTCAAAGAAGAAAGGGTGTCCGAAGCTGGACTTAGCATGCATGATACATTGCCGAATATCAGAGCCTCCTGACAAATCGATACCCAGATAATTCCATACTCTACAGCTGAAGACGCAATTAAAAAACAGGTGTAGTCTATCTTCATACACTAGCTCGCTGCAGATGAGGCAAATATTGTCATCTTGGTTAGAGCGCCAGTGCCTTCTAACCAACATGTCTTTGGTGTTTAATCTGTCAAAGAAAAGCAGCCACCCAAAAACCTTGATTTTCATGGTACCCCTACTCTGCCACAACCATTTGCAAGGATGTATTGTCGGTAGATGTGAATGCATGACCATATAAAAGCTCTTGGCAGTGTACTCCTTTGATTTGCCCATCCATATCCAAACGTCAGGTATAAGAGGGTCTCTTTTTAGTTGCATGATCCAGCCTTCCAAAATGAGCAGCTCATCAGCAGCTTCATGAGAAATTGGTAAATGGAACATGGAGAATAGATCCTGTGATTGAAGAAATTCCTGAACGGATATCCTATCATTAGTGACAAAGGAGTATAACCTTGGCAATCTCCAACATAGTGGCCGCGCAGAGCCCCCAATGTGCCAAGAGTCGGTCCAGAACAAAGAAGAGTCTCCCATGTTGATGTGTACCGAGGTGATAGGAGTGTAAGCCTCATGGAGTTTCAAAATATCCCTCCACCAGAAAGAGCCAACTGCAGCTGTTGCATGTGGAACGCCATGATCATAGTAACTGCTCCATATTAAGGTCACCCAGGGAATGTAGTTTCTAAATTCATATTGGTGTAATATCTACTGTATGCCAACTTTTCTATGGTTCATACCCTCCGATACTACTCATAGATTCATCAAAATAAGCAAACAACACAAAGAAAACAGAATCTGTCAAAAACAGAACAGTCTGTAGCAATCTGTAACTTTCGAATACTTCTGTAACTCTAAAAATTCTGAAATAAATTGGTGGACATGAGGAATTTGTCTATTAATCTTCTGCAAAAATAATCAAATTAAAAGCACTTCCAGTAAAAAAAGGTAGCTAATCTCGTGAGCGCTAAAGTTTTCGTTTCTTATAGCGAGATCGCAAAGACTTTCACTCAAGTCTTCCCAAAGGTTCTACTTGGAACTTTATTGAAACAAAATCTATAAAACATGATTAATATAATATCTTAATCATGTGGACACACAAGAATAGTAAGGGTAAATATTGGGTTGTCTCCCAACAAGCACTTCTCTTTAATGCCTTTCTAGCTAGGCATAATGATTTCAATGATGCTCACATAAAAGATAAGAATTGGAACATAAAGAGAGCATCATGAAGAATATAACTAGCACATTTAAGTCTAACCCACTTCCTATGCATAGGGATTTTGTGAGCAAACAACATATGGGAACGATAATCAACTAGCATAGGAAGGGAAAACGAGCATAACTTCAGGATTTTAAGCACATAGAGAGGAAACTTGATATTATTGCAATTCCTACAAGCATATGATCCTCTCTCATAATAATTTCCAGTAGCATCATGAATGAATTCAATCATATAACCAGCACATGAAGCATTATTTTCATGATCTACTTGCATACAAATTTTACTACTCCCATCATAAGCAAAATTCTACTCATTCATAGTAGTGGGAGGAGCAAATTCAACAAAATAACTATCATGTGAAGCATAATCCAATTGAAAATTAAAATCATGATGACAAGTTTCATGGTTATCTTTATTCTTTATAGCATATGTGTCATCACAATAATCATCATAAATAGGAGGCATGCTTTCATTATAATAAATTTTCTCATCAAAACTTGGGGGACTAAACATATCATCTTCATCAAACATAGCATCCCCAAGCTTGTGGCTTTGCATATCATTAGCATCATGGGTATTCAAAGAATTCATACTAACAACATTGCAATCATGCTCATCTTTCAAGTATTTAGTGCCAAACATTTTAATGCATTCTTCTTCTAGTACTTGGGCACATTTTTCCTTTCCATCATTTTCACGAAAGACGTTAAAAAGATGAAGCATATGTGGTAACCTTAATTCCATTTTTTGTAGTTTTCTTTTATAAACTAAACTAGTGATAAAACAAGAAACTAAAAGATACGATTGCAAGATCTAAAGATATACGTTCAAGCACTCACCTCCCTGGCAACGGCGCCAGAAAAGAGCTTGATGTCTACTACGCAACCTTCTTCTTGTAGACGTTGTTGGGCCTCCAAGTGCGGAGGTTTGTAGGACAGTAGCAAATTTCCCTCAAGTGGATGACCTAAGTTTTATCAATCCGTGGGAGGCATAGGATGAAGATGGTCTCTCTCAAACAACCATGCAACCAAATAACAAAGAGTCTCTTGTGTCCCCAACACACCCAATACAATGGTAAATTGTATAGGTGCACAAGTTTGGCGAAGAGATGGTGATACAAGTGCAATATGGATGGTAGATATATGTTTTTGTAATATGAAAATATAAAAATAGCAAAGTAACTAATGATAAAAGTGAGCGTAAATGGTATTGCAATGCTAGGAAACAAGGCCTAGGGGTTCATACATTCACTAGTGCAAGTTCTCTCAACAATAATAACATAACCGGATCATATAACAATCCCTCAACATGCAACAAAGAGTCACTCCAAAGTCACCAATAGCAGAGAATAAACGAAGAGATTATTCTAGGGTACGAAACCACCTCAAAGTTATTCTTTCTGATCGATCTATTCAAGAGTCTGTAGTGAAATAACACGAAGTTATTCTTTCCGTTCGATCTATCCTAGAGTTCGCACTAGAATAACACCTTAAGACACATATCAACCAAAACCCTAATGTCATCTAGATACTCAATTGTCACCTCAAGTATCCGTGGGCATGATTATACGATATGCATCACACAATCTCAGATTCATCTATTCAACCAACATAAAGAACTTCAAAGAGTGCCCCAAAGTTTTTACCGGAGAGTCAAGACGAAAACGTGTGCCAACCCCTATGCATAGATTCCCAAGGTCACGGAACCCGCAAGTTGATCACCAAAACATACATCAAGTGAATCAATATAATACCCCATTGTCACCACGGATATCCCACGCAAGACATACATCAAGTGTTCTCAAATCCTTAAAGACTCAATCCGATAAGATAACTTCAAAGGGAAAACTCAATTCATCACAAGAGAGTAGAGGGGGAGAAACATCATAAGATCCAACTATAATAGCAAAGCTCGTGATACATCAAGATCGTGCCATTTCAAGAACACGAGAGAGAGAGAGAGATCAAACACATAGCTACTAATAGATACCCTCAGCCCCGAGGGTGAACTACTCCCTCCTCGTCATGGAGAGCACCGGGATGATGAAGATGGCCACCGGAGAGGGATTCCCTCCTCCGGCAGGGTGCCACAACGGGTCTAGATTGGTTTTCGGTGGCAACATAGGCTTTCGGCGGCGGAACTCCCGATCTAGGTTATTTTCTGGAGGTTTCTGTATATATATAGGGGGTGTAGGAGTCGGGAACAAGTAAGGGGGGGTCTCTGGGCTGTCCACAAGGTAGGGGGCGCGCCCCCTCGTGGGTAGCTCGGGAACCTTCTAGTCCTCCTCCGGTACTTCATGGGCTACTTCTGGTCCAAAAACAACCTCCGTTGAGTTTCAGGTCAATTGGGCTCCGTTTGGTATTCCTTTTTTGCGATACTCAATAACAAGGGAAAAATAGCAACTGGCACTGGGCTCTGGGTTAATAGGTTAGTCCCAAAAAACTATATAAAAGTGTATATAAAAGCCCATAAAACATCCCAGAAGGATAATATAATAGCATGGAACAATCAAAAATTATAGATACGTTGGAGACGTATCACTTGTCCGTCCTCATCTTGCTTGTTTCGAAACACCTATTTGATTCTGATGATGTTTTATTCATCTGTGGGCTTCTCAACCAATGTCCACACATAGTTCCTCTCAAAGTTGTGTACCTCTTTGTGCATAGCGTTCACCCAATCGGGGTCTTCGAGGGCTTCATCAACCTTAATAGGTTAATGCTAGATATGAACGAGTAATGCTCACAAAAGTTAGTAAACGATATTTAGACTGAGTAATTTTCCCGGATTTGATGTCGCCAAGAATTTGTTCGCCGGAATGATGCTTGTCAATTCTTGCTCTAACTCGAGATGTCTTTTACTTCGGTCGAGGTGATGCATCCTCATCATCTTCATCATCATCTTATTTTTCTTCTTAATTGTTGTTGGTGTCGTTGTTCGCTTGTGGAGGTGGAGAAGGAGGTCAAGGTGGATCATCTTGTTGTACGTCCTCATTACCTTCGTCTTGACGTGTTCCACTTGTGGATGCTTCCATGTCAACTTGTGGATGACATTGATGTGAAGTTGAGGCTTACACTTGAATGGACGAAGTGCTCTCCTTCGCCTCCGTTGAACGGATCTTACCAATAGACAAGTCACTTGAATTGCTTCTGAAGGATCTTTGTCTCCTACATCAATTGGCAATTGCTCTACTTGCGAGCCATTAGATTAATCAAACTTCACATCTACCGTCTCTTCAACATTTCAAGTGAAGTTTATGTAGACACGGTAAGTGTGAGAGTTTGACCAGTAACCGAGTAGGAAACCTTCATGAGATTTAGGAGCAAATTTTGAAAGATGATGCTTTTTAAGAATGTAACTCTTTGATCCAAATACTCTAAATAATCCAACTTTTGGCTTGTTACCGGTGAGTAGCTCGTATGCAGTTTTTACCAAGAAGCTTTGTGTCTTGTATTTGTAGTAGTAGATTTGTAGCATGACAAGCCATCTCAGTCGTTTCCGCCCGAAATTGTCTTGGTGTCTTGTATTCAGCTAGCATTGTTCTCGCCATATCAATAAGGGTACGGTTCTTCTCTCAACAACTCCATTCGTTGAGGTGTGTATGTAGCTGATAACTCATGTGAGATGCCTTCTTCGTCAAGAAAGGTATCCACATTGGCGTTCTTGAACTCCATTCTGTTGTTGCCCCGAACCTTCTTGATCTTCACCTCAAATTGATTTTTGGGATTTCCTAGCAAAGTTCTTGAAGATCTTTTGTACCTGCGATTTGTCATCGAGAAAGAACACCCCCACAAATTTGGAAAAATCATCAAAAATGACCAAACGGAAAGAGTTATCACCAAGGCTCTTGTAAGCATTAGGACCGAAAAGAACACCCACCCTCAAGTGGTCTTCTCGTGGTCATGATGTTCGTCACATCATGACTTCCTCCAACTTGTTTTCCTACTTGGCAAGCACTAAGAAGTCTATCCTTGTCAAATATAACATCTTTAACATCAAGGATATGATCTCCTTTAACAAGCTTATCAAGATTTTGCATGCTAACATGTCCTAATCTTCTATGACATGGCCAACCTTTAGAGGATTTTGCAATAAGACATGTACGAGGTTGGGCTCTTTTAGTGAAATCAAAAATGTATAAATCACCTCTATGGATACCGGTAAAGACCATATTATGATTATCTCGACGAAACACTTGGTAATCTACTTCGTTAAATAGAACATTGAAACTAAAGTCAACTAGTCTAGATACGGAAAGAAGATTGTATCCAAGAGATTCAACAAGCATAACATTTTGAATGGAGCTATCATTGGATATGACCACCTTACCAAGGCCAAGTACCTTACCCTTGGAGTTGTCTCCAAAAGTCACATACTTGTCGGACCATCATTGTTGGCAAGCTCACGAAACATGTCTCTATCTTTGGTCATGTGATCGGTGCATCCACTATCAAGAATCCACTCTTTTCTGCCGGCCATGTAAATCTAAAGATTTACCATGAGACTAAGATTCCTCATAGTATTCTCATATTCAATTTCGTGTTCTTCGTCTTGATCATAATAGCCATGCTCAACATCATCATCATGCATGTGATCATCACCTAGGGCAAATGATTTGTTAGACTTATGATCATGACATTGTGCGATTTTGCGAATTCTAATGGTTTCCATGATAATGTTGCTAATTGTTTCAACGTTACCTTTAGCACGCATGAGATCACAGAGCTCAAATAGACATTCATCAAACTTAAGATTACTAAGATTCATCTTATGAAAAGCAATGGACTTATGAAGAATTTCATTGAAGTTCTTTAATAGGGTATATGTGCATTCAAAGTTTTACATGCAAACAAGGACAATTCTAGGTAAACCTCTCATGATAAATTCAATGGTTCTAAGATTACGAAGCATAACAATTTCCTCCTGATGATTGGGATGCAAGGGATCAATAGGAGGTTGATGTCTACTACACAACTTGTTCTTGTAGACTCATCTTGGGCCTCCAAGTGCAAAGTTTTGTAGGATAGTAGCAAATTTTCCTCAAGTGGATGACCTAAGGTTTATCAATCCGTGGGAGGCGTAGGATGAAGATGGTCTCTCTCAAACAACCCTGCAACCAAATAACAAAGAGTCCCTTGTGTCCCCAACAAACCCAATACAATGGCAAATTGTATAGGAGCACTAATTCGGCGAATAGATGGTGATAAAAGTGTAATAATGATGGTAGAAATATATTTTTATAATCTGAATAAATAAAAACAGCAAGGTAGCAAGTGATAAAATGGAGCACAAACGGTATTGCAATGGTTGAAAATGAGGCCTAGGGTTCATACTTTCACTAGTGTAATCTCTCAACAATGCTATTATAATTGGATCACATAACCATCCATCAACGTGCGATGAAGAATCACTCCGAAGTTCCTATCTAGCGGAGAACATAAGAATAAATTATTTGTAGGGTACGAAAACCACCTCAAAGCTATTCTTTCTAATCGATCTATTCAAGACTTCATACTAAAACAACACAAAGCTATTCTTTTCGATCGATCTATCCAAGAGTTTGTACTAAAATAACATCATAACAAATTCAGATTCATAATACTCAATCTAACACAAAGAGCCTCAAAGAGTGCCCCAAGATTTCTACCGGAGAAACAAAGACAAAAATGTGCATCAACCTGTATGCACAGATTACCCCAATTTCACCTCGGCAATCCGCGAGTTGAGTACCAAAACATATATGAAGTGAATCAATATGATACCCCATTGCCTCCACGAGTATTCATAGCAAGACATACATCAAGTGTTCTCAAATCCATAAAAGTATGCAATCCGATAAGAATGAAATCTCAAAGGGAAAACTCAATTCACAACAATATAGAGAAGGAGAAACACCATATGATCTGACTATATTAGCAAAGGTCACGATACATCAAGATCATGCCATCTCAAGAACACGAGAGAGAG
>LR738715.1:152861620-152894481 GCA_902687465.1 Secale cereale | reverse complement strand
AGAGAGAGAGAGAGAGAGAGAGAGAGATTAAACACATAGCTACTGGTACAAACCGTTAGCCCCAAGGGTGGACTACTCCCTCCTCATCATGGTGGCCGTCGGGATGATGAAGATGGCCACCGGTGATGATTTCTGCTACTTCTCGAGCTTGCGTTGTATTCCCTCGAAGAGGAAAGGGTGATGCAGCACAGTAGCATAAGTATTTCCCTCAGTTTTTGAGAACCAAGGTATCAATCCAGTAGGAGACCACGTGCGAGTCCCTCGCACCTGCACAAACAAATAAGAACTTCGCAGCCAACCCGATAAGGGGTTGTCAATCCCTTTACGGTCACTTACGAAAGTGAGATCTGATAGAGATGATAGTTTGATATTTTTCGTATTTTTTGATTATAAGAACAGAAAGTAAAAGCGGAAAAGTAAAGTAGATTGTAGATTGATATGTCGAGAATAGACCCGGGGGCCATAGTGTTCTCTAGTGTCTTCTCTCGTGATAGCGATATTCTACGGCGGGTAAACAAATTACTGTCAAGCAATTGATAGAAAAGTGAATAATTATGAGACTATCTAGGCATGATCATTGTATATAGGCATCACGTCCGAGACAAGTAGACCGAAATGATTCTGCATCTACTACTATTACTCCACACATCGACCGCTATCCATCATGCATCTAGTGTATTGAGTTCATAAGAACAGAGTAAGGCCTTAAGCAAGATGACATGATGTAGAGGGATAAACTCAAACTTAGTGATATAAACCCCATCTTTTTATCCTCGATGGCAACAATACAATACGTGCCTTCTGCCCCTACTGTCACTGGGAAAGGACACTGCAAGATTGAACCCAAAGCCAAGCACTTCTCCCATTGCAAGAACTATAGATCTAGTAGGCCAAACCAAACCAATAATTCGAAGAGACTTGCAAGGATATTATAATCATACATAAAGAGTTCAGAGAAGAACCAAATATTTTTCATAGATAATCTTGATCATAAACCCAAAATTCATCGGATCTCGACGAACACACCGCAAAAAGAGATTACATCGAATAGATCTCCTCGAAGACCGAAGATAACTTTGTATTGAGATCCAAAGAGAGAGAAGAAGCCATCTAGATACTAGCTATGGACCCGAAGGTCTGTGGTAAACTACTTACAACTCATGGTGAGGCGATGATGATGATGTAGAAGCACTCCGTGGTAGATCCCCCCTCCAGCGGAGCTCCGGAACAGGCCCCAAGATGGGATCTCACGGGAAAAGAAGGTTAAGCGGTGGAACTATGGTTTTCTCTGTTGTTCTGATGGTTTCGGGGTACGTAGGTATATATAGGAGGAAGGAGGGCACCGGGGGCCAAACGTGGGGCCCACGAGGCAGGGGGCTCGCCCTATAGGGGGGCGCGCCCCCACCCTCATGGGCACCACATATGCCCTACTATGTGGTTCTCAAGTCTCCCGTGCGTGATTTTCTCCAAAAATATCTCTCCTGAAGGTTTCATTCCGTTTGGACTCCATTTGATATCCCATTTCTGTAAAACCCTGAAACAGGCAAAAAACATCAATCTGGACTGGGCCTTTGGATTAGTAGGTTAGTCCCAAAAATAATATAAAAGTGTATGACAAAGCCCATTAAACATCCAAAACATCATAAATAATAGCATGGAACAATCAAAAATTATAGATACGTTGGAGACGTATCAAGCATCCCCAAGCTTAATTCCTGCTCGTCCTCGAGTAGGTAAATGATAAAAATGGAATTTTTGATGTGGACTGCTAACCAACATAGTTTTTCAATGTAATTATCTTAATTGTGGCATGAATGTTCAAATCTGAAAGATTCAAGACAAAAGTCTATATTGACATAAGAAATAGTAATACTTCAAGCATACTAACAAAGCAATCATGTCTTCTCAAAATACTATGGCTAAAGAAAGCTATCCCTACAAAATCATATAGTCTGGCTATGCTCCCTCTTCATCACACAAAATATTCATATCATTCACAACCCCGATTTCAGCCAAGCACTTGTTTCCATAATCTATTCTTTCAAACCTTTCAACTTTCATGCAATACTTGAGCGTGAGCCATGGACATAGCACTATGGGTGGAATAGACAGGTGATTGTGGAGAAGACAAAAAGGAGGGAGATAGTTTCACATCGACTAGGCATCTCAACGGGCTATGGAAATGCCGATCAATAGATATCAATGTGAGTGAGTAGGGATTGCCATGCAACGGATGCACTAGAGCTAAATATGTATAGAAGCTCAACAAAAGAAACTAGTGGGTGTGCATCCAACTTGCTTGCTCATGAAGACCTAGGGCATTTGAGGAAGCCCATCGTTGGAATATACAAGCCAAGTTCTATAATGAAAATTCCCAATAGTATATGAAAGTAACTAAACATGAGACTCTCTATCATGAAGAACATGGTGCTACTTTGAAGCACAAGTGTGGAAAAAGATAGTAGCAATTGTCCCTTCTCTCTTTTCTCTCATTTTTTTGGACGGACTTTCTCTTTTTTAGCCCCTCTCTATTTTTTTGGGCCATCTCTCTTTTTTTATTGGCCTTTCCTCACATGGGACAATTCTCTAATTATGATGATCATCACACTTTTATTGATTTACAACTCGATATTACAACTTGATACTAGAACAAGTATGACTCTATATGAATGCCTCCGGTGGTGTACCGGGATGTGCAATGAATCAAGAGTGACATGTATGAAAAATTGTGCATGGTGGCTTTGCCACAAATATGATGTCAACTACATGATCATGCATGGCAATATGACAATATGAAGCATGTCATATGAACGGAACGGTGGAAAGTTGCATTGCAATATATCTCAGAATGGCTATGGAAATGCCATGATAGGTAGGGATGGTGGATGTTTTGAGGAATATATATGGTGGCAGTTTTGAGGATGGATATATAGTGGGTGTATGGTACCGGCGAAAGTTGTGCGGTACAAGAGAGGCTAGCAATGGTGGAAGGGTGAGAGTGCGTATAATCCATGGACTCAACATTAGTCATAAGAACTCATATACTTATTGCTAAAATTTACGAATCATCAAAACAAAGCAATCAATGCATGCTCCTAGGGGGGAGGTTGGTAGGAGTTAACCATCGCGCGCCCTGACCTCCAAACAAAGGTTGACACTTTACAAATACCTCATGCTCTAACTTCGTCACATAGCGGTTCACCATATGTTCATTCTACGGGAATCACTAACTTTAACACAAGCATTTCTCAGTTTCATAATAACTCCACTAGCATGACTCTAATATCACTATCCTCATATCTCAAAATAATTATCAAGCATCCAACTTCTCTTCATATTCAATGCACTTAGTGTGAAAGTTTTTACTACATTGATATTGGATGTCTATCATCTGAAGACTAGTTTTATAGCCTAAGCACATTACCATGCTGTTTTAATAGACTCTCAAAAGGATATAAGTGAAGCATCAGAGTTCAACAATTTCTACGAAATATTATCACCACCGTGCTCTACAAGATATAAGTGAAGCACTAGAGCAAAAACTATTCAACTCAAAAGATATAAGTGAAGCACATAGAGTGTTCTAACAATTCCTAGGACATATTTAACTCTCTCAAATAGGTGTGTACAGCAAGGATAATTGTGCCAGACTAACAATCAAAGACTCAAATTATACAAGACGCTCCAAGTAAAACACATATCATGTGGTGAATAAAAATATAGCTCCGAGTATAGTTACCGATGGATGAAGACAAAAGAGGGGATGCCTTCCCGGGGCATCCCCAAGCCTAGGCTTTTGGTTGACCTTGAATTTTACCTTGGGGTGCCATGGTCATCCCCAAGCTTAGGCTCTTGCCACTCTTTGTTCGATAGTCCATCAAATCAATACTCAAAACTTGAAAACTTCACAACACAAAACTTAGACAAAAATCTCATGAGCTCCGTTAGCATAAGAAAGCAAACCACTACTCAAAGGTACTGCAATGAATTCATTCTTTGTTTATATTGGTGTTAAACCTACTTTATTCCAACTTCTATATGGTTCATACTTCCCAATACTACTCATAGATGCATTGAAATAAGCAAACAACACACGAAAAACAGAATCTATCAAAAACAGAACATTCTGTAGTAATCTGCAGGTTTCGCATACTTCTGTAACTCCAAAAAATTCAAACTAAATTGGTAAACTTGAGGAATTTGTCTATTAATCATCTACAAAAAGAATCAACTAAATAGAACGCTCCAGTAAAATCTGATGACCATTCTAGCGAGCGCTAACGATTCTGTTTTTCACAGCAAGATCACATAAACTTCACACAAGTCTTCCCAAAGGTTCTACTTGGCACAAACACTAAACAAAACACAAAACCACATCTAAAAAGAAGCTAGATCCAATATTTATTCCTAAACAGAAGCAAAAACAAAAAATATAAAATTGGGTTGCCTCCCAACAAGCGCTATCATTTTACGCCCCTAGCTAGGCACGATACATGGATAGATCTAGGTATTGCCATCTTTGGAACGCAATCCATAAGTGGCTCGCATAATAGATTCATATGGTAATTTGATTTTCTTTCTAGGAAAGTGTTTCATGCCTTTCCTTAACGGAAATTGGAATCTAATATTTCCTTCCTTCATATCAATAATTGCACCAATCGTTCTAATGAAAGGTCTACCAAGAATAATAGGACATGAAGGATTGCAATCTATATCAAGAAAAATGAAATCTATGGGCACATAATTCCTATTGGCAACAATAAGAACATCATTAATCCTTCCCATAGGTTTCTTAATAGTGGAATCCGCAAGATGCAAATTTAAAGAACAATCATCAAGCTCATGGAAACCTAGAAAATCACACAAAGTTTTTGGGATAGTGGAGACACTTGCACCCAACTCACACAAAGCATAGCATTCATGATCTTTAATTTTTATTTTGATAGTAGGTTCCCACTCATCATAAACCTTTCTAGGGATAGAAACTTCTAAATCAAGTTTTACTTCAAAAGATTGCATGAAAGCATCAACTATGTGTTTAGTGAAAGCTTTATTTTGACTATAAGCATGCGGAGAATTTAGTACGGATTGCAACAAGGAAATATAATCAATCAAAGAGCAATTGCCATAATTGAATCCCTTGAAATCCAAAGTAGTGGGTTCATCACTATGCAAAGTTTCAATCTCTTCACTCCCACTTTTAACAATTTTAGCATCAGGATCTAAAAACTCCAAATCATTGGGACACCTTAAAGTAGAATCATCTCCAATCCTATCTTCATCAAGATTTATGCTAGAAAACAAGGATCTAATAGGAGACACATCAATAACTTTCAGATCTTCATATTTATTTTCATGATAACTAGAAGAACACGCTTTTATATAATTCTGTCTTTTAGCACGCATCCTAGCGGTTCTTTCTTTGCATTCATCAATGGAAATTCTCATGGCTTTGAGAGACTCATTGATATCATGCTTAGGTGGGATAGATCTAAGTTTCAAAGAATCAACATCGAGAGTAATTCTATCCACACTTCTAGCCAATTCATCAATTTTAAGCAATTTTTCTTCAAACATAGCATTGAAATTCTCTTGCGAAATCATAAACTCCTTAACACTAGTTTCAAATTCAGAAGGCGTCTTTCCATAAGAGTTGTTGTAGGAATTACCATAATTATTAGAGGAATTACTAGGAAAAGGCCTAGGATTAAAGTTCCCTCTATAAGCATTGTTACCAAAATTATTCCTACCAACAAAATTCACATCCAAAGATTCATTGTTATTTTCAATCAAAGCGGACAAAGGCGTATCATTAGGATCAGAAGAAGCACTCTTAGCAGCAAATAATTTCATAAGTTCATCCATCTTTCCACTCAAAACACTAATTTCTTCAATAGCAAGCACTTTTTTACTAGTAGATCTTTCGGTGTGCCATTGAGAATAATTAACCATAATATTATCTAGGAGTTTGGTAGCTTCTCCTAAGGTAGTTTCCATGAAAGTGCCTCCTGCGGCCGAATCTAAAAGATTTCTAGAAGCAAAATTCAAGCCAGCATAAAAGTTCTAAATAATCATCCATAGATTGAAACCATGTGTAGGGCAATTACGTATCATTAATTTCATTCTCTCCCAAGCTTGTGCAACATGCTCATGATCTAGTTGCTTAAAATTCATAATATCGTTTCTAAGAGAGATGATCTTAGTAGGAGGGAAATACTTAGATATAAAAGCATCTTTGCACTTATTCCACGAATCAATACTATTATTAGGCAAAGAGAAAACCAAGTTTTAGCACGATCTCTAAGTGAAAACGGAAATAACTTCAATTTAACAATATCGTTATCCGTATCCCTTTTCTTTTGCATATCACACAAATCAACAAACTTGTTTAGATGGGTAGCGGCATCTTCACTAGGAAGGATAGAGAATTGATCTTTCATGACAAGATTCAACAGAGCATCATTGATCTCACAAGATTCAGCATCGGTAATAGGAGCAATTGGAGTGCTAATAAAATCATTATTGTTGGTATTGGAGAAGTCACACAATTTGGTATTGTTCTGAGCCATAGTGACAAGCAAGCAATCCAACACACACAAGCAAACAAGAGGCAAGCAAACGATAAACACACGGCAGAAGACGGGCAAATAAAATGACAAGGGTGAAGTGGGGGAGAGGAAAACGAGAGGCAAAAAATGTAATGCGAAGGATAAGGGTTTGTGATAGGTACTTAGTATATGAGTTTTGCGTAAGCCGCCCCGGCAACGGCGCCAGCAATTCTTCTTGCTACTTCTCGAGCTTGCGTTGTATTCCCTCAGTTTTATAGAACCAAGGTATCAATCCCGTAGGAGACCACGCGCGAGTCCCTCGCACCTGCACAAACAAATAAGAACTTCCCAGCCAACGCGATAAGGGGGTGTCAATCCCTTTACGGTCACTTACGAAAGTGAGATCTGATAGAGATGATAGTTTGATTTTTTGGTATTTTTTATTATAAGAACAGAAAGTAAAAGCGGAAAAGCAAAGTAGATTGTAGATTGATATGTTGAGAATAGACCCGGGGGCCATAGTGTTCCCTAGTGGTTTCTCTCATGATAGTGATATTCTACTACGGGTAAACAAATTACTGTCAAGCAATTGATAGAAAAGTGAATAATTATGAGACTATCTAGGCATGATCATTGTATATAGGCATCACTTCCGAGACAAGTAGACCAAAATGATTCTGCATCTACTACTATTACTCCACACATCGACCGCTATCCATCATGCATCTAGTGTATTGAGTTCATAAGAACAGAGTAAGGCCTTAAGCAAGATGACATGATGTAGAGGGATAAACTCAAACTTAGTGATATAAACCCCATCTTTTTATCCTCGATGGCAACAATACAATACGTGCCTTGCTGCCCCTACTGTCACTGGGAAAGGACACTGCAAGATTGAACCCAAAGCCAAGCACTTCTCCCATTGCAAGAACTATAGATCTAGTAGGCCAAACCAAACCAATAATTCGAAGAGACTTGCAAGGATATTATAATCATACATAAAGAGTTCATAGAAGAACCAAATATTTCTCATAGATAATCTTGATCATAAACCCACAATTCATTGGATCTCGACAAACACACCGCAAAAAGAGATTACATCGAATAGATCTCCTCGGCGACCGAAGAGAACTTTGTATTGAGATCCAAAGAGAGAGAAGAAGCCATCTAGATACTAGCTATGGACCCGAAGGTCTGTGGTAAACTACTCACAACTCATGGTTAGGCTATGATGATGATGTAGAAGCACTCCGTGGTAGGTCCCCGCTCCGGCGGAGCTCCGCAATGGGCCCCAAGATGGGATCTTACGGGAACAGAAGGTTACGGCGGTGGTACTAGTGTTTTCTCTGTCGTTCTGATGGTTTCGGGGTACGTAGGTATATATAGGAGGAAGGAGGGCGACGGGGGCCAAACGTGGGGCCCACGAGGCAGGAGGGCGCGCCCTATAGGGGGGCGCGCCGCCCACCCTCAAGGTCACCACGTATGCCCTACTCCGTGGTTCCCAAGTCTCCTATGCGTGATTTTCTCCAAACATATCTCTCCCGAAGGTTTTATTTCGTTTGGACTACGTTTGATATCCCTTTTCTGTAAAACCCTGAAACAGGCAAAAAACAGCAATCTGGACTGGGCCTTTGGATTAGTAGGTTAGTCCCAAAAATAATATAAAAGTGTATGACAAAGCCCATTAAACATCCAAAACATCATAAATAATAGCATGGAACAATAAAAAATTATAGATACGTTGGGGACGTATCAATTTCCCCCTTTGGCAGGGTGCCAGAACGGGTCTAGATTGGTTCATGGACACAGAGGATTTCGGCGGCGGAACTTCCGATCTATCGACTCCCTTAGTTTTCGTTTGACTATTTGGGAATTTATAGTGCGAAGAGGCGGTGCGGGAGGTCACCGAGGGGGCACAACCCCCCTGGGCATGCCTGGTGGTTTGTGCCCACCTCGGGCCTTCCTTCTCATACTTCTTGGGCCCACTGGTTTTCTTCTAGTCTAGAAAAAATTACCAAAAAGTTTCACTGCGTTTGGACTCCGTTTGATATTGATTTTATGCGAAGTAAAAACCAAGCAAAAAAAAGCAACTAGCACTGGGCACTATATCAATAGGTTAGTCCCAAAAAATGATATAAAGTTTCAATAAAATGATTGTAAAACATCCTAGAATGATAATATAACAACATGGAACAATAAAAAATTATAGATACATTGGAGACGTATTAGCATCCCCAAGCTTAATTCCTACTCGTCCTCGAGTAAGTAAATGATAAAAACAGAATTTTTGATGTGGAATGTTTCCTATCATGTTCATCACATATTCTTTTCTTTGTAGCATGGACATTTGGAATTTTATGATTCAAAGCAATAGTCTATAGTTTGACATGAAGACATCAATATTCAAGCATACTTACAAGCAACCATGTCTTTCAAAATATCAATGTTAAAGAAAGCTATCCCTAGCCCATTATGCTCAATCATTGATCCATTCATGAAACACACTCAAATATTAGCTACATCTAATGCTGAAGTATGATAATGGTGTTCCGTACTTGGTGCTTTATAAGAGAAGATGGAGACTCAATAAAAAATAAAAATTGCATAAAAGTAAATAAATAGGCCCTTTGCAGAGGGAAGCAGAGATTTGTAGACGTGCTAGAGCTCAAAGCTTAAATTCAGAGATAAAAATTATTTTGGGTGGCATGCTTTTCCTGTGAACGAAAACGACTAAGAGTTCCCAATATCTTCCATGTTAAATAAATCATAGGAGGTTCCCAAACATAGAATAAGGTGTATTCCTTTTTGCACCATTCTTTCACAATCCATGGCTAGTCGTATCCACGGGTGCCTCCCATACCAACAGTTTCCAAGGAATTTATTATTTGACAACATAAAGTAAATTTATTTTTCATTTCAGGATTGGGCATCCCTATTGCCGCCGCACTCTCGTGCAATGACAAATGAATAAACACTCATCTTGAGAATAACCTATTTAACATGGAAAATATCAGCCACCCCTCACCGCTTCATGAGCGGTAAGGGCACACAAAAGCGAAGTTTATTTTGAAAATTAGAGTTGGCACATACAAATTTACTTATGACGGCATGAAAATACCACATATAGGTAGGTATGGTGGACACATTTGGCACAACTTGGGTTTTAGGATTTAGATGCACAAGTAGTATTTCTACCTAGTACAAGTGAAGGCTCGCAAATAGATTGAGAAGCGACTGAGGGAGTCCTGGATTTGGGGGTCCATGAGGAACCAGTCTATCGAAGCTAGGCCGATAGCTGGGCCGTGAAGATGAAGATAAACTGACATCCCCCGTGTCCGGTTAGGACTCCTGTGTATGTAGAGAGGCGGAATAGATGTTTGGATTCCTTTCTTCCCAAGTAATCCTTATAACCCTAGGTCTCCTCCGATGGATATATAAACCAGAGGGTCTAGTCTGTAGAGGGTAGCAGAATCACAATTGCATAGGCTAGACTCCTAGGGTTTTAGCCACTACGATCTCGAGGTCGATCAACTCTTGTAACCCTATATTCATCAAGATCAATCAAGCAGGAAGTAGGGTATTACCTCGATCGAGAGGGCCCGAACCTGGGTAAACATCGTGTCCCCCGTCTCCTGTTACCATTGATCCTTAGACACAAAGCTTGGGCACCCCTACCCGAGATCTGCAGGTTTTGACACCGACAATGGTGCTTTCTTTGAGAGCTCCGTTGTGTTCTCGGAAGAAGCGATTGATGGCTTGTCTCGTCATCAACGACGGTATCACCCTCGGAAATAGCCTGGTTTTGGGCCAGACCCTCCATCTCAGCGGGTTCGTTGTGTGTGCCTTTGTGGCTGCTAGGCCAGCCGCGCTTCCCGCGGTCATCGAGCATCACTGCTATATCGGCTCCGAACACTCCGATGACGCGATTTCGGTGGATTCCTCATCCTTAAATGAGTTGCTGGATCATATTGCCGCCATGGGGCTCTCATCGCCTAATGATCAGATCGGGCTTAAATCCGGTCAGGAGGAAGTCAATTCCACCCCGATCACTCACCTGGTGGTGGCCATCGAGGACCGAGCCAAAGATATTTCCCCTCTTGAAACGAAGATCGATGCTATTCGGATCTCTAAACCCTTCGAGTCAAACACACCTCTTTCAGGTGGCGCTTCATGTCTTTCGAGCTCAGGGACAGGCGTCGGGCTCACTGGACATTCAGGTCCCGCAGGACCTGGATTGTCCACACCGGAGGTTGCACGAACCCCGGACACTACGTTGGGTCGGGACTCAAATTTAGCCACACCAACCAAGTAACTCCGGACTTCTGGACATAAGTGATCTCGTGTACATACAACAGCAGCCCCAAGAGACGGTTCATCACTTCTGGGCCAGATTCCTGCTTGTCAAAAACAATATTAAGGACTGCTGCGACGACGACACGGTTCCCATATTTTACCGCAATTGCACGGACAAGGGAGTCATGAACGCCCTCAACCGTTGTCGAATACATAGTTTTGCAGAATTGTCGCATCTAGTACGAAAGTACCGCGCTATGGAAAATACTTGGAAAGCTCGGAATACACCTCTAGAACAGTCCATCTTCGTTCAAAACGCCGCTAAAGCGAAACGGACATACCCTATCAGGGCATCCGATAACATACCCATTGGCAAGAAAAACAGACCTTTCACAGGACACAGGTCCGTTCTAGACGAACTATTGGATAAGCCTTGCCAAATACATGCCACCCCGTCTTTGAGACATTCTCCTCAAACAACCAGCGCAATAGAGCAAATCGTGAACTTGCCGAGGTTCATCAAATCAGCACTGCAAGCCCATGGAGCGGCACGACAATCACCTTTTCCGCCAAAGATGGACCACGAGTCTGGCCGGTCCGAGCCACAGCTACTCTTGTACTAAACCCAATAGTAGACGGCTTTCGCATCACTAAATTACTCATGGACGGTGGCAACGGACTACACCTCATATATGAGGATACGCTTGCAAAAATGCAGGTTGATAAATCCCGCATTGAACAAAGTAAGACAACCTTCAGAGGAATTATTCCTAGCCAGTAAGCCCGGTGTTCGGGAAGCATTAAGTTTGATGTAGTAGTCAGTACACCCGAGAACTATAGGTCGGAGGAACTGCTCTTCCACATTGTCCCCTTCAACAACGGATATCACGCCCTTCTATGGTGCGACGCTTTCTCATGCTTTCAAGCCATACCCCATTATGGGTACATGAAGCTCAAAATGCCAGGGCCCAATGCCATAATCACAATAGCAAGTGATCCGGATAGATCACTCCGTGCCGAGAATAAAACCGCATCCTTAGCCCTAGAGGCACTATCCGAAGCCCTCGCGGCCGAAGAGTTAACCACTTTGCGATCTACGGTGGACAAGGATGACGTAGTACTTGACAAGAGATCGAAATCTACCTCCTTCAAGCCAGCAGATGAAATTGTCAAATTTCAAGTACACCCAACGGACCCCAACAAGACGGCATCCATTGGGGCACAGCTAGACCCGACGGTAGACAGCGCCTTACGTGCCTTCCTTCGTGAAAACTGGGATATATTCGCTTGGCATCCTTCAGACATGCCAGGAATCCCACGTGGGCTGGCCGAACACAGCCTTAATATCATCAAAGGGTTCAAGCCAGTCAAACAGTCATTACGACGATTTTCTAAACCCAAAAGACAAGCAATGGGGGAAGAACTGGCCAAGTTCTTGGAAGTCGGATTCATAAGGGAAATTAAACATCCGGACAGCCTAGCCAACTTAGTCATGGTACCAAAGAAGGATAATTCCTGGCGCCTTTGTATCGACTTTACGGACTTAAACAAGGCTTGCCCTAAGGATCCCTTTCCACTACCCCGCATTGATCAAATTATCGATTCAACCGTAGGACATGACTCGTTGTGTTTCCTCGACGCTTACTATGGATACCATCAGGTAAAAATGAAGGAATCCGACCAGGCCGAGACGACATTTATCACTCCGTACGGCCCCTTGTGTTTGCACACTATGCCATTTGGGCTCAAAAACGCTGGTGCCAACATATCAACGCATGATTCAAACATGCTTAGAGAAACAAATTGGCAAGACAGTGGAGGCATACATCAACGATGTAGTCATCAAGACTAAACACGTCGAAACGTTGGTGGACGATCTCCGCCATACGTTTGATAACCTCCGAACATATGACATACAGCTCAATCCGGAAAAATGCATCTTCGGCGTTCCGGCCAGAAAGCTGTTAGGGTTTATCGTATCCCATAGAGTAATTGAAGCGAACCCAGCTAAAATTCGGGCCCTATCACAGTTACTACGCCAACCGATCTAAAACAAATGCAAAAGCTAGCAGGTTGCGTAGCGGCCTTGAGCCGCTTTATCTCCAGATTGGGAGAAAAAGCATTACCACTTTATACACCGCTAAGGCGCACAGACAAGTTCGAATGGAAGGATGCGGGCACGGGCGGATTGGAGGAGATAAAAACCCTATTAGTAGGCAACCCAATCCTAACCGCTCGAGGTGTTGGCGAGCTAATACTGCATTATATCTCAGCCACTCACCAGGTAGTGAGTGCGGTACTCGTCATCCAATGAGAGGAAGAGAGACATAAATTCTCCATTCAAAAACCAGTATACTATGTATCAGAGGTTCTCACATCATGTAAATCACGATACCCCCATTATCATAAAATTGCCTATGCGGTGTTCATGGCATCTTGGAAGCTCCGACACTACTTTCAGGAGTGTTCGATCACAGTGGCATCCGAAGTACCATTGAATGATATCATAAATAATAAAGACGCCATAGGACACATAGCCAAATGGGCCATTGAGCTATTACCGTTCGAAATAACATGCAAACCACGCCGGACTATCAAGTCTCAAGTGTTGGCCGACTTTGTCGTAGAATGGACTGAAGCCGAACTCCCTAAAGAGTACGGAGCATACTCCCACTGGACCATGTATTTCGAGGGCTCCAAAATGCTAGCCGGGTTATGGGCTGGCGTCATCCTGATATCTCCAATAGGGGATACAGTCTGTTACGTACTGCAAATCATGTATACGGACTCAAACAATGCGGTCGAATATGAGGCACTACTACACGGACTCCGCATGGGCGTATCCATGGACATACAATGCCTTGAGGTGCGTGAAGACTCAAACCTCGCAGTATCTCTGGTAACAGAGAATTCTATGTGAAGGATTTAAAGATGGCATCTTATCGCAATGTCATATTAAAAATGTCGGCTCGATTTGAGGGGTTGGAATTTCACCATGTAGCTCGGGACAGTAACCAGGCAGCGGATATACTCACTCGAATGGGCACTAAACGCGACCCAGTCCTGCCTAACACCTTTGTAGAAAGGCTGTTCAAGCAATCAGTGACATGGCAGGACAAGAGCAGAGATGCTAATGCGGACCCGAACACGCCCCCACCAGCCGAACTCCATACAGATGTCATCAGTGACCCAGACATGGAAATAACATCCTCGGCTCATGAGATCATGGCTGTCATAGCCCCCTAGACCGAGCATTTCCTGTCCTACATTAATACACAGGAGTTCCTCGATGACCAAAATGAGGCCCACCGCATAATTCGGCGTTCTAAAGCCAATAAAGTTGATGAAGGTGCATTATACAAGAAAAGCACTACTGGTGTTCTCCAAAGTTGCATCTCCGCAGAGGAGGGCCGGCAACTTCTAGCCGAAATACATGCTGGCATGGGCGGCCATCACGTCGCAGCTCGAGCTCTCGTAAGCAAGGCTTTCCGAATGGGTTTCTTCTGGCTAACTGCCCGGGCAGATGCTCAAACCCTAGTCCAACATTGTGTTGGATGCCAGCTTTTGGCAAATAAAAGTCATATGCCTCCCACCGCTCTGAGAACCATCCCCATTACTTGGCCCTTTGTGGTCTGGGGGCTGGATATGGTTGGACCTCTTAAAGGGGGAAGCCATAAAAAAAATATTTACTGGTCATGGTGGATAAATTCACTAAATGGATAGAAGCCAAGCCAGTCAGAACGGCTGAGGCAGGGCCAGTGATAGATTTTATATCCAGTGTAGTACACCGTTATGGTGTCCCACACAGTATTGTCACAGATAGCGGCTCCAACTTCACAACTGATGAGGTGAAAACTGGTGCACCAAGTTAGGCATTAAACTTGATTACGCCTCTATGTACCATCCTCAAACAAATGGTCAAGTTGAAAGGGCCAATGGCTTGATAATGAGCGGCATTAAACCCCGATTAGTGCGCTCCCTGCGGGAGTCAGATAAACACTGGGTCGAGGAGCTCGACTCCGTACTCTGGGGGCTGCGGACCACAGCTAACCAGACAACCGGATACACGCCTTTTTTCATGGTGTACAGCGCAAAGGCTGTTTTGCCCTGCGATATTATTCATGACTCACCTCGAGTACGCATGTATGAAGAGCGAGAGGCCGAGCTCGATCGGCAAGACGACCTGGACAGTCTCGAAGAGGAGCGCGATATCATGCAGGCCCATTCTACATTCTATCAACAATATGCTAGGCAATACCAAAGCAGAGAAGTGCGGGCCGAAACATACAATGTTGAAGAACTCGTTTTGTGCCTCCCGGAGAAGAAAAAGGACAAGCTCAAACCAAGATGGGAGGGCCCCTTCATTATTGACGAAGTACTCATCGGAGGAGCCTATCTCCTTCGAAACGCATCAGACAATCACCTTGACCAGAATCCATGGAACGCTGCCAGGCTCCAACGATTCTACGGATAGTTCAGTAGCACCTTTTATTCTCTTTTTCAGTTTAGGTCGTATCCCTTGTTTTATTTTAGTTCTCCTCTTCATTTCTTATTATTCCTTACCGAAAAGTGTTCGGCTTAACCGAACTGTTAAGGGGTAATGCATCCTCAAATGTATATACCTCAAAATACCTGGGGACTTGTGACGCCCGAGACCGACGTCCCAGAAGATTCCAGAGATTCCAGATGTTCCGGATTCTTCCGTGTGTTTCTTTTGTGCTTGTGTTATTTATTTTGCATTGCATCATGTCATCATGTGCATTTCATCAGCATGTTTTCAAAACTTGCCTCCGTCCGTAGTTGCCCTGTCCTCTCCGTTGTCCGTTCTGAGCCCAGACACACTCGCACGCGCCCGCGGCACCTCCGAATATTTATTTTATAAGTGGCCGGAAAAATGTTCTCGGAATGGGATGAAACTTGACGTGTGGTCTTTTTATAGCATAGGTAGACCGCCTGTCAAATTTCGTCGCATTCGGAGTTCGTTTGAAAGCCCAAACGTTAAATGTATAGCGGCATTATAGTCGGATATACGTCGGACGTTTCGGTGTTTCGAAACTGCCGTCGGGCCTCTCTCTCTTCTCTCGTCTCAGCCCGATGCCTTCTTCACAGTCCACTTTTCCTCCCCTCGCAACTTGTCCGAAATTTCCCTGAACCCAATCCGGGCAGTCATTACCGTTGGGCCCGGATCATCCCCAAACATCCCGAAATTATTTTTGGTTTCTTATTTGGACTTTTGAAGCCCTATTTTATCTCGACCGTTTGATTTCGATCGAATGATCCAAAAACTCCCTCCTTTCCTTTTATATAGCCCATCCCTAGTCTAAATCTGGACAAAACCCTAGTTTTTAGGTCTCTTGTCCCATCCGTCTCATCCGCCGCCGCCACCCACGTACCTTTCTTCCACCTCGGGATCCCTCCGATCCTTCTCCACCCAACCAACGCTCTCCTATGAATTCCCCAATCCACCAACCAGCAGCGCCCGAACCAACCAGCCTCCTTCATCCATGTGCCCGCGTGCCCGAGGAAACACACGAGGTTGTGACTCCTTGTCCCCGTGCCCTGCTTCACCGGAGACCGGCCATCGCCGCCCAAGTCCATCGGGGCTTCAACCATGCCCGCTCGTCCCCGCCGCTCTCTTCTGCTCCGATGGGCCTCGCCGCCTTGGATGACAGATCCTCCTGCGCCCGCAACACCTTCTCGTCGTCCCTACGCAGAGCTCGAGCGTCCCCGAGAAGCTTCACGCTCAAGCGCCCCCTCCTCCCAGGTCGGGCCGCCCTTTCCTTCCTCTCCCTTCTCCTGCCTTCCTCATCTCTCAACTCCCCTTCCCCGTCTCTGTTCCAGGCATGAGCAGAAGAAGCCCCGCCGCCGCATGGAGTCGCCGCCAGTCCCACCAGATCTCCACGTCCGCGCCACCTCAGGCATCCCCTCTTTCGTCTTCGTTTATCGGTAACTTTACTCGGTGCTATATTTGTATTCACCACATGATATGTGTTTTGCTTGGAGCGTCCTTTTGTTGTATTTTGTTTTGCTTGATGTTTGAATAATTTCCCAAGATCTGAAATTGTTAAATGTTAGAGAGTCTTCACATAGTTACATAATTATTCAACTACTCATTGATCTTCACTTATATCTTTTGGAGTAGTTTGTCATTTGCTCTAGTGCTTCACTTATATCTTTTTAGAGCACGGCGGTGGTTTTATTTTGAAGAAATAGATGAACTCTCATGCTTCACTTATCTTATTTTGAGAGTCTTTTAGAACAGTATGGTAATTGGCTTTGGTTATACAACTAGTCCTAATATGATAGGCATCCAAGTTGGGTATAGTAAAAACTTTCATATCAAGTGCATTGAATACTAAGAGAAGTTTGATACTTGATGATTGTTTTGAGATACGAGGATGGTGATATTAGAGTCATGCTAGTGGAGTACTTATGAATTTGAGAAATACTTGTGTTAAAGTTTGTGATTCCCGTAGCATGCACGTATGGTGAACCGCTATGTGACGAAGTTAGAGCATGAGGTATTTGTTGAGTGTCATCCTTTGTTTGGAGGTCGGGGGCGCGCGATGGTTAACTCCTACCAACCTCCCCCCTAGGAGCATGCATTGATCACTTTGTTTTGATGACTCGTAATTTTTTGCAATAAGTATATGAGTTCTTTATGACTAATGTTGAGTCCATGGATTATACGCACTCTCACCCTTACACCATTGCTACCCTCTCTTGTACCGCGCAACTTTCGCTGGTACCATACACCCACCATATACCTTCCTCAAAAAAGCCACCGTACCTACCTATCATGACATTTCTAGAGCCATTCCGAGATATATTGCCATGCAACTTTCCACCGTTCCGTTTATTATGACACGCTTCATCATTGTCATATTGCCATGCATGATCATGTAGTGGACATCGTATTTCTGGCTAGGCCACCTTGCATAATTTTTCATACATGTCACTCTTGATTCATTGCACATCCCGGTACACTGCCGGAGGCATTGATATAGAGGCATACTTTGTTCTAGTATCGAGTTGTAATATCGAGTTGTAAATCAATAGAAGTGTGATGATCATCATTATTAGAGCATTGACCCAAAGAAAAAAAAAAGAAAAAGAGAAAAAAAAGGAAAGGCCAAAGAAAAAAAGGCCCCAAAAAAGAAATGAAAAAAAGAGGAAAAAAAAGAAAAAGAAAAGAAAAGGGACAATGCTACTATCTTTTTCCACACTTGTGCTTCAAAGTAGCACCATGATCTTCATGATAGAGAGTCTCTTGTTTAGTAACTTTCATATACTAGTGGGAATTTTCATAATAGAACTTGGCTTGTATATTCCAATGATGGGCTTCCTCAAAATGCCCTAGGTCTTCATGAGCAAGCAAGTTGGATGCACATGCACTTAGTTTCTTTTTGTTGAGCTTTCATACACTTATAGCTCTAGTGCATCCGTTGCATGGCAATCCCTACTCACCCACATTGATATCTATTGATGGGCATCTCCATAGCCCATTGATACGCCTAGTCGATGTGAGACTATCTTCCTCCTTTTTGTCTTCTCCACAACCACCACTCTATTCCACCTATAGTGGTATATCCATGCCTCACGCTCATGTATTGCGTGAAAGTTGAAAGATTAAAAAAATAAAAATGTGAAACAATTGCTTGGCTGAAACCGGGGTTGTGCATGATATGACTATTTTGTGTGATGAAGAGGGAGCATAGCCAGACTATATGATTTTGTAGGGATAACTTTCTTTGGCCATGTTATTTTGAGAAGACATGATTGCTTTGTTAGTATGCTTGAAGTATTATTATTCTTATGTCAATATAGACTTTTGTCTTGAATCTTTTGGATCTGAACATTCATGCCACAATAAAGAGAATTACATTGAGAATTATGTTAGTTAGCATTCCACATCAAAAATTCTGTTTTTATCATTTACCTACTCGAGGACGAGCAGGAATTAAGCTTGGGGATGCTTGATACGTCTCCAATGTATCTATAATTTTTTATTGTTCCATGCTATTATATTATCCTTCTAGGATGTTTTATGGGCTTTATTATACACTTTTATATGATTTTTGGGACTAACCTACTAACCCAGAGCCCAGTGCCAGTTTCTGTTTTTTCCTTGTTTTTGATTTTTACAGAAAAGGAATATCAAACGGAGTCCAATTGACGTGCCAGTTTTTGATGATTTTTCTGGACCAAAAGAAGCCCCCGAAGTAAAAGAGTTGGGCGAGGAGAGCCACGGGCTGCCCACGAGGTTGGGGGCACGCCCACCCCAAGTGGTGGCCCCCCTATCTCTTGGACAGCCCAGAGACCCCCCCTGACATGAGACCTACGCCAAAAATTCCTATAAATACTAAAACATCCGGAAAATAACCTAGATCAGGAGTTCCGCCGCCGAAAGCCTATGTTGCCACCGAAAACCAATCTAGACCCATTCTAGCACCCTGCCGGAGGGGGGGAATCCCTCTCCGGTGGCTATCTTCATCATCCCGACGCTCTCCATGATTAGGGAGGAGTAGTTCACCCTCAGGGATGAGGGTATGTATCAGTAGCTATGTGTTTGATCTCTCTCTCTCTCTCTCGTGTTCTTGAGATGGCACGATCTTGATGTATCGCGAGCTTTGCTATTATATTTGGATCTTATGATGCCCCCCCGTACTCTCTTGTAATGGATTGAGTTTTCCCTTTGGAGTTATCTTATCGGATTGAGTCTTTTAAGGATTTGAGAACACTTGATGTATGTCTTTCATGTGCTTATCTGTGGTGACAATGGGATATCACGTGATTCACTTGATGTATGTTTTGGTGATCAACTTGCGGGTTCCGTGGGAATCTATGCATAGGGGCTAGCACACGTTTTCGTCTTGACTCTCTGGTAGAAACTTTGGGGCACTCTTTGAAGTTCTTTGTGTTGGTTGAATAGATGAATCTGAGATTGTGTGATGCATATCGTATTCATGCCCACAGATACTTGAGGTAACAATGGAGTATCTAGGTGACATTAGGGTTTTGGTTGATTTGTATCTTAAGGTGTTATTCTAGTACGAACTCTATGATAGATCGAACGAAAAGAATAGCTTCGTGTTATTTTACTACGGACTCTTGAATAGATCGATCAGAAAGAATAACTTTGAGGTGGTTTCATACCCTACCGTAATATCTTTGTTTGTTCTCCGCTATTAGTTACTTTGGAGTGACTCTTTGTTGCATGTTGAGGGATAGTTATATGATCCAGTTTTGTTATTATTGTTGAGAGAACTTCCACTAGTGAAAGTATGAACCCTAGGCTTTATTTCCTATCATTGCAACACCATTTATTCTCACTTTTATCTTTAGTTACCTTGTTGTTTTTATATTTTCTTATTACAAAAACCTATATCTACCATCCATATTGCACTTGTATCGCCATCTCTTCGCCGAACTAGTGCACCTATACAATTGTAATGCCCAGTATGAGATTATACCTCCCACGTGTCGAGGCACGACTTAAAGGTATAAGCTCATACTAGAATGATCTCAAGTATGGTATCTTTGCACGACTCATGTAAAAGAGGGATGAAATTGCAAAAGAGTAGTTAGCTTACACTCGCCACGTCACACAATGCATTACATAATCATTCATCATCCAAATAACATCACAGTCTAACTACGGACGAAGATCCAAACGAAAGATACCATAAATAAAGCCACAAGGTCCAAATCGCCCCTAGTAGAAGCCACTACTGATCGTCGGGATAAGACACGTAGTATCGTCCACGTTCTTCATCGAACTCCCAGTACAGCTCTGTGCCATCACCTGTGTAGTTCACCATGGTACCTGCATCTGGTGTTGTGTAGAATCTATGAGCCACGGAGGACTCAGCAATCCCGTTCCCGGGTAGCAAAACTATCTAAGCCTTGGGTGTGGAACAAGGTTGAATAACAAGGTTGCAGCTGCACTAGCACTAGCTTACGTGTTTAGAGCGAGAAGAGAAGTGCCACGAGCGTCAAAGTGATCACGAAGTGATCCTATCTAAGCACGTCAAACATAACCCCACCGTGTTCACTTCCCGAACCCCTTTCGGAAAATGACCATCACGGTTACTCACGCTGGTAGTGTATTCTGAACATGGTGTCAAGTTTTCTACAACTGGATATTAACAAATTCCCATCTGCCACATAACCGCGGGCACGGCTTTCGAAAGATCAAACCCTGCAGGGGTGTCCCAACTTAGCCCATCACAAGCTCACGATCTGCGGAGTCGCAACTCCAAGGTGGGAAGGCCCGAGTATTCTCGGAATCCCGTGCTCAAGATATTACGACTAAGGTAAAACTAATCCAGCAAGACCTCCCGGTGTGCCGACACCCTGACAGTAGCCGCGCGTATCTAGTCTCAGGCCACGACCGGATGAGCTATGGTTACAGCATCCAAATACCCAAAGTTGCCAAGGGGCGGTGCCGCAAGCTGCTCTAGGTTGGACCAACACTCATGTGGAGCACTGGCCCGGGGTTGTTAATTAAGTCCACGGGATAGCTAGTCCCTATGCAAGTTTTAGTTATTAGGCAAATGGAGTACCAATGTCGGGCCTTGCTGGAAAAGCTTTAGCGCTAAGCGGGTTATCGAGGGGGTCCCATAACCCCAACCGTGTTAGGAACGCATAATCAAGGAACATAACACCGGTTTAAACGGTTCCTAGGGTGGTATGAGTGGAACAAAACACCAAGCAAGAGGCTTAGCCTTCCACCCATTACCAATATATAGATGATTTAGTTTAACAGATTATATATTGTGATATCCCAACAATAACTTCAACATGAAGCAGGAATCTTCAAATCTTCACCTGCAACTAACAATGCTATAAGAGGGCCTGAGCGAAGCTTACGTAGCCAAACAAAGGTTTGCTAGGTTGGGTGGTTAGAGAGATTCATGGCTACAATAGGAGGCTGACCAACAAACATGGGCATCGAGGCAATAAGCTAAAGAACGAGACATCTAGCAATAGGCAAAGATAGTAATGATATCTGGGTCAGGTCATCTTGCCTGTTTAGTCGTCGATGGGATCGAAAGACGGCTCCTCGTACTCAACCTCGGTAGGAACCTCATACTCGGTCTCGGCTCCCGGCTCTACTCAACACAGGAACACAACATGACACAATATCAAATACGGTGCAATGCATAATCAACATGATGCAAGTATGATGTGCGTATGCATGTGGAAGCACTTGAGCCTAAGGAGAAGATGATGGAGAAGGCCTCATCTTGGAAAACCAAGCATGCCACTGGATAGAGGGGAAGATTTCGGTTGAAATCGATATAAAGATCGCCGAAAACGGATACACGGTTTGCAAATGGCAAGCAAAACAATATTCACACAAGGCTGCAGTTTACAGCCAAATGGCATCATTGGAGCAAGAAATAATTATGCTACAACACTCAAACATGGAGACAAAGGGCATGGATGTGAAGTAGACATGATACTTAACAAGCATGACCTTAGAACACACCAAAAAACCTATTGGAACACAATTAACCAAGCATGGAAAGTTGCAATAAATTTATCGAGACTTAGTAAAAATCTAAGAAGGCAAAAACATCATCACGATACTGCCTTCGGAGACACAAAACAACATGCATATCAACTCCACTAAGTATATAAAGATCATGGACATGTAGTAGACATAGCATACATCAAACAACTCCATTGGAGCAACTCCATAGGAGGCATGGATCAACATCAACAAGCTACACCAAATTGATCATGCTGATAAAACCTGACAGGTAAAATTTATAGCAACTTGTGAGCAAGAAATAAATAAGCTACAACAGGCCATATGTGCAAGTAAGGGCATGGATGGATAGAGCATAACATGGAAAAAAAGATATGACCATTGGTCACTCCAAAACAAGCATGGATTTGAGTGGGGCATCAAGCAAACATAACATCAGGTTAACAGATTTCCAGACTTGGCAGTTTTTTCACTAAGTATAAAACAGCAACTTTGGCATGGCATGTTTACAAGCTTGTTTAAGTCACCTCAAGGCATATCATGGAAAGTGGTTTTCACCACAGCAAAGACCATATGATGGTGCTTCTAAAACATATTGACATGTGGCATGAAGACAAACACAACAATAGCAATGAGCAACTCAAAACAGCATCTCACAACAAGTTTCAGCACTTAACAACCACATGCACTTTTGCAACAGAGATTAACATGGCAATATGACACCTAACAAGAATGATACAGCAACCATCATGTAGATCACTTCAAAATGAACATTTTGACATATCATATGCTCCATTTGGATAAACATGCACAAAGTTATCATATCTCAAACATGGCAACAAAATTACAAGTAACAGCAGTTTTAAACATATAGCACTCCTGCAACGATGATTAGGTTATCAAGATGAACTCAAACAAGCATGCCACAGTGGAATAAAATGAAGAGCACATCTCAACGAACATTTTGATATATTACACGCCCAAAACGGATCTACGAACACGAAGTTACAGCCATGCAAAGGAGGCAACAAAATATGGAAAACAGGGGACTTAGTGGTTTTTATACCTCCCGAAAGTCAACCCGGGACGAGGAGAAGCGGGACGGAGGGATCCGGGCCGAGTGGGGCTGGTTGGATGGAGGGAGGGGTGGATCTGGTCCAACCTCTCCAGATCCACCGGAGTGCTCGCCGGCGACGACGGAGGCGGCGCGGCCGGGAGGCAACCGGCGGCGGCGACTCGCCGGGCGGCGGCGGTGGTTGGAGACGAGGCGCCCACGGCGGAGGGGCAGCGCCCGAGGCGGCGAAGGGGCGGCGGAGGACAGTCGGTGGTGGCGAGGTGGCGATTGGCCGGCGGCGCGCGGCGGCGGAGCGGAGTTGAGGCCCGCCGGCGGCGGCGTGAGGCGCGGCCGGCGCGAGGGCGCGGTCCGCAGGGTCCGCGGTGCCCGGCGGCTCGCCGGGGCGCGACGGCAGCGGAGTCGGCCGGCGGCTCGCCGGCCCGGTGGCGGGGACGAAGGCAGGACGAGTGGCGGCGGTCGTGGGCCCGGCGCGGCCCAGTTCGGCACAGGGCGGGCCGGATTTGGGCCCCGGGCACGGTGGCGAAGTGGGCGCGGGGACGATGACGTGGCGCGCTGTGATTCGCTGGGGGGCGGCGGTCGGACGTGTTCGGCCGTCGGCGGACGTGTCCGGCGGCGCGGGGAGCTCAGGACTAGGGTTTCGTCCGCAAAATGGACGTGGGAGGCTGTTTATATAGATTCTGGGAGCTAGGAAGGTCCAAATGGGGTGCGGTTTTCTCCCACGCGTTCGTGAGCCGACGACCGAGAGGATGGGAGTGGTTGTGCTGGGTTAGTGGGATGTTGTGTAGGGGGTCTTGGGCCAAAAGGAAGAGGTGCTTTTAGCCCAATAGGTTAACCGTTGGAGTACCAAACGAACTCCAAACGCGATGAAACTTGACAGGCGGCCTACACGTACCAAAACAACAACGCACGACAAGTTTCGCCTCATACCGGGAATGTTACATGGCCACACACGAAAGAAGGACTCGGGGGTGCCACGGGCACGTGTGAGTGTTGGAACTCGAAACGGACAACGGGAAGAGGCGAGCGGGACCGGGTGCAAGTGACAACACGAATGCAATGCAATGCACATGATAACATGCCATGGATGAAATGCACACACGCACACGACAAAACGAAGAAACCTGAAATGAATGAAGAGCCCAGAATGGAATTGATGAAGCCAACGTTTCATATATTGCCATGATTGGAAGGTGTTACATCTGGGGCATTACAACAATTTACCATTGTATTGGGTGTGTTGGGGACACAAGAGACTCTTTGTTATTTGGTTGCAGGGTTGCTTGAGAGAGACCATCTTCATCCTACGCCTCCCACGGATTGATAAACCTTAGGTCATTCACTTGAGGGAAATTTGCTACTGTCCTACAAACCTCTGCACTTGGAGGCCCAACAACGTCTACAAGAAGAAGGTTGTGTAGTAGACATAAAAAATCCACACAATTGAGGAATCTTTGAAGAAAAACATTGCTTAGAGAAACAGATCAAGAATAGATGTTTGTGTGAGGTGTGTAGGGTGTGAAGATTGAAGAATAAACACCTTTTTGAAGATTTGTAGAAATCACTGGAATTGACAAGGGCAGTAAAATTAGCTTTTAATTACCCTTGACGAAGAACACGACGAACTATGAATAGTAGATTTGAAGCTCGTCGGTTCAGATCTTCCACACCCTAGCTTGGCAGAGGAAGACAACTACAGCGGCGACGGAGTGAAGAAATCCCCATCCGGCGTGAATACGACGGCGACGAGGTCGAGGCAGCGAAGCTCTTCCTCACCGGCGACGATGGAAGTAGCGGCGGCGCTAGGTTTTGAGAGCTTGAGCGAGGAAGTGGATGTTGAGCGGAGTAAAAACGAAGTGAGGAGGGTGAGGGGTTATTTGTAGCCGAGGTGGAAAATGGTTCGCCCGAGGAAAATGGACGAACATGCCCCTGACACTTCTCATGCATGCGACATGTGTCACCCACGTACAGAGAGGTGGAGATCGTGTGAGATCATGGGTGAATGATAAGACATATAGTGGAATGTGGAACGGTTTGAGCGGCAAAGCCGAAAATTCAGATAGGAAAATTTTAACTTTGCGTTCACAAATTCTTCAGCTTTCAAGGACACAGTGAAGATTTTGATCAAGTTTCAAATAGAATGCATATGAAGAAATTGTGAATAGATTGGGTTGAGTATAGCATAGAGGGAGACGGGTCTGATCACATTCACTTAGCAGAAAAGCAACTTGAAGAAATAGTAATAAGCGAATGAAGAACAACAACGGAAAGCGTGAAGACATTGCAAAGTTGAAGAAATTGAATAGTTGAGGAATTTCGAAAACTAAAGAAAAACTCAAATTGAAGATTCTCAACTGTTGTTGGTGGCATGACCCACCATATTAGAATGATGATTTCAGACACCGCGTACAATTGTCGTAGGGCTATGAGAATCAGTTTCTTCATTAATTTATTCACACTTAGAGGGTTAGTCTTCATTGATTGAAGAAAAACGTTACTTCATGTGTTGCGCATCAAAGTCATCAATTTAGAATAAGTGTTAGGATGTGTGTCCTTTTCAAAGAACATTCGAAGGTTCTAAGATATTTAGCTCACACCACAACTTGCAAAATCTATTCTCATCCAAGGGCCTAGTGAAGATATCTGCCAGCTGGTCTTCAATATTCACCTGGTAGATGGAAATGCCTCCCTTGAAGACATGATCACAAAGAAAATGATGACGGATCTGGATGTGCTTTGTCCTTGAGTGCTGAACTGGGTTGTGAACAATCTTGATGTCACTCTCATTGTCACAGTAGAGTGGCACATTCTTCATGTTGACGCCATAGTCCTTGAGGGTTTGCTTCATCCATAGTAATTGAGCACAACATGACCCAGCAGCTATGAACCCAGCTTCAGTAGTGGAGAATGATACACAGTTCTGCTTCTTCGAGGACCAACATACTAAGGATCGTCCGAGGAAATGGCATGTGCCGGATGTTGACTTGTGATCCACTCGATCACCAGCATAGTCAGAGTAAGAATATCCATTGAGATCAAAATCAGAGCCCTTGGGATACCATAATCCAAGTGTTGGAGTGTGAGCTAGATATCGAAGAATATGCTTCACAGTCTTATGGTGTGATTCCTTCGGTGTAGCTTGAAATCGGGCACGCATACAAACACTAAGCATAATATCTGGCCTAGATGCACATAGATACAATGAAGAGCCAATCATGGAGCGGTATACCTTTTGATTGAAGTCTTTACCATTTTCATCAGTGCATAGTTGGCCATTTGTGGGCATAGGGATTTTGACGCCTTTGCAATCTTGCATGCCGAATTTCCTCAGAACATCCTTGAGGTATTTCTCTTGAGATATGAAGGTGCCAATGCGTAGTTGACGAATTTGAAGACCTAGGAAGAATTTCAGCTCTCCCATCATGGACATTTGATATTCTTCACGCATCATGTAGCCAAATTCGTCATAGTAATGTTCGTAACGTTCATCAGTAGAGCCAAAGATAATATCGTCCACATAGATTTGACACACAAATAATTCTTCATCATATGACTTAGTGAAAAGAGTTGGGTCAAGTGAACCGCGTTTGAAGCCTTTCTTCGTGAGGAATTCCTTCAAAGTATCATACCACGCCCGAGGGGCCTGCTTGAGGCCATAGAGGGCCTTGTTGAGTTTGAAGACTTTGTCAGAATGTTTAGGGTCTTCAAAACCTGGGGGTTGAGCAACATATACTTCTTCCTCAAGCTTACCAATAAGGAATGCACTTTTCCCATCCATTTGATATAAAATGATATTATGATGGTTATCATAAGCAAGTAGTATGTTAATAGCTTCAAGTCTAGCAACAAGAGCAAAAGTTTCATCGAAGTCAATTCCTTCAACCTGTGTGTAGCCTTGAGCTACGAGACGAGCCTTATTCCTCACCACAAGACCATTTTCATCTTGCTTGTTTCGATAGATCCACTTTGTGCCGATGATATTGTGCTTCCAAGGATCTTGTCGCTTGATGATTTCCCACACATGGTTGAGCTTGAATTGATACAATTCCTCTTGCATAGCTTGAATCCACTCAGGTTCCAGAAATGCCTCATCAACTTTGGTGGGCTCTCTGATAGATTCAAAAGCAAAGTGCCCACAAAAGTTAGATAAGTGTGAAGCTCTTGAGTGTGTGAGAGGACCTGGTGCATTGATGTCGTCGATGATTTTCTCGATTAGCACTTCTTTTGTGACACGAGGATGAGCTGGCTGACGACTTTGGTCTGGCTGAGCATTTTCTTCAGCAGCAGTTTCTTTAGGAGCACCAGAATGATTTTCTTCATTGTCAGGAATGACTTCTTTAGCTAATTCTTCGATGGGGATGATATCTTCAGTAGCTTTGAACTTGATGGATTCCTCAGGAGGTATTTCACCTGACACAGAAGGTAGGTGCTCTCTTTGCGAGCCATTAGTTTCATCGAACCGCACGTCTACAGTCTCAACAATCTTATGAAGATTCTATAGGTGTGCGAGTCCTTTCCGTAACCAAGCATAAAACCTTCATGTCCTTTTGGTGCAAATTTGGAATTGTGATGAGGATCTCTTACCCAGCATTTAGCACCGAAGACTTTGAGATAACTCACATTGAGTTTCTTGTCGATGAGTAGTTCATATGAGGTTTTCTTGAGGAATTTGTGAAGATATACCCTGTTGATGATGTGGCACGCAGTGTTGATAGCCTCAGGCCAGAACCTAAGAGGCGTCTTGTATTCATTAAGCATGGTGCGAGCCATCTCAACAAGAGTCCTATTCTTGCGCTCCACAACGCCGTTCTGTTGAGGAGTGTATGGGGCCGATAGCTCATGAGTAATACCAAGTTCATCAAGATAGTCATCAAGACCAGTGTTCTTGAACTCGGTCCCATTATCACTCCGGATATGCTTGATCTTCACACCAAAATTCGTCGAGTCCCTTGAGGAAAATCGCTTGAAGATTTCCTGCACTTCATGCTTAAATGTGATTATATGCACCCATGTATAACGAGAATAATCATCAACAATGACAAAGCCATAAAGAGATGCTGCATTTGTGAATGCAGAATAATGTGTAGGGCCGAAGAGATCCATGTGAAGCAATTCAAATGGATGAGTGGTAGTCATGATAGTCTTTGAGGGATGCTTGGATTTGGCCATCTTTCCAGCTTCGCAAGCCCCGCAAAGATGATCTTTGTGGAATTTGACACCATCAATTCCAAGGATATGCTTCATCTTCACAAGCGTGCGCAAGTTCCTCATGCCAGCAGGACCGAGTCGTCGATGCCATAGCCATCCTTCTGAAGCTTTCGCAAGTAGGCATGTGGCAGGCTGTGGTCTTGTAGAGAAATCAACAATATACAAGTTTCCTCTCCTAAAGCCTTCGAAAACTTTGGAATTGTCAGATTCTAAGACTACAACACAATGATTCTTTCCAAACACAACTACCATATCAAGGTCACAAAGCATTGAGACAAACATTAGGTTGAATCCAAGAGACTCGACAAGCATGACTTTGTCCATGTGTCGGTCTTTTGAGATTGCAACCTTATCTAGACCCAATACCTTGCTTTTTCCTTTATCAGCATAGGTGATATGCTTCAGGTGAGATGGAGATAAAGCAGAGTCCGTCAGTAGGTTCTTGTCACCGGTCATGTGATTTGTGCATCCACTGTCGAGGACCCACTCAGTAGCTTTGAGACAGTCATCCTGTAGAAGAATTAGTACATCTTACAACTCATATGCTTCATTATGAAGAATATGACATCAATTTCATCAGAATGAATTTCATCAATAAGATCAATATATGAAGAATGAGGATGTGAGAAATGAATGAATCATTTCTGCATGATTAGCTTGCGTCCTTTCAAGCATTTTTCAGGTCTCCGGCAAATTCTTCAGACGTTTAAGTTTGTTTGGAGACCTGACCCTGCATAAGAGATTAGTTCTTTTTCTTCACCACGCACATCTGGAGGGGTGGTAAAGAGTTCATCATTCGACGAGCACCAATTGAGAATGGTGGCATTGAAGCAAATGCACTTCATTTCACAAGAGAGGGGTTAGAGTATGAATATGAGTAAGCAGAGAAATTCTTCGAGGACTTATGAACATAATGATTTGAAGAATAATGCACACATTCATAATCCTTCTTTCCCTGGGAAACAGATGTGTTAGCACGATGATGATCATATGAGGAATTTGATCCACTTGAGGAATTTGGTCCATATGAGGATTTGGATCCATATGAAGATTTTGATCCATATGAAGAATTTGATCTGGGTTCCTGTTCCTCACACGAGGTGTCATGAGGACATTCACTTGAAGATTTTCAAGGTGCCTCTTAGGGACCCAGATTTTCTTCATAGGGGGACCATTCCTGCAGTTAGTTCCAACATATCTAGCAAATACCTCACCATTCTGATTTTTGAACAGTTTATAGTTGGAATCAAATGACTCATCAGAAGAAAGTGAAGTTTCACAAGTAAAGCCAGATAAGGTAGATGGATCTACGGGAGGACCTTTTGCACCAACCCATGAGGTTTTGGGATATTGCTCAGGTTTCCAGTAGGTTCCATCAACATTGAGTTTCCTCTCAAAGGCAATACCCTCTTTCCTGGGTTCCTGTTCAAAATCTGCTTTTTAAGAACATCACACAGAGTCTGATGAACTTTGAGGCTTTTGTACATGCCCGTCACATACAATTCCTTCAACGCTGCATTTTCGTTAGTAGCATCGGTGTTTTCCTCAGTGGAGGAAATTTTCACCACAGAAGCAGTTGAAGAATTTGTAACAGTAGAAGCATTTGAACTTTCAGGTGAAGAATTTGCAGTTTCACGTTCAATGCATTTAAGGCATGGGGGAATGAATTCCTCCTGAGCAGCACTGATCTGTTGAGCGAGCAATGAATCGTGTTCCTTCTGAAGATCTTCATAACTCTCCCTTAGCATCTCAAGATCTTGCTTTCTTTGAAGAAATTCATAGGAAAGCTTCTCATGATCAAATAAGAGAGTATTATGATTATCCTGAAGGTTATCATACTTGGACTGAAGTCTCTGAAGATTTTCAGTCAAGATTTTAGATCGATCCATTTCTTCACCCAACATATCATCGCTCTCATTAAGCATATTATGAGCTTTTTCCAAGGCTCTTTGTTGTTTAGTGGAAAGGGAAGCAAGTTTTGCTTAGCTGGGTCCAAATTCATCACCAGATTCATCATCACTAGACTCAGATAGATAGCATTCAGTTACCTTGGCACCTTTTGCCATAAGGCAGGGTGCTGAGGATGATGATTTTGGCTCGAAAGTCATCGCCTTGAGAGATTCCTTGAAATCCTCAAACCAGGGATCGTGACGAGTTCGATGACCTTCATAAACCTCAGAGAGACGGTCCCAGATAAGCTTCGCATGGCTGAGATGCATGACGTTCCTGAACTGATTTTGGGACAGACACGAACAGATGATGTCCTTCGCGGTGAGGTTGAGTAGAGTGTACTTGAGAATATCATCAACATCTGCCATCCTGCATAGATCAGTAAGACCAATCTCAGTGACGGTCCACAGCTCACTGTTCATCACCATGAGGCGCTTCTTCATCATGGCCTTCCACTTGGGATAATCATGACCGTCAAAGATTGGGCATGTCACAGTCTTCATTCCTGCGGTCGACATAACTAAAACTCCAGGCGGTTAAACAAAAATCACACAGAACAAGGGAGTACCTTGCTCTGATACCAATTGAAAGTGCGTTATATCGACTAGAGGGGGGTGAATAGGCGATCTTTATAAATTCGCCATTGAGGAAATTATAACTGAGGAATTTCTTAATCAACGAACTACTTAGATACTCAGGTGCAAGCATAACAAGGCAGTAGCATGGTTATCATGGTGAAATGAAAACAAGCACAGAGTACAAGTAGCATGTAAACACGATAAGCAGGCTGAGAACAGAGGACTAAAGAAATAGGGTTGAGGAAACTGAGAAAGTCTTCAGTCAAAGTCTTAAAACAGTACAGATCAAGTTCAACAACACATGAATGAGTAAATGGAAGGGTTGAGGAAATAGAACCAGTAGGCTTGATGAAGACAATGATTTGTTAGACTAGTTCCAACTGTTGTGACAGTTGTACGTCTGGTTGGGGCGGCTAGGTATTTAAATCTGAGGATGCACAGTCCCGGACACCCAGTCCTGGACACACAGTCCAAGACACCAAGTCCTCACGGTATTCCCCTTGAGCTAAGGTCACACAGACCTCGCCCAATCACTCGTGGTAAGTCTTCACAGGTGACTTCCAAACCTTCACGGACTCGGTCACCCGGCGATCCACACTTCCTCTTGGATGCTCTAGACCATTAATGCCTAACCATCTGGAAGATCACAATCTTCAAAGGTAACAAGCGTCGGTTCCACACAGGAACAATCTCTTCAGTGATGCTCAATCACTTTTGGGTTTTAGGTGTTTGGGTTTTGGGTTTTTCCTCACTTGATGATTTTCGCTCAAAGTCCTTGGAGGATGGGCTGCTCTAACGACAAGTGTCAGTTTCTCTCGAGAAGCCAACCCGCTAGTTGTTGTAGGGGCGGCTATTTATAGCCTCGGGAGCAGCCCGACATGATAAGACATAAATGCCCTTAAATGATACGACCTTTAGGTGAATAGATATTTTGGGACAGCTGGCGCATAGCACATCAACGGTCGGAAATTTGAGTGTCAAATTCCTCAGGGCTATCATGTACCTCACTGGTAGGCAATCTGCACTAGCGAATTCCAAACTCCTCAGTCAGAGCAAATTCCTCAGAGACCAGAAGAACTTCGTCTCTGTCACTGAACGAATTGACTGAACTGTATGAGATTTCCAATGGCTTCACTCGAAAGGATTGGTAGGTGTAGGATTGGAGTTGAGCATCACTTGGAAATATGTTTCCTTAGTTTTACCTCGCCCCCCTTAAACAGTACTGTGTTTCTGATGGGCCTCTAACCCCTCGTTGGTTACCCCAAGTGGAAGGTGTGAGATGCAGTGTTGTGGAAGTTTTTCCCTTAGCAAAGATGACAAGGATCGAATCCCCAGAGACTCCTAGGTTCAACAAGTAGGTGTCAACTGCTAACGGCGCCAGATATTAGCAATCAACGTGGACCTGCACACAGATACAAATAACTTTGCTCCCAACGAGTACAAAGAGGTTGTCAATCCCTCCGGCCTTGTAGTTCACAAAGGATTAAACGCAAATGATAGTAGTGATAGATAATGTTTGCAATAGTAAATAATAGCGAAAAGTAAATAGCGGATGTGATCAATGATGGTAATATGGGCCGGAGTCTCATGATGTTCACTAGTGATGTCTCTCTCCCAAAAGACGATAAAACAGCTATGTGAGGTAAACGAATTACAGCTGGGCAATTGACAGGACCACGAACGCAAACCAATGCTGACTACATTGCAAGAAAGGT
>LR738715.1:152827620-152855830 GCA_902687465.1 Secale cereale | reverse complement strand
CCCCGGCTGTCCTTCGGGCGCAAGGTAGGTTCTGGAACGCTGATTTTTCATATAATTTTTCTGGATTTTTCCTGGCAGTTCTCGTAACGTGAAAACCTGAAATACAAAAACAGCCGAAAACAGAAGCTGGCACTGGGGTGCACTGGATTAGTAGGTTAGTCCAAATATGATCAAAAGTGTATGGAAGTGTATAAATATCATAGCAATATCACCTAAAAGTGGCATGGAGCAAGCAGAAATTATAGATACGTTTTGGACGTATCAGTTTCCTATGACTCAAGAAAGAGAAAATGAAACTACGAAAACAAAAGTCTTCACGCTTCATAATCCTCGCATGATTATCAAGTCTTCATGGTTACACCAATTTCTTCCCTTTCAAAGTCTTCAAAAAATCTTCAGAAATCCAAAGTCTTCAGTTGAAGACATTCATTTTTAGGGGTGGACTTTCTCTGTAAATATCAAACTCCTCATAGACTTATAAACCTGTGTACACTCACAAACGCATCAGACCCTTAACCTATAAGTCCTCAATACACCAAAATCACTAAGGGGCACTAGATGCACTTACATCATCACTGAGGGAAATACCTACCGCTGCTATACTGCATCATCCTTTCCTCTTTAGGGAAATACCGACGTAGTTCTAGCAGACATCATAGATATAAAGATATACCTTCAAGCACTCACCTCCCCGGCGATGGCACCAGAAAAGAGCTTGATGTCTACTACACAACTTGTTCTTGTAGTCTCGTGTTGGGCCTCCAAGCGTAGAGTTTTGCAGGACAATAGCAAATTTTTGTTAAGTGGATGACCTAAGGTTTATCAATCCGTGGGAGGCGTAGGATGAAGATGGTCTCTCTCTAATAACCCTGCAACCAAATAACTGAAGGAAATATGCCCTAGAGGCAATAATAAAGTTGTTATTTATATTTTCTTATATCATGATAAATGTTTATTATTCATGCTAGAATTGTATTAACCGGAATCTTAGTACATGTGTGAATACATAGACAAAACAGAGTGTCCCTAGTATGCCTCTACTAGACTAGCTCATTGATCAAAGATGGTTATGTTTCCTAACCATAGACATGAGTTGTCATTTGATCAATGGGATCACATCATTAGGAGAATGATGTGATGGACAAGACCCATCCGTTAGCTTAGCACTATGATCGTTTAGTTTTATTGCTATTGCTTTCTTCATGACTTATACATGTTCCTATGACTATGAGATTATGCAACTCCCGAATACCGTAGGAACACCTTGTGTGCTATCAAACGTCACAACGTAACTGGGTGATCATAAAGATGCTCTACAGGTGTCTCCGAAAGTGTTCGTGGTCTTGGCATAGATCAAGACTAGGATTTGTCACTCCGAGTGTCGGAGAGGTATCTCTGGGCCCTCTCGGTAATGCACATCATAATAAGCCTTGCAAGCAAAAGACTAATGAGTTAGTCACGAGATGATGTATTACGGAACGAGTAAAGAGACTTGCCGGTAACGAGATTGAACTAGGTATAGAGATACCGACGATCGAATCTCGGGCAAGTAACATACCAATGACAAAAGGAACAACGTATGTTGTTATGCGGTTTGACCGATAAAGATCTTCGTAGAATATGTAGGAGCCAATATGAGCATCCAGGTTCCACTATTGGTTATTGACCGGAGATGAGTCGCGGTCACATCTACATAGTTCTCGAACCCGTAGGGTCCACACGCTTAACGTTTGATGACGATCGGTATTATGAGTTTATGAGTTTTGATGTACCGAAGGAGTTCGGAGTCCCGGATAAGACCGGGGACATGACGAGGAGTCTCGAAATGGTCGAGACGTAAAGATCGATATATTGGACGACTATATTCGGACATCGGAAAGGTTACGAGTGATTCGGGTATTTTTCGGAGTATATGGGCCTTATTGGGCCATACGGGAATAGAGGAGAAAGGCCAAAAGGAAGGAGGCGCGCGCCCCCCCTCTGGTCCGAATTGGACAAGGGGTGCAGCCCCCTTTTCCTTCTCCCTCTCCACCTCTTTCCTTCTCTCCTACTCCGAAAAGGAAAGGGGAATCCTACTAGGACTTGGGAGTCCTAGTAGGACTCCCCACACTTGGCGCGCCCCCTCTAGGGCCGGCCTCTCCCTTGCTCCTTTATATACGGGGGCAGGGGGCACCCTAGGACACACAAGTTGAATTGTTTTAGCCGTGTGCGGTGCCCCCCTCCACAGAAACACACCTCGGTTATACCGTTGCAGTGCTTAGGCGAAGCCTTGCGCCGGTAGATACATCATATCTGTCACCACGCCGTCGTGCTGACGAAACTCTCCCGTGAAGCTCAACTGGATCAAAAGCTCGTGGGACGTCATCAAGCTGAACGTGTGCTGAACGCGGAGGTGCCGTACGTTCGGTGCTTGATCGGTTGGATCGCGAAGAAGTTCGACTACATCAACCGCGTCACTTGACGCTTCCGCTCCCGGTCTACGAGGGTACGTAGACACACTCTCCCCTCTCGTTGTTATACATCTAGTAGATAGATCTTGCGTGATCGTAGGTAAATTTTGAAAATACTACGTTCCCCAACAGTGGCATCATGAGCCAGGTCTATGCGTAGATGATATGCACGAGTAGAACACAATGAGTTGTGGGCGATACTAGTCATACTGCTTACCAGCATGTCATACTTTGCTTCGGCGGTATTGTGAGATGAAGCGGCCCGGACCGACATTACGCGTACGCTTACGCGAGACTGGTTTCACCGTTATGAGCACTCGTTGCTTAAAGGTGACTGGCGGGTGTCTGTCTCTCTCACTTTAGCTGAATCAAGTGTGGCTACGCCCGGTCCTTGTGAAGGTTAAAACAACACATACTTGACGAAACATCGTTGTGGTTTTGTATGCGTAGGTAAGAACGGTTCTTGCGAAGCCCGTAGCAGCCACGTAAAACTTGCAACAACAAAGTAGAGGACGTCTAACTTGTTTTTGCAGGGCATGTTGTGATGTGATATGGTCAAGACATGATGAGATATACTGTTTTGTATGAGATGATCATGTTTTGTAAAGTTATCGGCAACTGGCAGGAGCCATATGGTTGTCGCTTTATTGTATGAAATGCAATCGCCATGTAATTGCTTTACTTATCTCTAAGCGGTAGCGATAGTCGTAGAAGCAATAGTTGGCGAGACAACAACGATGCTACGATGGAGATCAAGGTGTCGCGCCGGTGACGAAGGTGATCATGACGGTGCTTTGGAGATGGAGATCAAAAGCACAAGATGATGATGGCCATATCATGTCACATATTTTGATTTGCATGTGATGTTTATCTTATTATGCTTCTTATTTTGCTTATAAGGACGGTAGCATTATAAGATGATCCCTTACAAAATTTCAAGGTACAAGTGTTCTCCCTGAGTATGCACCGTTGCGAAAGTTCTTCGTGCTGAGACACCACGTGATGATCGGGTGTGATAAGCTCTACGTTCAAATACAACGGGTGTAAGCCAGTTTTGCACACGCAGAATACTCGGGTTAAACTTGACGAGCCTAGCATATGCAGATATGGCCTCGGAACATTGGAGACCGAAAGGTCGAGCGTGAATCATATAGTAGATATGATCAACATAAGATGTTCACCATTGAAACTACTCCATCTCACGTGATGATCGGACATGGTTTAGTTGATTTGGATCACGTGATCATTTAGATGACTAGAGGGATGTCTATCTAAGTGGGAGTTCTTAAGTAATATGATTAAATTGAACTTTAATTTATCATGAACTTAGTCCTGGTAGTATTGGCATATCTATGTTGTAGATCAATAGCTCGCGATGTTGCTCCCCGTTTATTTTTTATATGTTCCTAGAGAAAACTAAGTTGAAAGATGTTAGTAGCAATGATGCGGAATTGTTCCATGATCTGAGGATTATCCTCATTGCTGCACAGAGAATTATGTCCTTGATGCACCACTAGGTGACAGACCTATTGCAGGAGCAGATGTAGACGTTATGAACATTTTGACAAAAGCTCGGTATGATGACTACTTGATAGTTTAAGTGCACCATGCTTTACGGCTTAGAACCGGGACTTCAAAAACGTTTTGAACGCCACGGAGCATATAAGATGTTCCAAGAGTTGAAATTAGTATTTCATACCCATGCCCGTGTTGAGAGGTATAAGACTTCTGACAGTACTTTGCCTACAAGATTGAGGAGAATAGCTCAACCAGTGAGCATGTGCTCAGATTGTCTGGGTGCTACAATTACTTGAATCAAGTGGGAGTTAATCTTCCAGATAAGATAGTAATTGACAAAGTTCTCTAGTCACTATCACTAAGTTAGTAGAACTTCGTGATGAACTATAATATGCAAGGGATGACGAAAGGAATTCACGAGCTCTTCGCGATGCTGAAGTCGGCGAAGGTAGAAATCTTGAAAAAGCATCAAGTGTTGATGGTTAACAAGACCACTTGTTTCAAGTAAAGGGCAAAGGGATAGAAGGGGAACTTCAAGAAGAATGACAAGCAAGTTGTCACTCCCGTGAAGAAACCCAAAGCTAAAACTCAAGCCTGAAACTAAGTGTTTCTACTGCAAAGGAAATGGTCACTGGAAGTGGAACTGCCCTAGATACTTGGCGGATAAGAAGGATGGCAAAGTGAACAAAGGTATATTTTGATATACAGATTATTGATGTGTACTTTACTAGTGTTAATAGCAACCCCTGGGTATTTGATACCGGTTCAGTTGCTAAAATTAGTAACTCGAAACGAGAATTGCAGAATGAATAGAGACTAGTTAAAGGTGAAGTGACGATGTGTGTTGGAAGTGGTTCCAAGATTGATATGATAATCATCGCACACTCCCTATACTTTCGGGATTAGTGTAAAACCTAAATAAATCTTATTTGGCATTTGCGTTGAGCATGAATATGATTTGATCATATTTGTTGCAATACGGTTATTCATTTAAAGTCATAGAATAATTGTTATTCTGTTTACATGAATAAAACCTTCAATGGTCATACACCCAATGAAAATAGTTTGTTGGATCTCGATCGTGGTGATACACATATTCATAATATTGAAGCCAAAAGATGCAAGGTTAATAATGATAGTGCAACTTATTTGTGGCACTGCCCTTTAGGTCATAATGGTGTAAAGCGCATGAAGAAACTCTATAGTGATGGACTTTTGGAATCACTTGATTATGAATCACTTGGTGCTTGCGAACCATGCCTCATGGGCAAGATGACTAAAACTCCGTTCTCCGGAACAATGGAGCGAGCAACAGATTTGTTGGAGATCATACATACAGATGTATGTGGACCAATGAGTGTTGAAGCTCGCGGCGGGTATCGTTATTTTCTTACCTTCACTGATGATTTGAGCAGATATGGGTATATCTACTTAATGAAGCACAAGTCTGAAACATTTGAAAAGTTCAAAGAATTTCAGAGTGAAGTGGAGAATCATCGTAACAAGAAAATAAGAGTTTCTACGATATGATCGTAGAGGTAAAATATTTCAGTTAGCGAGTTTGGCCTTCAGTAAAAACAATGTGAAATAGTTTCACTACTCACGCCACCTGGAACACCACAGTGTAATGGTGTGTCCGAACGTCATAACCGTACTTTATTAGATATGGTGCGATCGATGATGTCTCTTACCGATCTACCACTATCGCTTTTGGGGTTATGCATTAGAGACAGCTACATTCACGTTAAATAGGGCACCATCTAAATCCATGGAGATGACACCATATGAACTATGGTTTGACGAGAAACCTAAGCTGTCATTTCTTTAAGTTTGGGACTGCGATGCTTATGTGAAAAAGTTTCAACATGATAAGCTCGAACCCAAATCGGAAAAGTAAATCTTCGTAGGATACCCAAAAGAAACTATCGGGTACACCTTCTATCACATATCTGAAGGCAAGATCTTTGCTGCTAAGAGTGGATCCTTTCTAGAGAAGGAGTTTCTCTCGAAAGAAGTGAGTGGGAGGAAAGTAGAACTTGATGAGGTAATTGTACCTTCTCCCGAATTGGAAAGTGGAACATCACAGAAACTAGTTCCAGTGATTCCTACACCAATTAGTGAGGAAGCTAATGATGATGATCATGAAACTTCAGATCAAGTTTCTGCTGAACTTCGTAGATCAACCAGAGTTCGTTCTGCATCAGAGTGGTACGGCAACCCGGTTCTGGAAGTCATGTTATTGGACCATGATGAACCTACGAACTACGAGGAAGCGATGATGAGCCCAGATTCCGCAAAATGGCTTGAGGCCATGAAATCTGAGATGGGATCCACGTATGAGAACAAAGTGTGGACTTTGGTTGACTTGCCCGATGATCGGCAAGCCATCGAAAATAAATGGATCTTCAAGAGGAAGACTGACGCTGACGGTAATGTTACTATTTACAAAGCTCGACTTGTTGCGAAAGTTTTTCAACAAGTTCAAGGAGTTGACTATGATGAGACTTTCTCACCCGTAGCGATGCTTAAGTCTGTCCGAATCATGTTAGCAATTGCCGCATTTAATGAAATCTGGCAAATGGATAACAAAACTGCATTCTTTAATGGATTTATTAAAGAAGACTTGTATATGATGCAACCAGAAGGTTTTGTCAATCCTAAAGGTGCTAACAAAATGTGCAAGCTCCAGCGATCCATCTATGGACTCGTGCAAGCATCTCGGAGTTGGAATGTACGCTTTGATAAGTTGATCAAAGCATATAGATTTATACAGACTTGCGGTGAAGCTTGTATTTACAAGAAGTGAGTGGGAGCACTACAACCTTTCTGATAAGTATATGTGAATGACATATTGTCGATCGGAAATGATGTAGAATTTTTTGGAAAGCATAAAGGAGTGTTTGAAAGGAGTTTTTCAAAGAAAGACCTTGGTGAAGCTGCTTACATATTGGGCATCAAGATCTATAGAGATAGATCAAGACGTTTGATAAGACTTTCGATGAGTACATACCTTGATAAGATTTTGAAGTAGTTCAAAATGGATCAGTCAAAGAAGGAGTTCTTGCCTGACTTGTAAGGTGTGAAGTTGAGTAAGACTCAAAGCCAGACCACGGCAGAAAAATATAGATAGAATGAAAGTCATTCCCTATGCCTCAGCCATAGGTTCTATAAAGTATACCATGCTGTGTACCAAACATGTTGTGTACCTTGCCATGAGTTTGTCAAGGGGGTACAATAGTGATCCAGGAGTAGATCACTGTACAGCGGTCAAAATTATCCTTAGTAACTGGATGACTAAGGAAATGTTTCTCGATTATGGAGGTGATAAAGAGTTCGTCGTAAAGGGTTACGCCGATGCAAGCTTTGACACTAAATCCAGATGACTCTAAGTATCAATCTGGATGTGTATTGAAAGTGGGAGCAATTAGCTAGAGTAGCTCTATGCAGAGCATTGTAGACATAGAAATTTGCGAAATACATACGGATCTGAATGTGACAGACCCGTTGACTAAACTTCTCTCACAAGCAAAACATGATCACACCTTATTACTCTTGGGTATTAATCACATAGCGATGTGAACTAGATTATTGACTCTAGTAAACCCTTTGGGTGTCGGTCACATGGCGATGTGAACTATGGGTGTTATTTACATAACGATGTGAACTATCGGTATTAAATCACATGGTGATGTGAGCTAGATTACTGACTCTAGTGCAAGTGGGAGACTGAAGGAAATATGCCCTAGAGGCAATAATAAAGTTGTTATTTATATTTCCTTATATCATGATAAATGTTTATTATTCATGCTAGAATTGTATTAACCGGAAACTTAGTACATGTGTGAATACATAGACAAAACAGAGTGTCCCTAGTATGCCTCTACTAGACTAGCTCATTGATCAAAGATGGTTATGTTTCCTAACCATAGACATGAGTTGCCATTTGATCAACGGGATCACATCATTAGGAGAATGATGTGATGGACAAGACCCATCCGTTAGCTTAGCACTATGATCGTTTAGTTTTACTGCTATTGCTTTCTTCGTGACTTATACATGTTCCTATGACTATGAGATTATGCAACTCCCGAATACCGTAGGAACACCTTGTGTGCTATCAAACGTCACAACGTAACTGGGTGATCATAAAGATGCTCTACAGGTGTCTCCGAAAGTGTTTGTGGTGTTGGCATAGATCAAGACTAGGATTTGTCACTCCGAGTGTTGGAGAGGTATCTCTGGGCCCTCTCGGTAATGCACATCATAATAAGCCTTGCAAGCAAAAGACTAATGAGTTAGTCACGAGATGATGTATTCAGGAATGAGTAAAGTGACTTGCTGGTAACGAGATTGAACTAGGTATAGAGATACCGACGATCGAATCTCGGGCAAGTAACATACCAATGACAAAAGGAACAACGTATGTTGTTATGCGGTTTGACCGATAAAGATCTTCGTAGAATATGTAGGAGCCAATATGAGCATCCAGGTTCCACTATCAGTTATTGACCGGAGATGAGTCTCGGTCATGTCTACATAGTTCTCGAACCCGTAGGGTCCGCACGCTTAATGTTTGATGACGATCGGTATTATGAGTTTATGAGTTTTGATGTACCGAAGGAGTTCGGAGTCCCGGATGAGACCGGGGACATGATGAGGAGTCTCGAAATGGTCGAGACGTAAAGATCGATATATTGGACGACTATATTCGGACATCGGAAAGGTTCCGAGTGATTCGGGTATTTTTCGGAGTATATGGGCCTTATTGGGCCATACAGGAATAGAGGAGAAAGGCCAAAAGGAAGGAGGCGCGCGCCCCCCCTCTGGTCCGAATTGGACAAGGGGTGCAGCCCCCTTTTCCTTCTCCCTCTCCACCTCTTTCCTTCTCTCCTACTCCGGAAAGGAAAGGGGAATCCTACTAGGACTTGGGAGTCCTAGTAGGACTCCCCACACTTGGTGCGCCCCCTCTAGGGCCGACCTCTCCCTTGCTCATTTATATACGGGGGCAGGGGGCACCCTAGGACACACAAGTTGAATTGTTTTAGCCGTGTGCGGTGCCCCCCCCCCCACAGAAACACACCTCGGTCATACCGTTGCAGTGCTTAGGCGAAGCCCTGCGCCGGTAGATACATCATATCTGTCACCATGCCGTCGTGCTGACGAAACTCTCCCGTGAAGCTCAACTGGATCAAGAGCTCGTGGGACGTCATCAAGCTGAACGTGTGCTGAACGCGGAGGTGTCGTACGTTCGGTGCTTGATCTGTTGGATCGCGAAGAAGTTCGACTACATCAACCGCGTCACTTGACGCTTCCGCTCCCAGTCTACGAGGGTACGTAGACACACTCTCCCCTCTCGTTGTTATACATCTAGTAGATAGATCTTGCGTGATCGTAGGAAAATTTTGAAAATACTACGTTCCCCAACAATAACAAAGAATCTCTTGTGTCCCCAATGCACCCAATACAATGGTAAATTGCATAGGTGCACTAGTTCGGCAAAGAGATGGTGATAAAAGTGTAATAATGATGGTAGAAATATTTTTTAATAATCTGTATAAGTAAAAATAGCAAAGTAGCAAGTGATAAAATGGAGCACAACCGGTATTGTAATGCTTGAAAATGAGGCCTAGGGTTCGTACTTTCACTAATGCAATCTCTCAACAATGATAATATAATTGGATAAAATAACCATCCCTTAACATGTGATGAAGAATCACTCCGAAATTCCTATCGATCTATTCTTTCTGATCGATCTAAAATAACACAAAGTTATTCTTTCCGATCGATCTAATCAAGAGTTCGTACTAAAATAACACAAAGTTATTCTTTCCGATCGATCTATCCAAGAGTTCATACTAAAATAACATCATAATAAATTCAGATTCGTAATACTCAATCCAACACAAAGAACCTCAAAGAGTGCCCCAATATTTCTACTGGAGAAACAAAGACAAAATGTGCATCAACCCCTATGCATAGATTACCCCAATGTCACATCGGGAATCCATGACTTGAGTACCCAAACATATATCAAGTGAATCAATATGATAACCCATTCTCACCATGATTATTCATAGCAAAACATACATCAAGTGTTCTCAAATCCATAAAAGTATTCAATCCGATATGGACGAAATCTCATAGGGAAAACTCAATTCACAACAAGATAGAGAGGGAGAAACACCATATGATCCGACTATATTAACAAAGCCCGCGATAAATTGAGATCATGTGATATCAAGAACACAAGAGAGAGAGAGAGAGAGAGAGAGAGAGAGAGAGAGAGAGAGAGAGAGAGAGAGATTAAACACATAGCTACTAGTACAATCTGTCAGCCCCGAGGGTGGAATACTCCCTCCTCATCATGGTGGCCACGAGGATGATGAAGATGGCCACCGATGAAGATTTCCCCCTTCGGCAGGGTGCCAGAATGGGTCTAGATTGGTTTCTCATGGACATGGAGGCTTGAGGCGGTGGAACTTCCAATCTATTGACTTCCTTAGGGTTTTTGGAACATTTGGGAATTTATAGGGCGAAAGGCGGTGTGGGAGGTCACTAAGGGGGGAACAACCCCCCTGGGCGCGTCTGGGCCTCCTGGCGCGCCCTGGTGGGTTGTGCCCATCTCGAGCCTCCCCACTTGTACTTTTTGTCCCACTGGTTGTCTTCTGGTCCAGAAAAAATCACCAAAAAGTTTCGATGTGTTTGGACTCCGTTTGATGTTGATTTTCTCTGAAGTAAAAAACAAGCAAAAAAAATAGCAGCGATGTGCACTATGTCAATAGGTTAGTCCCAAAAATGATATAAAGTTGCTATAAAATGATTGTAAAAAATCCAAGAATGATAATATAACAGTGAAAGTGCAACTGATCTATGGGTGGTTTTCGTAATTAATAACAACATATAGCTCATTGAACTAATATCCTTTCAAGATAAATATTTTAGGAAGTTCAATGGTTTGCATGGCATGGATTAGAAATGTGGACCCCTCAAAATGCTAAGGACAAAGATTGGCAAAAGCTCAAGACTCTACATTTTCATTTAATGATCCAAGATCACATTGAGTCCATAGTAAAAGCCAATACTATTAAAAGGGGATGAGGTGTTGCTTAATGGGTTACTTTCTCAAAATTCTTAGTGATATGCTCCAAATCCCTCAACCACTTTCTCATTTCCACATATGTCCCAAACCTAAAAGTCAAACTCTGCCCCACATATATGATCTATCTGGTGCCACCGAGTTCACTTGACATAGCCACTTCCACAAACCCTGATCAGTTCAGTCTCACCGATAGGGATCTCAGTCTCACCGAGATGGGATTGCAAACTCTCTGTTTCCTCTTTGTAACGTTTCGGTCTAACCGAGATGAGCAAATCGGTCCCACTGAGTTGGCATTGCAAACTCTCTGTTTCCTCTTCGTAACGTTTCGGTCTCACCGAGATGAGCGAATCGGTCCCACCAAGGTTGCGAGACCAACACTCTGTTAGCCTATTACCAAAATTGGTCTCACTGAGTTTGTGTAATCGGTCAAACCAAGTTGAGGTTTTGCCCTAACCCTAACCCATTGGTCTCACCGAGTTGATACTGTCGGTCCCACCGAAATGTCTAACGTTCACATTTTGAACTGCTTCGGTCTAACCGAGTTCGTCTTCGGTCTGACCAAGTTCGTTTATTCTGTCTGACCGAGTTGGGTCAAATGCGTGTAATGGCTAGATTTTGTGTGGAGGCTATATATACCCCTCCACCCCTTCTCCATCGATGAGAGAGCCATCAGAATGTGCCTACACTTCCACTATTGATTTTCTGAGAGAGAACCACCTGCTCATCTGTTGAGACCAAGATATTCCAGTCCAACCACAAGAATCTTGATATGTAGCCTTCCCCAAGTTGCTTTCCACTCAAATCTTCTTTCCACCATATATCCAAATCTGTGAGAGAGAGTTGAGTGTTGGGGAGACTATCACTTGAAGCACTAGAGCAAGGAGTTCATCGTCAACACACAATTTATTACCTTTTGGAGAGTGGTGTCTCCTAGATTGGTTAGGTGTCACTTGGGAGCCTCCGACAAGATTGTGGAGTTGAACCAAGGAGTTTGTAAGGGCAAGGAGATCGCCTACTTCATGAAGGTATACCCTAGTGAGGCAAGTCCTTCGTGGGCGACGACCATGGTGGGATAGACAAGGTTGCTTCTTCATGGACCCTTCGTGGGTGGAGCCCTCCGTGGACTCGCGCGGCCGTTACCCTTCGTGGGTTGAAGTCTCCATCAACGTGGATTTATGATAGCACCACCTATCGGAACCACGCCAAAAACATCCGTGTCTCCAATTGCGCTTGCACTCTCCAACCCCTCCCTTTACCTTCATATGCAATGCTTTACTTTCCGCTGCCACAACTATAGAATTGCATGTGTAGGAAGATTTCTTGACTTGTGCTATGTTGTTAAAATCTGCCAAAACTTAAAATTGGGAAAAGGCTAATTTTTTATTTGGTCAAGTAGTTTAATCACCCCCCTCTAGACATACTTTCGATCCTATAAGTGTTATCAGAGCGTTGGTCTCCTTTTGCCTTGATTTCCATAGCTTTGGTGATCATATCCTTGGTTTCACAACCTAGGAGAGTATGGCGTCTAGCGAGGGAAGTTTCCACCGTCGAGGTCCTTACTTTGATGGTACTAATTTTGCTAGTTGGAAGCATAAGATGAAAATGTGTATTCTTGGACATAACCCCGCCGTTTGGGCTACTGTGTGTATTGGTTTGCAAGGTGAATTATTCGATGGGAAGGAACCAAATCGTGAAGCTACCGCTGAAGAATTGAAGATGTTGCAATACAATGCTCAAGCTTGCGATATCCTCTTCAATGGATTGTGGCCCGAAGAATTCAACAAAATCAGCCGTCTTGAGAATGCAAAGGAAATTTGGGATACTTTGATTGATATGCACGAAGGTACCAACTCTGTCAAGGAATCCAAGTTTCATGTGCTTCAAAGTCAACTTGACAAGTTCAAAATGAAGGATGGTGAAGGTGTCGCTGAAATGTACTTTAGGCTTGCTCTCATCACAAATGAGATTGCCGGCTTAGGAAACGAAGAGATGACCGATAGATTCATCATCAAGAAGATCCTAAGAGCCTTAGCTGGAAAATATGACACCATGTGCACATTGATCCAAATGATGCCCAATTACAAAGACCTCAAGCCAACGGAAGTCATTGGTAGAATTGTTGCTCATGAGATGTCACTTAAGGATAAAGAAGAGCTTCACAACAAGTCAAGTGGCGCTTAAAAAGCTTCATGTGATGCTCCTACATCATCAAGTGAGAAACAAGTCTTCAATGAAGAATTGAGCTTAATGGTGAAGAACTTCAACAAATTCTACAAGAATAGAAGCAAAGAAAGAAACTGCAAGTCAAGGTCCTACAATGACAAAAGATCTTCTAGTCGTGATCGGAATTGCTACAATTGTGGGAGACCTGGACACTACTCAAATGAGTGTACGGCTCCACACAAGAGAAGAGAAGACTCACCCAAAAGGAGAAGTAAAAGAGATGAATCACCGCCAAGAGAGAGAAGGAGTAGATATGATCGTTATGAACGAAGACCCTCTCGTAGAAGCAAGGATTCGGAAAGGAAGGACAAATCATGAAGGAGCTATACAAGATGAATACATCAAGCTCACGTTGGTGAATGGGTATCCGGTTCCGACTCCGATGACCACTCCGAGAGAAGCTATTGCTCCGACTCCGAAGATACTCAAGATGAAGGTGTTGCTGGAATGGCTCTTGTGTCATCCAACTCCTATGACATATTTGACTCACCAAATGAAGGAATTGGAAGATTCTTCATGGCTAAAGGCCCTAAGGTATCACACCCCGAATATCTTGATTACAATAGTGATGAAGATGATTTGCTAGGAGATGATGATTTACTTGTTGGTAACAATAGTGATGAAAACTATGATGAAATTACTATTAATCATGTTAATCAAGATAAAATGAATGACAATGATAAGGAGAAGATTGAGCGTCTAACTAAAGAATTAAACACTCTTAAGTTAGCTCATGAAACTACCTTAGAGGATCATCGAGAGCTTTTGAGGACTCGTGAGAAGCTACGCTTTGAAAAGCTCAATATAGAGCAAGAGCACGAGTTCTAAAAAGCAATCAATGATGATCTCCGTAAGAAAAGTTCTTCTTACATTGCCAAGCGTTTACTCTTGTCTACCTACATGCCACAAGTAAAATCTAGCAATAAGAACAAGAAAGTTTCTTCCTCTAGTAGTAACAATAATCATGATAAAACCAATGTTGTTGCTTCTAGTAGTTCTCTTGATTCCACTAATGATTCTCTTAGCCAAGTTACACTTGAGCAAGAAAATAGCTTATTGAAGGGAATTATAGAGAAAGGTGTTCATAAGAGCCTTGCCGGGAGTAAGCAATTCGAGGAAATTGTACGCAAGAAAGGAAGGCACCAGAAGAATCAAGGTGTTGGTTTTGAATGAAAGTTCAATGCCAATGGAGTTGAGTAGGAAGAAGATCAATACCCCAAGACAAAATTTGTTCCTCAACAAGAGACGTATGATCCTACTTCCTCCAAGGGGACACAAGCCCAAGATGATCTTCCACCACAATACCACAAACTAAAAAGCAAGGACAAGCTTCGAGAGGAGATTGATGCATTTGAAGAAGCTCCTAAGGCCTTGGTCAAGTGGGTTCCTAGGACTACGTCAAGTTCTACTTCATCAAGTACATCCACAACTCCAAGGATTCCCATCAAGATGATGTGGATCCCGAAGAAGAATAACTAGAGAGTTCTTGAGGGTGACTCCGTCAACATACTTCACTCATATTCATATTGGCAAGGACAAGTGCAATCAACATCCACGTCTTGCACTAGTTCAAGGAGTCACAAACCCTTTTGTTGGTAAGACAAGGGACAAGGTAGCCTAGTGCTTTCATGGACATCATCTTGTGTGTAATCCACTCTATGTCCATGGATATCTTTGTTTGTTCCTTGTGGGCCTAACCCATGTAGGTATTGAAAGTGCAACTCACTCCAATGGATTGCTCCAAATGATCTACATCAACATTGAGCATCTACATATTCAACCCCTACATGAAGTCATCATCGACAAAACCCAAGGTTAGTTCATCCCTCTTAGGGGGGATATCACATCTAGGGGGAGCTTTACTCTAAGAATTGAGCTAAAGCAACTCTAATGGTGTGAACACAATAATGCTTTATGTAAAAGTGGTAACCCCACTTGTGCTTAAACGATGAGTATGACCTATGAGCAAATGTTCTCATTTTACTCGTAAGTCAATATACTCATATATGGATGACCTAGTCATCGCCAATTGCTTGATAGATGCTCGAGTGTATGTGCATGCTTTGCCACATGTTTCATTTGCTATCTTATTGTGTGAGCATGTTAACTGCATATTTTTTTCTCATTCGAGGACATCAATTTGTTGCTTTGATTGTTTGGCTTTCCTGTTTTGCCAAATGGGTGGACAAGAATGCCTAAGAACCCACTCTAGCTATCTATGCTTTTCTTGTCTCAAACTCTATTCATGCTACATCACAAAGTTTTATCAAGTTAGATTCGAACCTTCTGAGTGAGGAGCACTCGGAGTCACCGATTCATCATAGACTTAAACTTCCAAAACCTCTTAGTGCATTTCGGTCTGACCGATTCATCCCTTTCGGTCATATCGAGTCCATTAAGTTGATCTAGGTTTTCAATCTCGGTCCAACCGATTATAACAATTCTGTCACATCGAGTTGCAGTAACTACTAGCTGTTTTGCATCTCAGTGCCATCGAGTCGTTCCACTCGGTCACACCGACAGGGTCTGGATATAAATACCCACGGGCCGAACTTTGGAATTTTTTCCGATTCTTTTCGCCCGCGCCTATCCAGCTCTACCGACTCGAGGTCTCCGGATTGTCCTCTCGTCGCCAGCGACCCACTGCCGCTGGTCTCCACCACCATTAACGGGAACCTCCGCCGTCGTTGTCGCCATAGCGAACTCATCGCCGAGTTAGGGTATGAGTTCGATCCTTTGTGCTTTCTCAATCCGATTCTTAGCACAAAGTCAATGCCATGTTTCTTGCCACGTTTGAGATCATCCTATCCGTAGAAAACTCCCTTTAGATTAGATTTGATTCAAAATTTTAGGGTTAGGTTTCCGCCGAACTCATCTCGGATCGATCGAGTTGTAGAAATCGGTCTCACCGATTTGGCTTTGGCCATTGCACTTGTAACTTTCGGTGTGACCGAAACTTACAAATCGATGTGATCGAGTTGAACTCTCAGTTAAACCCTAGCAATCTCGGAGTCACCGAACCGTGTCTCGGTCTGACCAATTTCACCAGTTTAGACTCCAAAATTTGCTTCGGTATCACCGAGTTTAACAAATTGGTAGCTCCGAAATGCTTTCTGTAGAAACCTAAAACTAGGTTTTGCCTCAATTGTTTTGCAAAAATTGCTGCACTTTGTGATGCTCATCCACTCTACCTCAACTATATCTATTCACAGGATCAGCTTGCAGTTTCAGTTATGTCTGAGGGTAGTGACAGCCAGAACAGGTCAGTGGAGCAGGCATATGATAACCCACAAGTATAGGGGATCGCAATAGTTTTCGAGGGTAGAGTATTCAACCCAAATTTATAGATTCGACACAAGGGGAGCCAAATAATATTTGAAGGTATTAGCAGCTGAGTTGTCAATTCAACCACACCTGGAGATTAATTATCTAGAGCAAGTGATTAGTAGCACAATAATATGATAGTTTTGATAGTAGTGACAGCAACAATAGTAACGGTAATAGTGATAGCAGTACTTTTGTAGCAAGTGTAAAAGTGATGATAACAATAGTAATGCAGCAAGACCAATATGTAAAGAATCATAGGCATTGGATCGGTGATTTATTGGATGATATTCATCATGTGACAGTTATAACCTAGGGCGATACGGCACTAGTTCCAGTTCATCGATATAATGCAGGCATGTATTCCGTAAATAGTCATACGTGCTTTATTAGAAGAAATTTCATGACATGTTTTGTCCTACCCTCCCGTGGTAGTGGGGTCCATATCAAAAACTAAGGGATATTAAGGCCTCCTTTTAATAGAGAACCAGAACAAAGCATTAACACATAGTGAATACATGAACTCCTCAAACTACGGTCATCACCGAGAGTGGTTCCGGTTATTGTCACTCCGGGGTTGCCGGATCATAACACGTAGTAGGTGACAATAACTTGCAAGATTGGATCTAAAACATGAATATAATGATAATATCATAAACGGTTCAGATCTGAAATCATGGCACCCAGGCCTAAAGTGACAAGCATTAAGCATAGCAAAGTCATAGCAACATCAATCTAGGAACATAGTGGATACTAGGGATCAGGCCCTAACAAAACTAACTCGAGTACATGATTAATGTCATTCAACTCCTCACCGACCAGTGAGCCTACGAAGGAATTACTCACTACCGGTGGGGAGCATCATGGGATTGGCGATGGAGAAGGGTTGGTGATGACGAAGAACGAAGATCCCCCTCTCCGAAGCCCCAAATGGACTCCAGTATGGCCTCCCGAGGAAGAACAGGAGGTGACGGTGGCTCCGTCTCATGGATCGCAATAATTCTTTCTCCCTGATTTTTTCTCCAAAAATAGGAATTTATAGGGCCAGGGTTGTCGTCTGCGGGGCGACCAGGTGGGTCTTGGCTCCAGTAATTCTCTTTTATTCCATAAAAAATCCTCGCAACGTTTCATTTCATTCCGAGAACTTTTATTTCTGCACAAAAACAACACCATGGTAGTTCTACTGAAAACAGCGTCAATCCGGGGTTAGTTTCATTCAAATCATGCAAATTAGAGTCCAAAACACGAGGAAAAGCGTGAGGAAAAGTAGATACGTTGGAGACATATCAACTCCCCCAAGCTTAAACATTTTCTTGTCCTCAAGCAATTCGGTTGATAAACTGAAAGTGAGAAAGAAAAACTTTTACGAACTCTTTTGCTCTTGTTTGCATAAATAAGCTTAAACAACACCCAGGTTTTCAGCCAACGTTATAACTAACCATGTCAACAATAACATATAAAGATTATATTAACTCATATTAATGACATAATCAGCTAGCGAGCGATAATAATAGATCTCTAACTGCAACACGTTGTCAAAACAAGCATGATATAATATGACAATAGTGGTATCTTGCTAGCCCTTTCTGAGACCGCAAAACATAAATGTAGAGCACCTCCAACGTTCAAGCAATGACTAAACATTGTAATTCATGGTAGAAAAGATCTAGTCATGCTAACACCCAACCTTCACTACACACAATGCATAGGCATGACAACATTGCTCTCAGATATGGCGCTTATTAGAGAAGTTGATGACACAACATAAAAGTAAATAGATAGTCCCTTCGCAGAGGGAAGCAGTGATTTGCGGAGGTGCCAGAGCTCAAGTTTTTAAAACAGAGGTAAATGATATTTTAAGAGGTGCACCCTTCTCATTCACTTCACGACAATCAGCTATCGATATCTCCCATGCTAAACGAGCCAGTGGCGGTTCCCAAGCAGAAAAGTAAATGTTTGAACTCCATTGGGAGTTTTTGTTTGTTTATTTGTAAGCTTTTTGTTTTTGCAATTTGGGACTGGGAATCCCTATTATTGTCCTTTGCTCGTGCAATGGTGAGTGAATAAACACTCAACCTGAGAATAACCAGCTTAGCATGGAAAATACCGACCACCTCATGTCGTTCCATGAACGATCCAAGCACACAAAAGGGGTATTTATTTGAAGTTTTTAGAGGTGGCACGTGCAAATTTACTTGGAACGGTAGGGTAATACCACATATAGGTAGGTATGGTGGACTCATTTGGAATAACTTTGAGTTTTCGAATTTGATGCACAAGCAGTATTCCCGCTTAGTACAGGTGAAGGCTAGCAAATAGGTTGGGAAGCGGTCAGCTAGAGAGCAACAATGGTCATGAACATGCATCATGCATAATAAATATTGAACACCCGCATGAGTAGGATATGGACACCATGAACATAAATATCATAGAGGCTATGTTGGTTTTGATTCAACTACATGCATAAACATGCGCCAAGTGAAGCCACTTGAACATTCAGAGGAGGATACCATATCATCATACTGCATCACAATCATTTTAATGCTATGTTGATATCCAAGATAAATCATTATTAACTCCTAGCTACTTATGCATGGCATGAGAAACTATAATCTCTAATTGTCATTGCAAACATGTTTAATCATAATGGGCTGAATCATGGATACTAGGTTAAACATATTTACACAAACAGAACAAGTCGAGTTCATACCAGTTTCTCCTTGCCACGGCCAGTTCATCGTATATCGTCATTATTGCCTTTCACTTGCACGACCGAATGATATGAAAATAATAATAGTGCAAGAGTGCCGTGGACTAAGCTGGGATCTGCAAAACATTTTATTCAACAGGAGAAGACAAGGTAAAATGTGCTCTTTATTAGTTCAACAATTATTCATATGAGAGCCACTCAACATTTTCATCATGGTCCTCTCCTCGGTGAAACTCAAATAAAAGGAAACGAAATTCAGAGAAACACACTGAAATATTTTTCGGAGTTTTTGATTTTCTTGAACACCCAAATATAAGGAAAAAGCAAAAACTAGAAAAACTATTTACACGGGAAAGCTCCCAACAAGCAAAAGAAGAAAAAGGAAATATTTTTGGATTTTCTTTTTAGTGCTACTATTAAGCATGCATAGAAAGTAAATTACTACACCTAGTTTTTTTTCTAAATTTTTCAAACACACAAGAAGAAAGCAAGAAAATACATCTAAGCATGGATGATACAATGAAAAAGTGCGAGCACCGACAAATAGAATGATATGTAAACATAAATGTAATGTCGGTGAGAAACACGTACTCCCCCAAGCTTAGGCTTTTGGCCTAGCTTGGTAGTCGATCAGTAGCCTGGAGGGTAGTAGGGATCCTGAGGAGCAGGCATCCACTCATCCCACTATTGAGGCTCCTCCGCAGCTTCTGCAACAGCGTGGGCATTCCAGTAGGCGATGATGTCTGCAAGCATAATCCGGTATCCGCCCCTGGCAGCTGAATCAAACAAAGCAGGCGCAAGTAATGGAATAACATCACGAGTGTTAACGCTATAGACCATGTTCTAAGGAATGGCAATATCAGGACGATCATGTGCAAGAAAGTGATGGTGATCCATGGGTGCATGGTCTAGGTCAACCTTAGTTAGAGGGTAATCATGAGGGTGTCTCACAACCCCGAAATGGTCTGTCAAACGAGTGGCAAAAATCCCACCATGTATTTTACCCTGGGATTTATTAAGATGCAGGCGAGGAGACACGATAGCTCCCAAGCTATGCGTGTTGTCGTCCACCTGTGGGATAGTAAATGGGTTATCATAAAGCATAAACGACACCCTAGACTCACGTGGAAAATATTTAAACCCTTTCACAAATGATTCAGCGAGAAGTTGGCGCTGTTCACACTTATCTGAAAGGTAGGGACCGAGACCGGCATTGTGAACATATTCCTCAAATTCCTCCTTGATGCCTATTTGCAGCATAAAATCATTGCAAGGTCACAAACATGTTTTGGTGGCGGCCTCTTGGGTATAACTTGCACTCGGTTCTACATAGGATCGGCGAGCAAAACTGTCACTAGAAGATGCTCCCGAGGAGCTTCTCCTCGAAGAACTCCTTCCAAATAAACTCATAATGCCCGCGTACAATTTTTCCTATGAACAAAAACCTGAAATTTTAGTCCACAAATTTTCTCAACGAAACTTCACAAGATTGGTAGCAACTACTCATAGGGATAGAAAGAAGCCATAGCAAGCATTCAAACTACTTAGAACACTAAGAATTCAACATGCAAGCCCATCTACAGCAGCACCAAGAGTAGCTAATTATTCAAAATACAAACCATTAAAACAAAAACTAATTGGACAAATGGTGGAGTTACATACCAAGCAACAATCCCTCAAAACAGTTTCGGAAACGGAGCTTCGAGCAAAGAGATCGAAATCCGCGGGTTTGAGCTCAAGAACACGGGAGAGATGGCAATGGAGATTTTTTTTGGAGATAAGTGATGATGTGGGTTGAAGAGGTAAGTGAGAGGGCCCACGTTGGGACCACAACCCACCAGGGCGTGCCTGGGGGTCCTGGCGCACCCAGGTGGGTTGTGCCCACCTGGTGCACCTCCTTCTGGTATTATTTGCACCAGAAATCGTTAAATATTCAGAAAAAAATTGTATAAAATTTATTTTCAGGGCACTCTAAGAACTTTTATTTTTTTGGTCAATTTTTTATTGCATGGGAAATTCAGAAAGCAGACTAAACATGGCATTTTATTTTATTTAACTAGTAAAAACAGAAAATAAAAAGTAGGAACAGAAGGTAGTGCTTACTAAATTCATCAACTTCATACCGCTAAAAAATGATTCATTAATAAGGTTGATCAAGTCTTATTAACAAACCACTTTCGGTTGGCATGAAACCAAAGAACTTTCGTAAATCACTAAGTTACCTCAACGGGGATATGAAAATCACCAACAATAAGCATTTCATATTTCTGTTTGACAGTAGGTAGAGGTATTTGAAAACTTCCAATAGTGATTGTCGGAGATTTTTCAATAACGTTAATACCATTCACTTGGAATTGTGTCTTCAGAAAGTGCACCGTATGCTCATTACCATTAATATGAAAAGTGACCTTGCTTTTATTACAATCAATAACAGCCCCAGCAATGTTCAAGAAGGGTCTACCATGGATAATCGACATATTGTCGTCCTCGGGCATCTCAAGTATAACAAAGTCAGTCAAGATAGTAACATTAGCAATAGCAACGGGCACATCCTCACAGATACCGATAGGTATGGCAGTTGACTTATCAGCCATTTGCAAAGATATTTCAGTAGGTGTGAGTTTATTCAAGTCAAGTCTTTTATATAAAGATAAAGGCATAACACTAACACCAGCTCCTAAATCACACAAAGCAGTTTTCACATAATTCTTTTTTATAGAGCAAGGTATAGTTGGTATACCCGGATCTCCAAGTTTTTTAGGTACTCCGTCCTTAAAAGTATAATTAGCAAGGATAGTGGAGATTTTTGCTTCGGGTATTTTTCTCTTATTTGTGATGATGTCTTTCATATACTTTGCATAAGGAGGCATTTTTACGATATCAGTTAAACGAGTACGCAAAAAGACTGGCCTCAGCATTTCAGCAAAGCATACAAATTCTTCATCATCTTTCTTTTTAGTTGACTGGGGTGGAAAAGGCATAGATTTTTGAACCCACGGCTCTCTTTCTTTACCGTGTTTTCTAGCAATGAAATCTCTTTTATCATATCTTTTATTTTTAGGTTGTGGGTTATCAAGATCAACAGGTGGTTCTATCTCAACATCATTATCTAGTTCTTTTTCATTGTTTGGTTGAGCCTCTTCATGAACATCAGCATTATCTTTTTCATTATCACTAGGTGACTGTTCATTACCAGATTGAGTTTCAGCATCAGAGATAGAAATATCATTGTCAGGAGGTTTTTCTACTTCATATTCCCTAGTGGCATGCATAGTCCTATCATTCTTCTTTTTCTTTTTCTTTCTAGAAGGACTAGGTGTAGTAGTGTTATTTCTTTGTGAATCATGTTCAATTCTTTTTGGGTGTCCCTCAGGATAAAGTGGTTCCTGAGTCATTTTAACTCCTCTAGTTGCAACTCTAACAGCAAAGTCATGCATATTATGATTCATTTCATCAAGTAATTCTCTTTGAGATTTAGCAACTTGTTCTAGTTGAGTTTGAACCATAGAAGCTTATTTTCCAACACCTCTAACATCATTTGATATTCTCAATAACAAGTCACCCAAGCGAGCAATCATATCAGAATTATGTTTCAATTGCCTCATAACATTTGCATTGAAGTGATCTTGTTTTCTAATATAGTTTTCAAATTCATAAAGGCATTGACTAGGATGCATATTGTGAGGATTGTCATTTTCATTGAACTTCATAAGAGAATTTACCTCTACCACCTCAGGCAGTGGTGGTGCATTAAGCCCATGTATTTCTTCAATAGGAGGTAAATTTTTAACATCCTCAGCTTTAATACCTTTTTCCTTCATAGATCTCTTTGCCTCTTGCATATCTTCAGGGCTGAGATATAATATATCCCTCTTCTTTGGAGTGGGTTTAGCCGGTGGTTCAGGAATAGTCCAATCATCATAATTTTTCAATATGTTATTCAATAATTCTTCAGCTTGAGCAATAGTTCGTTCCCTGAAAGCACGACCAGCACAACTATCTAGGAAGTCCCTAGAAGCATCGGTTAGTCCATTATAGAAGATATCAAGTATTTCATTTTTCTTAAGAGGATGATCAGGCAAAGCATTAAGTAACTCGCAAAGCCTCCCCCAAGCTTGTGGGAGACTATTTTCTTTAGTTTGCACACAGTTAAATATTTTCCTGTAAGGTAGCTTGTTTCATATGAGCAGGAAAATGTTTTTCAGAGAAGTAATAAATCATATCCTGGGGACTACGCACACAACCAGGAGTAAGGGTATGGTACTAAGCTTTAGCATCACCCTTTAATGAGAACGAAAATAATTTTAGAATAAATTAGTAGCGAGTTTTCTCAACGTGAGTAAAAAGGGTGGCTATGTCATTTAACTTAGTAAGATGTGCCACAATAGTTTCAGTTTCATAACCATGGAAAGGATCAGATTTAACCAAAGTGATTAACTCTGGGTCGATAGAGAATTCATAATCCTTATCTTCAATAGAGATGGGTGAAGTAGCAAACTTAGGATCACATTTCATTCTGGCATTCATAGATTTTTCTTTATACTTGTGTAGTAATTTTTCTAGATCATCTCTATCATTAAAAGCAAGAATATCTCTAGTTGCTTCTTCACTCATAACATAACCTTCCGGTACCTTGGGCAATTCATATCTAGGAAGGCTAGTGCTAGTAGGTATTTTGGGAGTTTCAGTTTCAAGCTCATCATCAGATTCAACAACATCATGTTGTATTACTCTAGCAATTTGTTCGTTAAGAAATTCACCAAATGGCACATCATCATTATCAAGCAGGGTACTAGCATCATCATAAGCATCATTCAGAGTAGAAGTAGCATCATCAATAACTTGCGAGATACTAGAATTGATAGCATGTGGTGGCATTGCAAGTTTACTCATAACAGAAGGTGAATCTAAAGCAGAAGTGGATGGCAGTTCCTTACCTCCCCTCGTCTTAGAGGGATAAATCTTAGTATTTGGATCCTTCAGATTCTTCATAGTGATAAATTGAAAATAATTCCAAGTGACTCAACAAATATAGCTATGCTCCCCGACAACGGCGCCAGAAAAAGGTCTTGATAACGCACAAGTATAGGGATCGCAAAAGTTTTCGAGGGTAGATTATTCAACCCAAATTTATAGATCCGACACAAGGAGAGCCAAAGAATATTTGAAGGTATTAGCAGTTGAGTTGTCAATTCAACCACACCTGGAGATTAATTATCTGCAGCAAGTGATTAGTAGCTCAATAATATGATAGTAGTGACAACAGCAGTAGTAACGGTAACAGTGATAGCAGTAGTTTTGTAGCAAGTGTAACAGTGATGATAGCAATAGTAATGCAACAAGATCAATATGTAAAGAAACATAGGCATTGGATCGGTAATTTATTGGATGATATTCATCATGTGACAGTTATAACCTAGGGCGATACGGCACTAGCTCCGGTTCATCGATATAATGTAGGCATGTATTCCGTAAATAGTCATACGTGCTTTATTAAAAGAACTTGCATGCCATATTTCGTCCTACCCTCCCGTGGCAGCGGGGTCAATATCGGAAACTAAGGGATATTAAGGCCTCCTTTTAATAGAGAATCGGAACAAAGCATTAACACATAGTGAATACATGAACTCCTCAAACTACGGTCATCACCGGGAGTGGTTCCGGTTATTGTCACTCTGGGGTTGCCGGATCATAACACGTAGTAGGTGACTATAACTTGCAAGATCGGATCTAAAACATGAATATAATGATAATATCATAAACGGTTCAGATCTGAAATCATGGCACCCGGGCCCAAAGTGACAAGCATTAAGAATAGCAAAGTCATAGCAACATCAATCTAGGAACATAGTGGATACTAGGGATCGGGCCGTAACAAAACTAACTCGATTACATGATGAATCTCATCCAACTCCTCACCGACCAACAAGCCTACGAAGGAATTACTCACTCCCGGTGGGGAGCATCATGGGATTGGCGATGGAGAAGGGTTGGTGATGATGAAGAACGAAGATCCCCCTCTCCGGAGCCCCAAACGGACTCCAGATCTGGCCTCCCGAGGAAGAACGGGAGGTGACGGCGGCTCAGTCTCGTGGATCGCGATAATTCTTTCTCACTGAGTTTTTCCTCCAAAAATAGGAACATATAGGGTCAGGGTTGTCGTCTGCGGGGCCACCAGGTGGGTACAACCCACCTGGGCGCGCTAGGAGAGGGGGCGCGCCCTGGTGGGTTGTGCCCACCCAGGGGCCCCTCTCTGGTGGGTCTTGGCTCCAGTAATTCTATTTTATTCCATAAAAAATCCTCGCAAAGTTTTATTTCATTCCGAGAACTTTTATTTCTGCACAAAAACAGCACCATGATAGTTCTAGTGAAAACAGCGTCAGTCCGGGGTTAGTTTCATTCAAATCATGCAAATTAGAGTCCAAAACACGAGGAAACGCATGAGGAAAAGTAGATACGTTGGAGATGTATCAGTAGATCTGAGTGAGGGCTCTAGTCCCTCCAACAACAGTTACTATGAGAGCAGCAGAAGCACTCCAAGCAATCTGCCAAAGGCTGCCATCAAGACAAGGAAGAATAAAAATCCTGACAGTGAGGATGAAGACTTTTGGCTCATGAGGAAGTCACTTCAAAGAAGAAGGTTGTCAACAAGGAGGAAACTGCTAGAGTTGTCAAGCCTGGTCTGAACAAGAAGGCTCCAGCTAAGAGAGTGCCTATGCCAAAAGCAAGATCTTCCACTCAAGAAACCATGTTGTTTACTCTTGAAACAAGAGATGATGAGCCAGCAGGAACCAAGAAGAGAGCTAGGAAGACTACTGCCAGAGTGATTGGCAAGCCATCCATGAGAGATGATGATGATGTTGATGAAGATGCAGGTGAGCGTGTTGCACCTGCTACAAAGACTCAGAAGCTGATGGGGGATGCCATCAAAGCCAGGGCTGCTCCATCCAAGCCCAAAGTTGCCCCCAAGGCTTCAGCACCCAAGATATCCACCAGAGACATTCTTGCCACTGAGAAGAACAAGGCCCAGTGCCAGATGTTCCAGAAGAAGAGCAAGATCAAGAACAGGAATCCTCAAATGATGATGAGTCTATGATGCTCAGGAAGCTTAAGCCAAAAATTCCAGATCATAAGGATGCCCATCTTGTAGCAGAAAACATGAAACTGAGAAAGGATGCATGTATGAGACTTTGGAGACAGACTGGTCCATATGCTACGAGGAGGAGAACTGTTGTGGACTACAGGTTTCACACCAAGGAACAGTGGGACTTCTATGAGACAATGTTGTTGGACAATAAGCCCATTGTTTGTTACATGAAGTGGTTTGACTAGAAATACATTGACAAGCATGCTGATTTCTTTCCAGATGTGCATGAAAGCTTCAGGCAGAATGAGGTTGACAAGTTTGTGAGAAAGAAACTAACCAGATGGAACGATGAGATGGTCAGGCAATTCTACTCCACTGCTCATTTCTATCCAGATGGTAGAATTGTATGGATGACTGAAGGAACAAGATACCAATCAACATTTGCTGAATGGGAAAGTTTGATCAATGCCCCCAAGGAGGATGACAATGACACAGATGTGTATGCCAAGTCCAGGAAGGATCATGACTCTATTGCAAACATGTACAAGCCAATTACTGACAAAGACTTGAAGACTCACAAGTTTGGCTCTATATATCATCTAATGTTTGGACTGACCACCATCAACACCATATTGAGGCACACCTTGTTACCCAAGTCAGGAGATCATAGAATGATCCGAGGTCACTCCATTAAATTGCTCCACATGTTTGATGTTACAGAAAAGTTAAAGGTCATGAGCCTGGTTGTGGAGACAATCAAGAGGACAGCAGCAGACCAGAAGAGGTCTTGTGGATATGCCAGAAAAGAGCTTGATGTCTACTACACAACTTGTTCTTGTAGACTCGTGTTGGACCTCCCAGCATAGAGTTTTGTAGGACAGTAGCAAATTTCCGTCAAGTGGATGACCTAAGGTTTATCAATCTGTGGGAGGCGTAGGATGAAGATGGTATCTCTCAAACAACCCTGCAACCAAATAACAAAGAGTCTCTTGTGTCCCCAACGCACCCAATACAATGGTAAATTGCATAGGTGCACTAGTTCGACGAAGATATGGTGATAAAAGTGTAATAATGATGGTAGAAATATATTTTTATAATCTGAATAAATAAAAACAGCAAAGTAGCAAGTGATAAACGGAGCACAAATGGTATTGCAATGCTTGAAAATGAGGCCTAGCGTTCGTACTTTCACTAATGCAATCTCTCAACAATGCTAATATAATTGGATCACATAACCATCCCTCAACGTGTGACGAAGAATCACTCCGAAATTCCTATCTAGCGGAGAACATAAGAAGAGATTGTTTGTAGGGTACGAAAACCACCTCAAAGCTATTCTTTCCGTTCGATCTATTCAAGAGTACGTACTAAAATAACACAAAGTTATTCTTTCCGATCGATCTATCCAAGAGTTCATACTAAAATAACATCATAATAAATTTAGATTCATAATACTCAATCCAACACAAAGAACCTCAAAGAGTGCCCCAAGATTTCTACTGGAGAAACAAAGACAAAACGTGCATCAACCCCTATGCATAGATTACCCCAATGTCACCTCGGGAATCCATGAGTTGAGTACCAAAACATATCTCAAGTGAATCAATATGATAACCCATTGTCACTACGAGTATTCATAGCAAGACATACATCAAGTGTTCTCAAATCCATAAACGTATTCACTATGATAAGGATGAAATCTCAAAGTGAAAACTCAATTCACAACAAAATAGAGAGGGAAAAACACCATATGATGGACTATATTAACAAAGCCCACGATAAATCAAGATCATGCGATA
>LR738715.1:152811614-152827569 GCA_902687465.1 Secale cereale | reverse complement strand
GAGATTAAACACATAACTACTGGCACAATCCATCAGCCCCGAGGGTGGACTACTCCCTCCTCATCATGGTGGCCACCGGGATGATGAAGATGGCTATCGGTGAAGATTTCCCCATCCGACAGGGTGCCAGAACGGGTCTAGATTGGTTTTTCATGGACATGGAGGCTTGCGGCAGTGGAACTTCCAATCTATTGACTCCCTTAGGGTTTTTGGAATATTTGGGAATTTATAGGGCGAAGAGGCGGTGCGGGAGGTCACTGAGGGGGGAATAATCCCCCTGGGCGTGTCTGGGCCTCCTGGCGCACCCTGGCGGGTTGTGCCCACCTCGAGCATTCCCATTGGTACTTTTCAGCCCACTGGTTGTCTTCTGGTCCAGAAAAAATCACCAAAAAGTTTCGCTGCATTTGGACTCCGTTTGATATTGATTTTGTGTGAAGTAAAAAACAAGCAAAAAAACAGCAACTGGCGATGGGCACTATGTCAATAGGTTAGTCCCAAAAATGATATAAAGTTGCTATAAAATGATTGTAAAACATCCAACAATGATAATATAATAGTGAAAGTGCAACTGATCCTCGGGTGGTTTTGGTAATTAATAACAACATATAGCTCATTGAACTAATATCCTTTCAAGATAAATATTTCAAGAAGTTCAATGGTTGGCATGGCATGGATTAGAAATGCGAACCCTGAAAATGATAAGGACAAAGATTGGCAAAAACTCAAGACTCTACATTTTCATTTTAGTGATCCAAGATCACATCGAGTCCATAGGAAAAGCCAATACTATTAAAAGGGGATGAGTAGTTGCTTAATGGGTTGCTTGCTCAAAATTCTTAGTGATATGCCCCAAATCCCTCAATCACTTTGTAATTTCCACATATGTCCCAAACCTTAAAGTCAAACTCGGCCCCGCCGATTTGATCTATCCAGCGCCAAGGAGTTCGCTAGACATAGCCACTACCACAAACCCTAATCAGTTCGGTCTCACTGATAGGGATCTCGGTCTCACTGAGGTGGGATTGCAAACTCTCTGTTTCCTCTTCGTAATGTTTCGGTCTAACCGAGATGAGCGAATCGGTCCCACCGAGTTGGCATAGCAAACTCTCTGTTTACTCTTCGTAACATTTCGGTCTCACCAAGATGAGTGAATCGGTCCCACTGAGTTTGCCTGACTAACACTCTGTTAGCCTATTACGAAAAACGGTCTCACCGAGTTTGTGTAATCGGTCAAACCGAGTTGAGGTTTTGCCCTAACCCTAACTCATCGGTCTCACCGAGTTGATACTACCGGTCCCACTGAAATGTCTAACGTTCACATTTTGAACTGCTTCGGTCTGACCGAGTTCGTTTATTCGGTCCGATCGAGTTGGGTCAAATGTGTGTAACGGCTAGAGTTTGTGTGGAGGCTATATATACCCCTCCACCCCTTCTCCACTATTCATTTTCTGAGAGAGAACCGCCTGCTCATGTGTTGAGACCAAGATATTCCAATCCAACCACAAGAATCTTGATCTCTAGCCTTCCCCAAGTTGCTTTCCACTCAAATATTCTTTCCACCATATATCCAAAACTGTGAGAGAGAGTTGAGTGTTGGGGAGACTATCACTTGAAGCACTAGAGCAAGGAGTTCATCATCAACACACCATTTATTACCTTTTGGAGAGTGGTGTCTCCTAGATTTGTTAGGTGTCACTTGGGAGCCTCCGACAAGATTGTGGAGTTGAACCAAGGAGTTTGTAAGGGCAAGGAGATCGCCTACTTCGTGAAGATCTACCCTAGTGAGGCAAGTCCTTCGTGGGCGACGACCATGGTGGGATAGACAAGGTTGCTTCTTCATGGACCCTTCGTGGGTGGAGCCCTCCGTGGACTCACGCAGCCGTTACCCTTCGTGGGTTGAAGTCTCCATCAACGTGGATGTACAATAGCACCACCTATCGGAACCATGCCAAAAACATCCGTGTCTCCAATTGCGTTTGCACTCCCCAGCCCCTCCATTTACCTTCATATGCAATGCTTTCTTTTTTGCTGCCACAACTCTAGAATTGCATGTGTAGGAAGATTGCTTGACTTGTGCTAAGTTGTTGAAATTTGCCAAAACTTAAAATTGGGAAAATGCTAAGCTTTTATTTGATCAACTAGTCTAATCACCCCCTCATACTTTCGATCCTACAAACAGTGTGGAACAATCAAAAGTTATAGATACGTTGGAGGCATATTAGAGGCACATGATGATTCTTAGCATACTTAATCTAGCTAAATTCATCAAAGATGGCACGCATTTCAATTTTCCAAGAGCTATAGTACTCTCCATCAAGAATGGGCACTCTACTTCTAAGACCCCGCAAAGTTGACTCATCCATCTTCCTCTGAAGGTGATGAAACCAAAGCAATGGAGAGCAAAGCTCGGATACCAATTGTAGGATCAGAGAAGATAGGTCTAGAGGGGGGTGAATAGACTCTTACCAACCAAAGGTGTAGTTTTTAGTTCTCTTGAATTTAGGCAGCTTTTGGCACAAGTTAAGATATCACCAATACTTTCTACACTTGAAATAGTAAAGCATGCAATTATGCAGAAAGTAAATGGTATGAATGGAGAATCATACGCAATGTGGACACAAAGATTTTTGGCGTGGTTCTCATAGGTGGTGCTATCGTATGCCCATGTTGATGGAGACTTTAGCCCACTGAGGGTAACGGTTGCGCGAGTCCAAGGAGGGCTCCACCCACGAAGTATCCACGAAGAAGCAATCTTGTCTATTCCATCACTGCCAACGCCCACGAAGGACTTGCCTCACTTGGGTAGATCTTCACGAAGTAGGCAATCTCCTTTCCCTTACAAACTCATTGGTTCGAATCCCAAGTGACACCTAACCAATCTACGAGACACCACTCTTCAAAAGGTAATGGATGGTGTTGTTGATGATGAACTCCTTGCTCTTTTGCTTTGAATGATAGTCTCCCCAACACTCAAACACCCTCTCATAGATTTGGCTTGGTAGCAGAGGGGATTGAATGGAAAGAACTTGGGGAAGGCTAGAAATCAAGGTTCAACTGGTTGGAATGAGATCTCTTGATTGCACACATGAGTAGGTGGTCCTCTTCTCAGAAAATGAGTAGTGGAAGTTGTGGTTCGTTCTGATGGATCTCTTAGAGGGTAGGTGTTGGTGGAGGGGTATAAATGGGCAACACCAAAAATCTAACCGTTACAAGTCTTTGACCCAACTCAGTGACACGGACATGAAAATCTCGGTGAGACCTACTAGTGCAGAAAACTTGATTGTTAGGCTTTTCGATGAGACCGATCTACCAACTTGGTGGGACTGAAGTGCGGTGGCCAGGGTAAGACCTCGTTTTTGAAATTCGGATCGGTTCATCTCGGCGATTCCAAAATGAAGCAACTTCATCACAGAAACTTGGTCAGACCATCTCGGTGAGACTAAGATCTATTTCGGTTGCATCGAAGTGTTAGGGTTTGGCATATGGCAGTGTATATGGTAATCTCGGTGAGTCCGCATAGGAGTGTTTGGATGGGACCGAGATGGATATTTAGGGTTTTGTCTAAGATGGAAGTGGAGAAATATTTGAGGGTATTGGAGCAATATCAATAAGAACTTGAGCAATTGAGTCATGATCAAAACGTCATCCCCTTTTAATAATATTGGCTTTTCCTATGGACTCAATGTGATCTTGGATCACTAAACCAAAAATGTAGAGTCTTGGAGCTTTGCCAATCTTTATCCTTCGTGTTTTGAAAGGGTCCACATCCTCATGTCCTTGCCATGCCATTGTTGAAATTGTCTAAAATATACTAGATAAAAGTGTTGGTCAAACAATATGTATGTTAGCATTAATTACTAATACCAGAAAGGGAGCAAATGTGCTTTCAGGGGTGCGCTTACGCGGAGCGCATTTTATATTCTACGTGATTAGGCATGTGGACTTTGCGCTTAAGGGCGCGCTGCGCCGTGGAAAAGTGAGGGAGGGAGCAAACCGAATCGAAGAAAAGTTGCGGCATAGGGGGCAAGAGAGACAGAACACAACAAAACTAGACATCCTGTGTTAGGGTTAGGTCTGGGTGCTCTCCTCACGATGCTAGATCTCAGCTCGTGCTACGAGTTGCTGGACTCGCGCCATCGGATCTCCTTATCCCGTTCCCATCGGCAGTCACCTCGATCTCCTCCTCCTTCTCCTACTTCCAGACACATCGAGTTCCTGCTCTACCTCGCTCCCCCCAAATAGGTGACTAGGTGAGCGTTGGTTGGTTCCTCCTCTCCCGACCTCCCCCTCGACCCCCCTTGCCCTCTGCGAGGGTTGGTGCACTGTTGCTGCTGGGGATGGTACTCTTCTGTTGTTGGGGCTTGGGGATAAACCCGGGCATTCGTCAGGCCGGGCTTTGCAAAGCCCGACCTCAATACCAAGCCCGGCTAGGCCCGAAACATGTGAATAGTGCACTTTTTAAATGAAAATAATCAATTTTGGGATACTTGAATGATATATTATACCTAGATTTTAAATAAAATAGTCATTTATGCCCCGTTTGGGCTTCTTTGGGGCTTTCGAGCCAAGTTTGGGCAGAAAGCTGAGCCTAAACCCCACCCGGATGTCGGACTTTCGGGGGGGATGGTGCTCTGCTGCTACTGGGGCTTGGGGTTGGTGCTGAGGTGTTTTTCTGAACTTAAAAATGGTACTCAAAGTATGCTCTGACTCGACAAAAATATTGGTCTTTGAAATATTGAAATGATATACAGCCGGCTTGAAGATGCCGGTTTATGATTACCACCATTGCCGGGTTATAAGAACTGATAATTCCGGGTCATGACTTTTATAGTCACCGGGTCATGATTGTTGCCAATACCGGGTCACACAATTAATCTTCCTGATTTTCCCGAAACTGAGAATTTGAAGATGTTCCTCCTTTATATGCATATTACTTGTAGCCCCCAAGTCTTAAGAGGAGAACATAGTGATAGCTTAAGACTTGTTTCAATATAAATGTTGCAACCTTGAAAAAATCCAGATTGTTCATCCCAGTCACTAGTAAAAACTGAATACTCCATATTATGTAACCCCCAAGTGTCGGGTTGTCATGCTTGCAGCAATCTAGGACTTGTAATTGTCTGATGCTCAAAAACTTCAACCAGTGTAGCCCCCAAGGGTCGGGTCATTATATAATAATGAGCAGGGACTTTGTAGATATGATCATGTTGACTTGAACAACAACGTGTAGCCCCCAAGTGTCGGCTCAGTAAGAATACTCAGCTGGGAATTTATATATACTTCATTGAAAATACCATTTATATAATGTAACTCCCATCATGGGGCTTGAACCCACGTCCACAAGGTTAAGAGATTTGTGTCGTACCAACTAAGCAGTGGACCCTTCAATATAAATGATTAATACTTGTGTACCTTGAATTGTTGACAGGAGCAATTGGTAGCCCCCAAGGGCCAGCTCATTACCATGTGATGAGTCGGGTCTTCAATAAGGTGAGCAAAAAATGACTTTGCATTAGCCCCGAAGTGTCATGGTGCATGCTTGCAGCGACATGACTTTGCATATTTGATGTAATCTCGATTTGAATAATGTAGCCCCCAAGTGTCGGGTCGTAAACCTGCAGCGACCTGGGACTATTCTTTCAATTGTAGAATAAGTCATTTCCATTGATAATATGATAGCCATTGCGCTAAAGCGACTTTGAAAACCTTAATCATAATACTGGTTATTGATAACCATAATAAAAATCCAGCCATGTTGGCTATTTAAAGATTTATAATATAACCCGGTTTGAAAACCGGTTCCAGTGATATTTGATCACACTGTTGGTTTTACCAAGCCAGTGTAGTAAGGGTGATAACCCAATATTTGAACATTGGTAATTATCATAGATTGCTGGTTTACAAACAAAACCAGGCCGGGTTAATAAACATCGGTCATTATATTATCTCATACTGACGACTTATAATCGAAAGCCAGGCCGGGTTAATAAACACTGGTCATTATCTTATCTCATACTGGCGACTTATAGTCAAAAGCCAGGCCAGGTTAATAAACACAGTTCATTATCTTATCTCATACTGGCAACTTATAGTCGAAAGCCAGGCTGGGTTAGTAAACATCGGATATTATTTACCATCATATACTGGCGACTTATAGTCGAATGCCAGGCCGGGTTAATAAACACTGGTTTATCATAAAGAATGTTGTAAACCTCAACAAAAGAGAAAAACTTGTCAAATAAAATCATGCGAGGCTTTTTATGGACTGCCAGGCCTAAATTCGAGGCTTTTCATGGGCTGCCAGGCCACTGAGTTAAACCATTTTACAAAGCCTTTTAAGATGGACCTCACATTAACCAATCGTAATTTTAACGTTGACAAGTTCAGGGTCTGTATAAGATTGACTTGTCAAACGTTCGGCGGGTCATACCAGGTTTACCTGGACGGAGTGACTTACTTGATGAAGGTAGGTTAACCCGGGGTTTTAGGTGAATACACCTGGCTTCCAAGCCTGGCTTGATAGCCTATTACAAGGGCCTTAAAAACTCTTTGTTGTTGTGCAACAAGAGCCCACAAGTAACATTGTAAGCTGTGCTCAGGGGGTGCCTATGTTTGAGTTGTGCTATGCAACAAACTCCCTTTCGCCCCTTCTAATAATATTGGCTTGATAGCCGGATTACCAAAGTAACCAGAGCTGTACTCTTATGATAATATTGGCTTGATAGCCGGATCAATGGGTAATCAGAACTCCGCTTTATAAACAGAAGCCCCCATGTGATATATTTCTGAGTTGTACTCGTCGGGTGCCTATGTTTGAGTTGTGTTGTGCAACAAACTCTCTTTGGTCCCTGTAATTTTTTCTGAGAACTCGAACTTTGCGAGAGATATTTCTTCTTGAAATGGATGTTTAAACCGTATATTGAGAGCTTAAAAGCTTTGCGGGAGAAATCTTTCCCTTGAACCGGATCTTAAACCAGAATCTTCATTTTCAGCCGGAATTTTTCTGTCGGCCTTTAAATTTGAACTTGGAGAGATTAATTCTTTTTGAACCAGAGATTCTTAAACCAGATTTGAGAGCTTCAGAGCTTTGCAGGAGACAAATCTCCCTTGAACCGGATTGTAAACCGGATATTTGAGAGCTTCAGTAAGACTGATGTCCCTTGATCCGGATTTTAAACCGGATTCCTTTCTGATGACTCGGAAACTTCTTCATTGAGCCGGGATTTTGTAATTATTATATACTTTTTAAGCCGAAAATTTTCTGACGGCCTTTAAATTTTTATCAATATAGCAGTTGCCTCTGGGACCGGGTTATCTTTCCCTCCATAGCCCTGGGGTTCTTAAATTTGCTGAAACTGGCAAGATTTGCTGAGTCATGTCATTGTAGCCCCCGAGTCTTAAGACGACTCGAGGAGTTGTCTTGAGATTCTCTGTATTTGACCATAGCAGAAGGTGTATATCATTGGTGTTGAGAGCGCGAGGTGAATCCATAGAAGGTTGAGGTGACTGCAGCGGGTTATAAATGATCCCGCATGAGCCATGTCAGCAACTCGGCCAATGGTTCCTTCCAACTGGCGATTTGAAGTTAACCAAACTGTAGTGGCGGGGACTTGTGCGCCTGCCCATTGGGCCACCCAGTGCAGACGGCGGTTGATAGTATATGATAATTTGCCTCCATCTTGTTGAAAGAAAACCGGGCTACCCAAGCTGTGACTTGCTCACACTCAATAAACAGCTCATGCAGACAGGTGCGGCCAAGAATGTTGATGTAGACCAGGCCGTGAGAGTCGGACAGCAAAGACGACCGCAACATCAGAGGCGATATAGATAAATGAGTCAGCCACGGTGTTGTAAGCCGGTGCAGTCTAGTGAACCGGCCGCGGGGGCGGACGGGTGAGTTGTCTGCGGCGTTGTAAACCAGCGCAGACGGGTGAGTCGGCCTTTAAATTTGCACCAATATGGCAGTTTAGGGTCCTGCATTAGATAACTTTGCAAGTCGGAGTAATTGCTCTTATATAATAAAAATATACTGGATGGATTTCACCTGATATGTTTGGCCAGTATTTATCCGCCGCAGAGTTGATGATCAGTTGACCACCATGGTGAAGTAGCACGGTAAACCGTGCGAATGGGCAAGTGAGCCGCATTGTGTTGATATATGCCGAACCGCGGAGGCGGACGGAGAAAACAACCGCAACATTGAAGGCAGTATGGACGCGGGCGAGTCGCTACCGCTCTTGCAGTGACCAAATGTCCTGCATAAATAATATCATAAACCGGAGTAATTGTTCTCAAAAGGAAAAGGTTGATATGTGCTATTTAAAATAATCTAGACAGATATCACCTGATGTATTTGGACCTTATGATCCTCATCAGTGTCCGTTAGCCAACCCGGCATGTTGAGTAGGCCGGACCGCAGGGTGGACAGAAACCGACCCCAACATCAGAGGCAGCACAGACACATGAGTCGGCCGCAGTGTTGTAAGCCGGCGCAGACGAGCAAGTTGTCCTCCGCGTTGTAAACTGGTGCGGACGCGTGAGACGGCCATGGCGTTGTAAACCGGTGCGGTCGCGAGAGACGGCCACGGCGCTGTAAGCCGGTGCGGGAGTCTGTTGAGTAGCGATGACTACATGTGTCGAATGATGTTGGTGTGCCTCTATCTCCGCGGTATAATACCACTTTATAATGGATAATTCTCCTGCATGTAAAATACATCAGGCGAACCAACCTGTGGTTGAGATGGTTAGGTGGACAGTGGTATCCCCAACCCACCAGGGTTCATATCCTGGTGCTCGCATTATTCCTGGATTTATTTCAGGATTTCCGGCGATGCGCTTTCAGTGGGAGGAGACGTTCCCCTCGACGACGAGGCGCCTACGGTAACTTCGTAAATCTCAAGATGATAGGCCGGCTCAGTCTCTCGAAGGTGTTTGTAGGGGCAGGGTGTGCGTGTGTGCGTTCATAGGGGTGAGTGTATGCGCGTGTATATGAGCGCTTGCGTCTGTACCGATGCTCAAAAAAAGAACTTGGTTGATTGGAGGAGTCTGAGCCGGAAAAAAAGTTATATGAGACCAGGTCTCATATAATGCACGTGAGATCCATTCTGATGGATGACACGTGGTATTCACAAATCACAAAGCATAACTTAGATTTGTTTTCTCTGCGCTGCGCCTTCCCACGTCATAGTAGATAATGCAGTAATAGTTGATGACTTAATTTTGGTCTTCATGAAAAGAATCAATCATCGGTCAAATCTGGAGCTGTAGCGGAAGAAAACAAACAGCAGCCTTGGGACTGGAATCTGCTCATTGCAGCAGCAACTTATCGGATTCATCTCCGACTCACAATTGCACGGATCTTTTTTGTCTGATCTCAACTCTTTTGGTCTTATCTTTTGTTCCTAGCGCCTTGCACTAACACCCGAAAAGTGGCTCATACAATGGCGAGGCCATTCACCTCGATGAAGCAACAACGGCTCGAGGGCGGGACGACCACAGAGGCAGAATAACCCGGCCACGGCAGGAGTGACCTGCGGCAGGAGCGACCCGGCACAGCGGCTTGTCAGAAGCAAGCTGGCGTGGTGAAGCCGTGGAGGCAGCGGGCGGCGGTTTGTGTTGAAATCTGAGATGGGCCTAGAGCCCATATGACAATTTCAGATTTGATCTCTCAGGGTCCATGTAGGTGGCATGACAAAGTGGTGGGAAGTTTAGTCCCACCATGCTAGTGGAAGGAGAGTTGGAGTGGTTTATAAGGGATTCTCTCCCTCATGCTATTGGAGCTTGAGAAGAGATGAGGCCCTCGCGCACTCCTCCTCCTCCGCTCGCCTCGCCACGCCACGCCTCGTCACGACGCGCCGCGGGTTGCGGGATTGAGCCGAGCCGAGCTCACTCCTATGCGCTTCTTTTTGCCGGTCAGGAACGGAGAGTCACGATCTGAGACGTCGGATCGTGGGCTACCGACTTGGACGTGGGTTCGGCCCACGTTTCTCCACGCGCGGCCGCACATATATATGTGGGGTGCTGCCAACCCTAGCCGCCGCAACACAGAACGCATCTGCCTCCACGCCCGCCGTCGTCCCTTTGCTGCTGCTGCCGCCGGTGACTCCATCCCGTCCGCCGCGTACACGGTCGACGGGAGAGCAGGTCTCCGAAGCCTCGCCTCTCTGGATCCTGTACGGGAGAGGGGCGAATAGGTTTTTGGGAAGCGACTACGCGACTGCTCGCCGTTCATCTACTTCCTCTACGTCCGCGTCGCCCTCGTCATCACCATGGCCACCGACGCCGAACGTGCCGCCTCCCAGAAGCTCGAAGCCGACAAGAAGGCAGCCGAGGACGCTGCTGCCGTCACCGCTGCCGCGGCCTCTGCATGGCCTACTGGAGGGTATAACTCGTTTATCCCGCTCCTACTGTTTTCTGTTTTAGGCATGCTAGCGTTATACGTAGATCTGTCTACAATTAGCGTAGTATGTGTTTGCATGATTGAATATCAGTATGCTATTATTTGTGTCAATGCCATGCTAGTAGTTAATTCGTGGATTAAATTAATCGGAAAATTGCCTATTTACTCAGCATTCCAAAAACCTATTATGTGTAGGAATTTTTCGACAAGTGGCTTTGCCGCTGCACTGAAACCGGATAAGTTTACCGGAACATATTTTAAGCGTTGGCAGACTAAGACCACTTTATGGCTCACGGCTATGAACGTGTTCTGGGTCGCCGGTGTGCCCACGGGAACGATTGCTCCTGAACAGGAGAAGGCGTTCAGGGAGGCCACCGTCGTATTTCTCGGAGCACTTCTTAGCGTGATCGGAGATAAACTGGTCGACGCATATTTACATGTGCATGTCGCCAAGGACTTGTGGGAGGCGCTCGAATCTAAATTCGGGGCCACCGATGCTGGGAGTGAGATGTATATTATAGAGCAGTTCCACGATTACAAGATGGTTGAAAACCGTCCTGTGTTGGAGCACGCTCATGAGATAATATGCATTGTTAAGGAGCTTGAGCTTCTGAAGTGCGAGTTACCGGGCAAGTTTGTCGCGGGCTGCATAATCGCTAAGCTCCCTAATTCCTGGAGGAACTTTGCCACTACTCTGAAACATCAGAGGCGTGAATTCTCAGTGGAGGATGTCATTGGCCATCTGAGTGTTGAGCAGAACTCAAGGGCAAAGGACTCGAACGGGAAAGCAGTTGATGGGACTTCTGTCGCCAACATGGTGAACCAGAGGAACTCCAACTCCCACAAGCCCAAGGGAAAGAACGGTGTCCAACACAATGCCGACTTTAAGAAGAAGGGTAAGAAGACCTTCAAGAAGAACAAGAAGGATGAGGGCTGCTTTACTTGTGGTTCGGCTGAACATTGGGCCAACAAGTGCCCAAACAATTACAAGAAGCCAGGACAGGACTCCAAGTCTGTCAACATGATTGTGGGCAACAATGACAATGGTGCATCTGGGTACGGTAATTTATTTACTGTTTTTTCAGTGTTTCAGCCCAACGATTGGTGGGTGGACACGGGTGCAGGAGTTCATGTGTGTGCTGACATTTCATTGTTCACTTCTTACCAGGTCACAGGCCACGGGTCCGTATTGATGGGGAATGGCGCGAGTGCTTCTGTTCATGGTGTTGGCACGGTCGATCTGAAGTTTACTTCGGGAAGGATCGTGCAGCTGAAGAACGTGCAGCATGTCCCTGCCATCAAGAAGAACCTCGTTAGTGGCTCCCTTCTATGTAGAGAAGGGTTTAAGTTGGTTTTCGAGTCTAATAAATTAGTTGTTACGAAATATGGACTCTTTGTTGGAAAAGGTTATGAGAGCGGAGGAATGTTCCGCCTTTCCCTCACAGATTTTTGTAATAAAGTCGTGAACCATATTCATTCGAATGTTAATGAATCAGAAGTTTGGCATTCACGTCTTTGTCACATTAGTTTCGGTGTTATGACGCGGCTAGCTAAGTTGGATTTAATCCCGAGTTTCACTTTAGCCAAAGGTTCTAAGTGCCTTTCATGTGTGCAAGCTAAGCAACCTCGCAAGCCTCACAAGGCCGCGGAGGAGAGACACTTGGCACCATTATAACTCATACATTCTGATCTTTGTGAGATGAATGGTGTGTTGACTAAAGGTGGAAAGAAATACTTCATGACATTGATAGATGATTCCACTAGATATTGCTATGTTTATCTGTTAAATACTAAAGATGAGGCTCTACACTACTTTAAAATCTATAAGGCAGAAGTTGAGAAACAACTTGAAAAACAAATTAAACGAGTCCGGTCAGATCGTGGTGGAGAGTACTTCTCGAGTGAGTTTGACTCCTTTTGTGCGGAACACGGCATTATTCATGAAAGGACGCCTCCCTATTCACCCCAGTCAAACGGGGTTGCCGAGCGGAAAAACCGTACTCTAACTGATTTGGTTAACGCCATGTTAGATACGTCGGGTTTATCCAAGGCATGGTGGGGGGGAGGCTATATTGACGGCATGTCATGTCCTGAATAAAGTTCCGACAAAGGACAATGAGATCACTCCCTATGAGAAATGGGCGAAGAGAAGGACAACACTCTCGTACTTGCGTACTTGGGGCTGTTTGGCGAAAGTCAATGTGCCGATCCCCAAAAAGCGCAAGCTTGGACCGAAGACCGTGGACTGCGTTAATTTGGGCTACGCTAAGAATAGCGTTGGCTATAGATTTCTAGTAGTGAAATCTGAGGTACCTGACCAAAAGGTTGGTACAATTATGGAGTCTAAGGATGCTACATTCTTCGAGGATATATTTCCTATGAGAGATAGGCAAAGCACTTCTAGACAGGAATCTGAGGAGACTCCTGAGCCTGCCATTCCTATGGAATACTATGAACGAACACATGATGAAAATCCTGAGGAGGATGACGAGGAAACCCTTGGTAGGGGAAAGAGACAAAGGACTGCAAAGACCTTTGGTGATGATTTCTTCGTGTACCTCGTGGATGATGCTCCCACTTCTATTTCAGAAGCGTATGCCTCTCCAGAATCTGACTACTGGAAGGAAGCGGTCCGTAGCGAGATGGATTCCATCATGGCTAATGGGACATGGGAGATTACTGAGCGTCCCTATGGTTGCAAACCATTGGGATGTAAGTGGGTGTTCAAAAAGAAGCTTAGGCCCGATGGTACGATTGAAAAGTACAAGGCTAGGCTTGTGGCCAAGGGCTATGACCAAAAGGAAGAGGAAGATTTCTTTGACACTTATTCACCTGTGGCCAGACTGACCACCATTCGAGTATTACTCTCGTTGGCGGCCTCGCATGGTCTTCTCGTCCACCAGATGGATGTTAAGACAGCTTTCCTGAATGGAGAGCTAAACGAGGAAATCTACATGCAACAGCCAGATGGCTTTGTGTTAGATGGTCAGGAAGGAAAAGTGTGTAGGTTGATAAAATCTTTATATGGCCTGAAACAAGCACCTAGGCAATGGCATGATAAGTTTAATACAACACTGACATCTGTTGGCTTCGTCGTTAATGAAGCTGACAAATGTGTATACTATCGCCATGGTGGGGGCGAAGGAGTTATACTGTGCTTGTATGTTGATGACATACTGATATTCGGAACCAACCTCAAAGTAATTGAGGAGGTCAAGTCGTTTCTATCTCAGAACTTTGAGATGAAAGACCTTGGTGTGGCTGATGTTATCTTGAACATCAAGCTACTGAGAGATAATGAGGGTGGGATTACACTTTTGCAATCCCATTATGTTGAGAAGGTGTTGAGTCGTTTTGGATACTCGGACTGCACACCATCTCAAACACCATATGATCCTAGCGTGTTGATTCGAAAATCCAAAGGCACGGCTATAGATCAATTGAGATACTCTCAAATCATTGGTTCACTGATGTACCTAGCTAGCGCTACGAGGCCTGACATCGCTTTTGCTGTGAGCAAACTGAGTCGGTTTGTATCAAAACCGGGTGATGTACATTGGCATGCTGTTGGAAGAGTTATGCGTTATCTGAAGGGTACTATGAACTATGGACTTCACTATACCGGATACCCGTCGGTACTTGAAGGGTATAGTGATGCGAATTGGATCTCTGATGCTGATGAGATGAAGGCCACAATTGGGTATATGTTTACTCTTGGAGGTGGCGCTGTTTCCTGGAAGTCTTGCAAGCAAACGATCTTAACGAGATCGACAATGGAAGCAGAATTAACAGCATTAGACACATCTGGTGTCGAAGCGGGATGGCTTCGAGATCTCTTGATGGACTTGCCATTGGTTGATAAACCGGTTCCGGCTATCCTTATGAACTGTGACAATCAGACCGTCATCACCAAGGTGAAGAGTTCAAAGGACAACATGAAGTCCAACAAACACATAAGAATGAGATTAAAAGCTGTCAGAAAATTGAGAAACTCCGGAGTGATAGCGTTGGAATATGTCCATACGGCTAAGAATCTGGCAGATCCCTTTACAAAAGGGCTATCACGTGTTGTGATAGATAATGCATCGAGGGAGATGGGCATGAGACCCACATGAGTTGCCATGGTGGTAACCCAACCTATGTGATTGGAGATCCCGTGAAGTAGGACCTGGGAAAACAAGCCAGTGGTGAACTGAGGAAGTAACTATACTAACCCACTCCGCTGGAGATGCAATACTCTCAATACTGTATGGGAGGATGACTACTGTCTTAATGTGTTCCAAGGCTTATATGCATAAGCAAGATGCTATCCTACAGAGCGATCTTTGGAGGAACACACCTATATGAGCCCGACTGCTGGTCACAGTCTATGAGATTGGGGTGATCTCTAGTAAGCTCATGAACAGGCCAGGAGTATGACTTATATGCTCCACCCGAGGGGTCAGCCTTCGGCAGCCTAGTATCAGTAAGACATGTGGTGAAACTTCTTTACGCCAAACTGACAATTCAAGGCATAGTCCATTGTTCAGTTGTGAAGGAGTGTAGCTACTTGCTCTAGGTGAAGCTCAACCTTAACAGGTCTTCGCTGAAACACTGGTATATCGAAACAGTAATTGGAACAGAGGACACAATGGGCCCTCGAGATCTGGTGGGGGATTGTTGAAATCTGAGATGGGCCTAGAGCCCATATGACAATTTCAGATTTGATCTCTAAGGGTCCATGTAGGTGGCATGACAAAGTGGTGGGAAGTTTAGTCCCACCATGCTAGTGGAAGGAGAGTTGGAGTGGTTTATAAGGGATTCTCTCCCTCATGCTATTGGAGCTTGAGAAGAGATGAGGCCCTCGCGCACTCCTCCTCCTCCGCTCGCCTCGCCACGCCATGCCTCGTCACGACGCGCCGCGGGTTGCGGGATTGAGCCGAGCCGAGCTCACTCCTATGCGCTTCTTTTTGCCGGTCAGGAACGGAGAGTCTTTGACAGGTAGGGCCACGATCTGAGACGTCGGATCGTGGGCTACCGACTTGGACGTGGGTTCGGCCCACGTTTCTCCACGCGCGGCCGCACATATATGTGTGGGGCGCTGCCAACCCTAGCCGCCGCAACACAGAACGCATCTGCCTCCACGCCCGCCGTCGTCCCTTTGCTGCTGCTGCCGCCGGTGACTCCATCCCGTCCGCCGCGTACACGGTCGACGGGAGAGCAGGTCTCCGAAGCCTCGCCTCTCTGGATCCTGTACGGGAGAGGGGCGAATAGGTTTTTGGGAAGCGACTACGCGACTGCTCGCCGTTCATCTACTTCCTCTACGTCCGCGTCGCCCTCGTCATCACCATGGCCACCGACGCCGAACGTGCCGCCTCCCAGAAGCTCGAAGCCGACAAGAAGGCAGCCGAGGACGCTGCTGCCGTCACCGCTGCTGCGGCCTCTGCATGGCCTACTGGAGGGTATAACTCGTTTATCCCGCTCCTACTGTTTTCTGTTTTAGGCATGCTAGCGTTATACGTAGATCTGTCTACAATTAGCGTAGTATGTGTTTGCATGATTGAATATCAGTATGCT
>LR738715.1:152763253-152811402 GCA_902687465.1 Secale cereale | reverse complement strand
CGCTGCTGCCGTCACCGCTGCCGCGGCCTCTGCATGGCCTACTGGAGGGTATAACTCGTTTATCCCGCTCCTACTGTTTTCTGTTTTAGGCATGCTAGCGTTATACGTAGATCTGTCTACAATTAGCGTAGTATGTGTTTGCATGATTGAATATCAGTATGCTATTATTTGTGTCAATGCCATGCTAGTAGTTAATTCGTGGATTAAATTAATCGGAAAATTGCCTATTTACTCAACAGTTTGAAGGCACGACGGCGACGGCGACTTGGCAGCCCGGCAGTGCATCGGCTCTCCGATGAGGGCGAGACGAACGCCATGGCGCCGATCAGCGGAGGCAGAAGGTGGCGTCCGAAGCGGGGCCCAGGCGGCGGCTCGCCGCAGCAAAGCGGAGGTGAGCTCGATAGCGATTCGGCTTAGCGCGAGGGGCACCGGCCAGGCGAGGCGGACGGGGCGACGTCCAAGACGGCCAGGCCAGCCCGATGCAACGGCGGGTCGACGTACCAGGCGGAGTGGCAACGCATCGGCGGCGATTTGAGAGGCCTGCAGTGACTCGAGCCCTGCTCCAGGGCGACTCGAATACTGGTTGCATCTGCACGCATTACGTGCGTTCTTTAATTTATGAGCTGCGATGATTAGCAGAGCTCCAATCCTTCACGTGTACCTGCGGCACAGGGACCTCATCCAAAGAATTATAGTTAAAGTACTACTTTTTGTTGCTCGGGCCGTCTCGTCCTTGGAATCAGCAGTCGCCAGAATCCGGCAATGCTAGATGTACGGATTACTTAGAGCATGGTTAATAATATAGTCAGTTGCGGGTTATATGATGTTGCCATGTCACATATAGCCATGCTTATAGCCAACAAGTACAATAGCTAGATATAAATATGTAGTACTACTTTGTTGATACATGGCCTACCCCACTCTCTCACAAAGTACCTAAGAGCACGTGCTGCAGCCGGCTGTTAACTAGTAGCCCGCTTCTCTTCTCTCTCCTCTTCTCTCTCTTCCAAGTAAGCAAAAATATAATATTTAATGTCTTACAGCCCGCCTACATCACCTTATTGTACTTGCTCTTACAGGATTTTACAGGGAGGGGTTAACTTGTGTCTTTGTGATTGGTCAATACTTGATGGAGCTGGCCCACCCCCCTGAAAATCAGGGGGGCCAAGTTTATGATTGATCAATAGATGCAAGGGGTCTGTAAAACTCTGTATTTGTTTGTAAGGGTCTGTTTGGTTCATCACTAACTTTGCCACAACTAACCTTAGGCAAAGTGTGGCTGCCACAAAAAGTGTGGCTAACAAAATGGCCACCACAAGTGTGGCAAGGTTTGGCAAAAAATTGAGCCTATGACAGGTGGACCATATAACTAGAAAAGTGTGGCAAGCCACAAGTGTGGCAATGAACCAAACACATGCCTAAGATATTGTGGCATGACTAAGGTTAGGTGTGGCAACCTTAGGCTGGGAACCAAACAGGCCCTAAGTCTAGCATTTTTGGCTAGAATCAATCGTAGAAGGAAAAAAATCATCCTCCCAACTTGATCCGGACCCGGACAATAGAACCGTCAAATCCTGTCGGTTTTGGCGGCTTGAACTTTGCGCCGATCTGATCTTGGGTATGTATTCGACTCACAGCAGCAGCCCGTTCTTGATGTCCCCAAATCTCTTTTAATCCTTGTTGAGTATGGTGCGGTGGTACACGGTCTCGGTCTTCGTGATGGCTTATCGATCCAGCGGTTCGCCCGATGATTACAAATCCGGCAAAAGTGATTTTCTTCTGACCTCACAAATTGCTTGATCCCCTACGCCGGCGGGGCGTAGAACTCCTTTTCTGCTTTTGATCTTAGATCTGTCGATGAAGATATTGTCGTGGCGGCTTTTTCTCATCTGACGAAATCGCGAGCTTCTCGAACCCTAGAAAAGATCCCTCCAAGAACTCAACATCACCGTGCGCGATCCCCACGGTGGGCGCCAACTGTCGTGGAATTGTCACGACAGATGTCCTAGGGTGATGACTTAGTCGTGAGGCCGCACATCTATGTGGTAGCTTGAGAGGGATTGAGCGGAATCAAGAGACGCAACACAACACAAGGATTTAGACAGCTTCGGGCCCCGGGAAACATCATCCGGTAACAACCCTACATGATGTTTGTGGCTAGGTCTCATTATCATCACAAGAGAGTCGCCGGTAAATCGGCCCTTTGTGTCTAGCCCTAGAGATTGTTTGTTGTTGCCTGTCCCTCTTTGGGGAGCCCTGCCACTCCTTATATATGTTGAAGGGGCGGGTTACATGACTAGTCCTAGTAGGATTAGGATTACTCTATTACAAGTGGAGTCTTAGTTTTGCTTCCTTTGTAGGAGAATATTCCTTGTGCTTTCCTCATAAACCGGTCCACCACAACATGAACCGGCCTTCTGGGCCTTGGGCCTTGTTATCCGTCCGCCGCCCGCTGGGTTACCTAGTGAGTCATAATGTGCAGGCTGGTTGCTTGTAAACCGTCTGGTCATGGCTGGTCGCCAGTGAATCGCCAAGTGTAAACCGTCAAGTCCTGCCGGGTCATATTTCCGACCGGGTCATACCGCGGGGTATATCCCGACACTATGTGTGCTCAGTATTGTTGCTAGTGCTAGTAGTAGTACGATAGTGTTAGTACTTAATACTATTTGTTGTACTAGTTGTTGTTGCTGATTTTAGTGAGTTAGCTTTACTACTTTGTACTTTTGCAGTTACTAGTTTACATTCTAGCACTATTTTAGATAGTAATATGCTCTTTGTTTCCCATATTCCTACAATTGTGTAGGAAACACCTAATTGTGCCTAATCGTGCATAAGCTAGAAAAACGCAAGTTGTGGCCAGACGCATAATTAACGCCTAGCACTTTTTAAAAGTTTGCAATTGGCATCGACGCACCACACTCGATAGGTGTTCCGTCAAGTACCATTGAGCTTATTTTTAACGCCATGTCGTATTTTAGAGTATGAGTTGTTGTGCGAGTTCGTGTCCTTGGATTTCGTAGGCAGGTGCAGAGGGGGGCTCTTCTGGCAGCGCATGCATGTTTCGTTTCAGGCGCGAAAGCACATTGCGCGCTACGACATGCACATCATCCAACAACACAATGTGAGATTGTTATCGTATCGATGGTACGCCATCCAAACCACCATCACCAAGTTTTGTGGCGTGGTTCATATGCTAGAGGCAAGATGGCCATTGTGGGCGGCAGCCGAGGAGACCTTACGGTTTGCTTCTTCTTACTCAACTTGTTGATTGATTCACTCATTCATCCAATGATTTTTTTTGAACAATCACCGGGGGTCCCCACCTGAATATATTACTCAAAAGCCCAGAGGGCGGGTTACATCAATGGTTACAGCGAGAGGAGAGGTACACGCGTCAAGACACGGTTGCCTCCCTGCTAATGGGGTCCTTAAATCTGAAGGCCCAAAGCGTCAAACACGAGATGATATTACGGAGGGTGTCCAAGGGTGAGTGAAGCTTCTTGCGAAAAACACGAGCATTCCTGGAGTCCCAAAGCTTTCAGATGATGGCGAGGGCGATGGTGGGCCAGATGTTGATGTCGAGGCCCGCCGGTGTAGGAGTATCCCAAACGAGGTCGATGAGCGGGGGCGTCATCCCCAAGAGGGCCCATACATGTGTCGTGCATGGGCAGAGGATGGCCAGGTGAGTCGCGTCATTCATCCAATGTTGTTCTACACATTGTGTAGCCTGTACGCGTTGCCGTGATGTACCACATGATAAAGGGACGATCATTTACGCACCTACACCGTTGGATGAAACTGAAAGGCGATATGTGTGGCACGACATGATCCGTTCATGAATTATTATTTTTTGAACATCCGATTAATCTCGTTGAATTTGAACTATTATTGTACTAGACTTATTTACATGCTATGTATGGATAATTTATACTATTCTCTATCCAAACTTTTGATGAAATCTATCACGTTTACATGACTTTCGTCCGGTTAGTTAAAATCCGACTTGAAATATATGCGAGCATCATTGGATGACCGCCTTCTATATCTGTGTTGGCGGACGGATGGCGGAGCAAATTTGCCGGTCATCGGAGATGCACAGAAATGTCGGCTGCATGCATAAACGTCCAATGTTGAGACAAATACCTCCGATCCGTCGAAGGTGACGCAGTTCAGTGGAAATGGCTGCAGATTCGTTGCGTACGAATTTCCCATTTCGCATAAGAACATATAGATGCGGCACACCGGCGGCACGTGTGCGGTCAGCACAAGAACTCACAAGTGGCGGAGGCGCTTCTAGACCGACCGGCTCGTTCACCACCACGCTCTTTCCCTCCTCTCCTTATCTTCTTCCCCTTCACCTACACTCCACAAAAACAAACGATGGAGATAAACCCCACCAATTTCCACACACGGTAGGTAGAGTCCAGCTAGCGGCCATGGCAATCGCACTGGCAGCCTTCCTCTTCCTGATACCGCTCTTCTCCCTCGGCGCAGTCTTTGTCCTCCGTGCGTGGGGACTAGACAAGAAGGCGCCAGCGCAGCGCACGCCGAGGACGCGGCCGTACCCGCTGCTCGGCCACCTGCCGCAGTTCCTGGCGAACCGGCACCGCGTACTGGACTGGCTAACCGAGGTGCTCGCGCTCCTGCCAACCTGCACGCTCGTGTTCCGCCGTCCCGGCGGCGTCCGAGGTGTCATCACCGCGAACCCGACCAACCTGGAGCACATCATGCGCGCCAGCTTCGATAACTACCCCAAGGGCCCGCGCTTCGCGGCGCTGCTCCACGACTTCCTCGGCCGGGGCATCTTCAACGCCGACGGCGAGGCGTGGCGCTCGCAGCGGAAGGCGGCCAGCTACGAGTTCAACACGCGCTCGCTCCGCGTCTTCGTGGCCCAAAGCGTGCACAGCGAGCTCCACGGCAGGCTCCTCCCGCTCCTGCGCCGTGCCGCCGGCTCCGGACGCCAGCTCGACCTCCAGGACACGCTCGAGCGGTACGCGTTCGATAATATCTGCCGCGTCGCCTTCGACCACGACCCCGGCCAGCTTCCGGACGGAGACGACGGCTGCGGCGCTCGCCCAGAAGTAGAGAGCGCCGCGACGACCGCGAGCAGCAGTTTCGCCGACGCGTTCCGGGACGCCGCCAATCTCAGCGCGGGCAGGTTCCAGTACGCCGTTCCAGGATTCTGGATGATCAAGAAGGCGCTTAACCTGGGCTCCGAGCGGCGGCTGCGCGAGTCAATTGCCATGGTGCACGGCTTCGCCGATCGCATCATACGGTCGCGGCGGGAGGAGATGGACATGGGCTGCGAGAAGCACGACCTGCTGTCGAGGTTCATGGTGAGCCAGGGCGAGAGCTACACCGAGACGGCTCTCCGAGACGTAGTGATCAGCTTCCTCCTCGCGGGGCGGGAAACGACGTCCTCGGCGCTCACCTGGTTCTTCTGGCTGCTGTCCTCGCGCCCGGACGTGGAGCGCCGCATCCGCGACGAGGTCGCCGCCGTGCGCGCCCGCCGAGCGATCGGTGATCTCGGCAGAGCCGGGTTCGATCTCGACGAGCTGAGGGAGATGCACTACGTGCACGCGGCCATCACGGAGTCGATGCGGCTCTACCCGCCGGTGCCGGTGAACTTTCTGCGGGCAGAGGCCGCCGACGTCCTGCCGGACGGCACGGCGGTGGGGGCAGGTTGGTTCGTGGCGTACAACTCGTACGCAATGGGGAGGATGGAGTCCGTGTGGGGCGAGGACGCGCGGGCGTACCGGCCGGAGCGGTGGCTGGACCCGGCGGAGGGGACGTTCCAGCCGGACAGCCCGTTCCGCTACATAGCGTTCCACGCGGGACCGAGGATTTGCCTCGGGAAGGAGATGGCCTACATCCAGATGAAGTCTATCGTGGCGTGCGTGCTGGAAGAGTTCGAGCTCGCGGTGGACGGGGCCTACCGGCCGCGGCAGGTTACCTCGCTGACATTGCGGATGGCGGACGGGCTCCCGGTGGCGGTGAGGGTGAAGGCTATAGTGAATTGAGTACGACAAGATGGAGGGATTTTTTGTTTGTTTTATGAGGTAACCGTATAGAAGAACGTCAGTGAGTGAAAGATGGGTTCCAGGCGAAAACTCTACACTTACGGACCACCTACGGAATACTTCTTACGAACTCTGCCCTCAACCAATCTTTCACTAATCCTTCCCTGAATTTCAAAGGGTGGCCTCGTTCCTCCCCAATTAAATGTTCCCATCTCAATCCGTAAGAGCAATTCCGTAATTTTTTCCCGTAGATGTAGCAAAGCTGGGTTTCAGGTAGACCTGGCCATGGGCAGCTCGGCCCGGCCCGGCCCGACCGTGTCAACGGGCCGGGCTCGGACCTAGAATTCAAGCCCGACGACCAGGCCGGGCCGGGCCCGGGCCCGGCATATTTGTGCATTAACAAAGAGGCCCGGCCCATGGCCCGAGGCCCGTTGGGCTTTTTGTGTGATGGGCCGGGCTCGGGCCCAATTTTTAGGCCCGACGGTCGGGCCGGGCCGGGCTCGGGCCTGGGTTTTTGCGACGGGCTTTGGTAGGCCCGGCCCGAAGCCCGACCCGGCCCGGCAAATGGCCAGGTCTAGTTCCAGGATACATAGTGGTCTTTTTCTCAGGAGAGTGGGCGCAGAGGTCTTTCTACGCCCACGGACATTGCATATGGTGCACCAATGATCGGAAACAGAGCCAAAAAAAAACTCAAAAATATCTGAAACTTGGTGGGTTCAATTATGACCAAATATTGCAGGTGCTTGTAAAATTTCGTGGCCAGATGACATGTGAGGAGCTCTCCACAAAAAACAAAATTTGTGCTCCAGCGTAGATGCACTGCTTGAGCAGAATTTGTATTTCGTTTGTATGGAGATCATTTGTTATTAGGCCATCAAACTTTGCAAACACCTAAAACATTTGTTCATAATCAATGCCACAAAGTCCAGGTTTTTGTAAAAAAATGTTTTGATTTTACTGTTCGTTGTGGGTGCAATGAACTTGGTGTAGGCACTACTTTCCTTTTTGATAAATGAAAATTATTGTCAAAGTTGTGCAACTAAGATCGGATAAGTCAAACGGCGCCTTATATTGTGGGAAGGAGGGAGCACTAGGTATCCTCTGAACTGTTGTTCTGTTAGGAACCCGGCTTCCATTTGGGAGAGGCGTATGAGGAAAAGGTTAAATATCCAATGACACCTCTAGGATTTTATGAGCAGAGATGCTATAGCTTCACATGGACAGTTAGGTAGTATGTAAGAATATCACAAATTCAACTTGTGGGATCAAAGTTTGTAAGTCAACTAAAAAATAAGAAGTGCAGTGAAATCTTATAACATCATATTCAGCGGACACATGTACAAAATATGCCTAAACTGCAGTACAAAAAGTTCTAACATAGTCTTAGATAAATAGAGGATGATAAAATAATTTAAATATGTCATCTCAACACCAATACCACTAAAGGAAAGCCTAAACCGTGGAGCAACAAGGTGCGCCATAATAAGAAGACTAGGCCCGTAAGGGTTCGATTTTTCTGGGTTTTTTTGAATTATTTTTACCCCTGCCAATTGAGTGACACGTGTGCACGATGGCTTTCCTGAAGTGGTTGATCGCTTGGACTGTGCCTATTTCTTCTAGAGGTGCATGGGCTTCTCTTGTCTCATGTGTCCCATGTGAAAAGATAATTTGACTGCATGGGCTGATTTTGTCTCGTGTGAGAAAAATATATTAGCTGCATGGGTTGTTGTATGGACTGGTATGCGTGTGCTGCTGCATGGCTCATGCATGCATGCATGTGTCCACGTTTGCACATGTTTGTGTTCTAGGTTCTTCTTTGCTTGCCTATAAGTAGCTCCTTGTTGTGTTCTTCTCTCATGTGTACTTCTTGGTTGTTTGATCTATGTCATGGTTCGTGTTGTTGCACATGGTTCTCGACGCATTCCTTCGACGTCCTTGGGCTCTTCTTCTTCCGTTGCTGCTTCTGATGGGAGGTTGGCTGCTAAGGGTGGTTCTAATCCTGGTGAGTATTGTTCTTTCATTTGTCGGGCTTTGTTTGCTGATTTTTTGTAGTCTTTTTTATTGTGTTTATGATGTTGTCTGTTCTTAGGTTCGAGGGTAGATGATGTGCGGCGGCGACGACGGGAACGATAAGATATTCACCGTGGGAAACATCCTGTCGATTCATCGTTTGGTGGGTATTTTGCATGCTTCTTTTTGTTCCTGTTATTTGCCTTGATTCTTTTTTATATACCCACATGTCTAGAATACTAGATCCTTCTGTTCCTATTTATCTCTAAATTTGGTTTTAGTGTCTTCATGTTGTTTTGTGATTCTTTGTTTTTATTTGTTTATTGTGGTTATTTGCAGGTTCTATGGGTTCTCCATCTTATTTGGATCCAGACAAAGCTCACTCTTGCCGGCAGGAAGGTGTCATGTTTACTTCATGATGGTGGGCATTCTTTGTATTAATCATTTCACTTTCTTTTTATTTATTTTCTTTTACACTTAGGTAGATGGCATGTCTCTTGATTTGCCTCCCATTTTATGATATCCTTGACAAGAAGCTAAATGAAGAGGGCCTAAAGCTAAGGTATATTTTGGTTTCACTTTAGAAGCAAAATAATAATAGTTTTGTAGTCTCCCAAATACTTTGTCTATGATAATCAGTGATCTTGATTTACATTGTTGTTCCAAAGGACTAATTCTCTGGGAGAGATAAAGAATAAAGATAGGCATCATGTAGTGCTTATGCCAAAAATGCCATGAAGGTTTTACTTCATCTTTTGGGAGCATAATGAAACAAAAGGTATAACCAGTTGCACTAGCAAGTAGTAATCTGAAAAGATATCTAGATGCTCTCATGGAAAGTCAACGTACGCTACCCTATTATCCTTTTTCAATAATAAAAAATGCATGGAGACGTATTTCAGAGAGCCCATGTCTGATTAGGTTTGCTTCTTGTGTTTTCGATTGGTTTACTTGTTTGCATAGGGAGGGACAAGGAGTGAAGAGAAAGAGAAGGCTCAGCACCTCTATTTGCATGTCAAATCTGAAGTGGAGAGCTGCATCAAGTATCTAAAGGAGAAGAAAGAGGAGGTACAATGCCCAGTCTTCTATATAATGGTTCTGATGCAGAAATACCCACATTTGAACCCTGAGACTGAGATGATCACTTTGTCATTAGTTAGGATCCAAACCAATTGTTTATATTGCTCATGTTTATCTTTTGTATACACAGTTACTTTCTATTTATTTTACTTCAAATTAATTGCAGTTTATTCAAATTAGAAGGGTCAATAAATATTAAAAACTAAGTTCAGAACCTCATTCCAAATGGTGACTGAGTTAAGGACCAGAAGCTTTCCCAGTCACTAAATGTTCTTCTGTTAATATCTACCAGTATATTGTGCTAAAGGCCAACAAAAGAAACTGAACACATAGTGGTTGTGCGTCACTAGATGGATATATAGATGTGTTTTTTTCTTTTGCATAATGTTGACAAATAGAATCTCTGTTGGCTGGAATATGTAATGTAATGTGAAAGCTAACAGCGGATGCGATTCCATCAACTCAAATAAATTTTCCATTAAGCATCATGTCTATCAACTCAAATAAACTTCCCATTATGCATCATGTCTATCAACTCAAATAAATTTTCCATTGAGCATCATGTCTATCAACTCAAATAAAGTTTCCATTAAGCATCATGTCTATCAACTCAAATAAATAGACTATCATGGGATGTTAAATAAATTTTACATGGTCTACATGCTAGGGTCATGGCAAGGTCACTACCTAATATGTCATGTTTGAGTAAGCAACTTTTATGAATTTTGCCATGATAATATTTCAAACATGTGCCGTGCCACTTTACAAAAATGTCATGTCCGCAAATGCAAATTTCTGTAAAAAAAAATTGCAATGTTTGAGAAGACTAAAAATTCTGAATTTTTCCATAAGATTTTCCAAAAAATACCATGTTATTTAGAACATTTATCTTAATTATTAAATGGCCTACTACTAACATTTTCAGAATTTTTCCATGTGTCATAGATAACATGGCAAACTTGTATAAGAAATTAGAGTTACACATGGCAAACTTTAACCAATTTGCCCTGTCAAAATTTGCCATGCACCGGTCAAGCTCCAGATCGGGCATGTATAAATGAAAACAAACAAAGTTTACTAGGATTCGCGACGAGGGATGAGTAGACATTGGAGCACATAACAAATGGATTGCTACAAAAAATAATACAATCCGCAGAATGCTGGATGGCTGATAACCCACAAGTGTAGGGGATCAGTTGTAGCCTCTTTCGATAAGTAAGAGTGTCGAACCCAACGAGGAGCTAAAGGCAGAACAAATATTACCTCAAGTTCTATCGACCACCGATACAACTCTACGCACGCTTGACGTTTACTTTACCTAGAACAAGTATGAAACTAGAAGTAGTTTGTAGTTTTTGTGGGATAGATTTGCAAGAATATAAAGAGCATGCAAATAAAACTAGGGGCTATTAAGATAAAGAAGCAATAAAGTTAGTGATAGCAAGTGTGGAAAAGTGGTGGTAGGAGTTGCGAAATTGCCCCTAAGCAATTGACTACGTTACTAGACCGATAGCAAGTTTTATGTGGGAGAGGCCACTGCTAGCATGTCATCCCTTACTTGGAACTCTATGCACTTATGATTGGAACTATTAGCAAGCATCCGCAACTACTAACATTCATTAAGGTAAAACCCAACCATAGCATTACGATATATTGGTCCCCCTTCAATCCCGTATGCATCAATTTCTACGCTAGGTTAAAGCTTCTATCACTCTTGCCCTCCAATACGTAGTCCTATCAACATACAACTAACCCTATGGTGTGATCCACGTGCGCGCTCATATGATGGGCACCAAAGGACAGCAACATAACCACAATCAATTTAAATCAATCATAGAAATTCACCAATCACCGATAGGACAACGATAATCTACTCAGACATCATAGGATGGCAACACATCATTGGATAATAATATGAAGCATTGATGTCTACACACGCTTCTACTCTTGTAGACTATGTTGGGCCTCCAAGCGCAGAGGTTTGTAGGACAGCAGCAATTTCCCTCAAGTGGATGATCTAAGGTTTATCGAACTCAGGGAAGTAGAGGTTGAAGATGGTCTCTCTCAAGCAACCCTGCAACTAAGATACAAGAAGTCTCTTGTGTCCCCAACACACCTAATACAACTAGGAGTTGTATAGGTGCACTAGTTCGGCGAAGAGATGGTAAAATATGGATGATAGGAGTGGCAAAGCAAAATAATATAAATCTGTAATAAAAAGTGCAGCAAGCAAACAAGTGGTAAACGTGAGCACAAATGGTATTGCAATGGTGGAAACAAGGCCTAGGGATCATACTTTCACTAGTGGCAACTCCCAACAACATTAACATAATCGAATCACATGATATTTCCCATAAAACATGCAATGGAGACGCACCCGGAGGTCATTCCTTCGTGGTCAAGAGAGGACGAGAATTATGTAGGGCTACAAAAGCACAACTCAAAGTTCGTAGTTCTCAATCTAAGGATTTCCCAATGTCACCGCGGCCATCCAAAGAGAGTCCCACAATCACCACAACATATCTAAAGGATAGTCAAAGACAAGCACCAAGAGACTCTCAATCTTCAATCAACACACAAGAGAGGAAATCACTCATGAAAATATTTTTCTAATCCATGTCCAATAGACCGTTGTCACCTTGGTCTCGGGGATTATACTAGATAAAGACAAGTGAGTACATCAATCCAATACATAGAGGAAGGGGAAATATCATGGGATCACCCTAGATTAACATAGCCTATGATCACAACGAAGATCACATCATGGGAGAGAGAGATAACCACATAGCTACACGTACGAGCCCTCGGCCCCAGAGAAGACTACTCACACATGGACATGGTGAGGAGGAGGTTGATGATAGTGTTGATGGAGAGGTGCAGCCCCGCGAGGAGGAGACGGTCGGCGGCAGCCACGGAGGCGGCGGCGGCGGCCCTTGGGGGCAGCGGCTCCTTGGCCCCCCTTCTTCCTTGTGGATGGTGCTGTAATGGTGCTGGTCCTCCCCTCCAAGACGGCGGCTCGGGAGGAGGAAAATTTGTGGCCCTTGGTGACCTAGGTTTCCTCTCTTTATATAGACTCTCGGATTCCCGTCATCAGATTTTGGGCCTCAGTAAAACGGGCTTTACTCGGCCGTTCAGACTCCGATTAGGACGAATTTTATATCCTGAAGCATCGCCTCGAAATTCCCCACAACTTTCGCAACTAGACTTTTTCCGTTTGACGTCGTCTTCGGGCTGGAACGTGACCATCTTTAAAAAAACGTTCTCAGACAGATTTCAGGAAAGTTAGAGTCCTACTCCAATACGACTCCTTTTGCGTTTTTGTCAATTTCCAAGTAATTCCTACACAATAAAGTGTAAAACAAGAACATTGTGCACTTTTGCAACCATTAGTAGGTTAGTCTAAATATGATCAAAAGTGTATGGAAGTGCATAAATATCATAGCAATATCACACAAAAAGGGCATGGAGCAAGCAGAAATTATAGATACGTTTTGGACGTATCAACATCCCCAATCTTAATTCCTACTCGTCCTCGAGTAGGTAAATGATAACAAGCATAATTTCTGTGGTGACATGCTATTAACCATATAAGAACTTTTCACAGTCACATGACAAGTGCTTACTGAGACAATGAATCTGTAGTAATTAAGTTGCCTCATGAGAAAATCACAAAGAACTGAAAGTTTTACAATATGATACTGAAACACTCAATAGATTTGTAGTGAGCATGGTGTGCAAATATGACAAAGTGATATCTCGCTTGCCCCCTTTAGTGAAGCAAAACATAAATGCAGGGGCACCTCCAAGGTTTAAGTGACGACTAGATACAATGATTTCAGAATAAACGATATCATAATCATGCAAAAGACAATGGTACTTTGGGACAATGCACATTACACTCAGAATGACAATCATGCTCTAAATAGTTGGTGCTTTAAAGAAGGTGGAGACTCTCGAACCGTGGCTTTTGTTGGCAAGGTTGAAAACCCGTGGTCGGAAACAAAGACAAAACATGTACCAGAGCTCTTGGTTTTAAAAACAGAGGTAATAATTATTTTTTTAGATTATGCATATTTCGTCAACGAATGCTAGCAGATAACTCAATTACTTCTCGAGTTGGACAAGTTTCGAGATACGGCTCCCGAATGAGGACGATCACATCCTCTTAATCTCCTTTATTTATCACTGCCAAAGTTTTCTGATTTCTCATGAACAAAGTGTGAAGGTTGGTTTGTTTGTTGTATAATTTTTTAATGAGCCGGGCGCACTCTATGCCAGTTCCTTCTCGTATTATGGTTTTGCACATTAGACATGCAATCCCAGGGTGAAGCTTGTCCAACTTAAAAAGATCATGAATTAACTACTACTTCCTCATGAGCTAAAACAGAGGCACAAAAGAGAAATGCTTTTTTTTGAATAATTTCGAGATGGTACATGAAAGTCTTCGTTAGGAATGGCAGGTAAATACCATGTATAGGAAGGTATGGTGGACTCATATGGCATAACTGGTGTAAAGGATTTTGGATGCACAAGCAGTCAGTCCGCTTAGTACAGGCGAAGGTTAGCAAAAGACTGGGAGCGACCAACTAAGAGAGGAATGACGGTCATAATCATGCAGAGCGACAAAGCAACATTGAATCGGGCATGGAAGTTATATCGCTACTTAGAAATTAAAGATCATCAAGGCTTGATAGACTTTCTTTATAGTCATAAATATGCGTGAGCATATGCCAAGTCAATCAAAATAAATTCTCGGAGGAAGATATCACTAAACCATACCACATCATAGGCAAACAAATCATGTTGGTACTCCAATAACACATTGGGAATCCCCCAGCTATTTGAGACTAACCATAAGAAAACATGAACTACTAAGCACCATTATGCACGTAGCATTTTTATCATAGACATATCAACCAGTGCAACAGAAGCCAACTCTCTTAACAAGATAAGCATGATAACTAAAGAGAGTTCCAGCAACCAACTAAACAAAAGCTCTTTAAAAAGAAAAACGTGAAAGCTAAGAGCTAAGCATGATAGTAGCTATTGAAAGACCAAGAACTTACACAACAAAGATGAAGATGAAAATTCTATGTTGTGTTCTAGGTTGAAGTGGAGCGTGTTTCTCTCCCACACAAAGAAAGCTGAGTTCCAACTCGTTATGAAAAGCAAGCAAAGCTAAAGAAAACTAAAAAGGAAACTAAAAGCAAGACGCTCCAAGCATAGCACATAACACATGAAGTGATTAAAATATAGTGGAACGAAAGACGAACTGATAATGTTGATGGAGAAGGGGATGCACGGGGGCATCCCCAAGCTTAGACGCTTGAGTCTTCTTGAATATTTCTTGGGAGTGCATGGGGGCATCCCCAAGCTTGAGCGTTTGACACTCCTGAATCTTTTTATCATCTTCCCTCGCACACTTGAAAACTCCCTTCATACATAACTCATCATAATCTGATTAGCGAGGTTAGTACCCTTAATAATATAATTTTTCCTTGCTGGAAATAAGGATATTCTTGAAGGTCTACTTCTCAAGATTGCCAAAAGGTTTTTGCAAAGAAAAAGCAAGCTCAAGGTTTGCAAAATGAAGGAAAGGCAAAACATGACAGAATCTGTGAAAAACAGACCAGCAGGTAGTAAATAATTTTTTTGGGGCACTTCTGCAACTCAAATCAAAAAACTCAGAACAGACGCCCGAAAGACAATTGTATAGAGCACGCTTTCGAAAAATTCAGACCAAAAAGATGATCTGGTGATTTTATACGAATTTTTCTATCCAAGGACAGAATCTGTTTCCTGGACAGCACGTCACAACTTTTGAACTTTCTTGCAATCAGAGGCTACACTTGGCACAAAGCTGAAAAGTAAAGATACAATGATGATGCTACTGTAGTAAAAACATCAAGACACAACAAAAGCAAAATAAAAAATTTATTCATTGTGGGCTGCCTCCCAAAAGCGCTTTCTTTTATGCCTTTAAGCTAGGCATAAGACTTTAATGATGCTCTTGTAGGAATAAGAATTGAAGAACAAAAGAGAGCATCAAGAAGCAAATACCAAACACATTTAAGCCTAACATGCTTCCTATGCATAGGAATATTGCAATAGAATAATTCATTAAACACAAAGCAATAAGCATAGGAAGACAAAACAAGTGCAGCTTCAAAACCTTCAGCATAAAGAGAGGGAACTTAATATTATTGAAATATCTATAAGCATATGTTCCCTTCTCATAATAATTTTCAGTGGGATCACGAATAAACTCAACAATATAAGCATCACATAAAGCATTGTTACCATGATCCACATGCAAAAAGGTACTCTTACTCTCCACATAAGCATCTTTGGGGAGCCCATGGTTAGGACTTTTTAGCATTAACGTTTTCAGTCTCCCCCAAGCTTGAGCAATGCTTTCTCCGTCACGAGACCTAAAGTTATAGATATAGTTCCTGTCTCGATGAATTTCATGAAGAGGATAAAACTTAATATAAAAGAGAGACATAAGCTCTTGCCAATCAAGCAAGTGCGGGTTATCGAGAAGCTTATACCAATCTGAAGCTTTATCTATAAGTGATACGGCGAACAATTTCCTCATGACAAACTCCCTTGATACACCTGCAAGCTTAAATAATGAACATAATTGTGACAGATATAGCAAGTGTTCACCGGGATGTCTGTCTCCTGCATAACGATTAGCCAAAACATAATCGATAATACCAGCTGGTATTTTATAGGGCACAATTTCAATAGGCGGAGGAGCAACCACCACAGGTGTGGGGCGTCTTCCCACAAGCAACGAACTAAGATTGCGGTTTTCCATAAACATAACTAGTGAAATAAAAACAAGCAACAAAAAGATTTAATTGCAAGATCTAAAGATATACCTTCAAGCACTCACCTCCCCGGCAACGGCGCCAGAAATAGCTTGATGTCTACACACGCTTCTACTCTTGTAGACTATGTTGGGCCTCCAAGCGCACAGGTTTGTAGGACATCAGCAATTTCCCTCAAGTGGATGACCTAAGGTTTATCGAACTCAGGAAAGTAGAGGTTGAAGATGGTCTCTCTCAAGCAACCCTGCAACTAAGATACAAGAAGTCTCTTGTGTCCCCAACACACCTAATACAACTAGGAGTTGTATAGGTGCACTAGTTCGGCGAAGAGATGGTAAAATATGGATGATAGGAGTGGCAAAGCAAAGTAATATAAATCTGTAATAAAAAGTGCAGCAAGCAAACAAGTGGTAAACATGAGCACAAATGGTATTGCAATGGTGGAAACAAGGCCTAGGGTTCATACTTTCACTAGTGGCAACTCCCAACAACATTAACATAATCGAATCACATGATATTTCCCATAAAACATGCAATGGAGACGCACCCGGAGGTCATTCCTTCGTGGTCAAGAGAGGACGAGAATTATGTAGGGCTACAAAAGCACACCTCAAAGTTCGTAGTTCCCAATCTAAGGATTTCCCAATGTCACCGCGGCCATCCAAAGAGAGTCCCACAATCACCACAACATATCTAAAGGATAGTCAAAGACAAGCACCAAGAGACTCTCAATCTTCAATCAACACACAAGAGAGGAAATCACTCATGAAAATATTTTTCTAATCCATGTCCAATAGACCGCTGTCACCTTGGTCTCGGGGATTATACTAGATAAAGACAAGTGAGTACATCAATCCAATACATAGAGGAAGGGGAAACATCATGGGATCACCCTAGATTAACATAGCCTATGATCACAACGAAGATCACATCATGGGAGAGAGAGATAACCACATAGCTACTGGTAGAAACCTCAGCCCCGAGGAGGAACTACTCCCGCATCATGGAGGGAGGAAGCAACGTCGATGGAGATGAATCCGGGGGCACTTCCCCATCCCGGCAGGGTGCCGGCTGATGTCTACACACGCTTCTACACTTGTAGACTATGTTGGGCCTCCAAGCGCAGAGGTTTGTAGGACAGCAGCAATTTCCCTCAAGTGGATGACCTAAGGTTTATCGAACTCAGGGAAGTAGAGGTTGAAGATGGTCTCTCTCAAGCAACCCTGCAACTAAGATACAAGAAGTCTCTTGTGTCCCCAACACACCTAATACACTTGTTAGATGTATAGGTGCACTAGTTCGGCGAAGAGATGTTAAATGGCAAGTGATATGGATGGCAAAACAAAGTAATATAAATCTGTAATAAAAAGTGCAGCAAGCAAACAAGTGGTAAACGTGAGCACAAATGGTATTGCAATGGTGGAAACAAGGCCTAGGGATCATACTTTCACTAGTGGCAACTCCCAACAACATTAACATAATCGAATCACCTGATATTTCCCATAAAACATGCAATGGAGACGCACCCGGAGGTCATTCCTTCGTGGTCAAGAGAGGACGAGAATTATGTAGGGCTACAAAAGCACACCTCAAAGTTCGTAGTTCTCAATCTAAGGATTTCCCAATGTCACCGCGGCCATCCAAAGAGAGTCCCACAATCACCACAACATATCTAAAGGATAGTCAAAGACAAGCACCAAGAGACTCTCAATCTTCAATCAACACACAAGAGAGGAAATCACTCATGAAAATATTTTTCTAATCCATGTCCAATAGACCACTGTCACCTTGGTCTCGGGGATTATACTAGATAAAGACAACTGAGTACATCAATCCAATACATAGAGGAAGGGGAAATATCATGGGATCACCCTAGATTAACATAGCTTATGATCACAACGAAGATCACATCATGGGAGAGAGAGATAACCACATAGCTACACGTACGAGCCCTCAGCCCCGGAGAAGACTACTCACACATGGACATGGTGAGGAGGAGGTTGATGATAGTGTTGATGGAGAGGTGCAGCCCCGCGAGGAGGAGTCGGCCGGCGGCAGCCACGGAGGCGGCGGCGGCGGCCCTTGGGGGCAGCGGCTCCTTGGCCCCCCTTCTTCCTTGTGGATGGTGCTGCAATGGTGCTGGTCCTCCCCTCCAAGACGGCGGCTCGGGAGGAGGAAAATTCGTGGCCCTTGGTGACCTCGGTTTCCTCTCTTTATATAGACTCTCGGATTCCCGTCATCAGATTTTGGGCCTCAGTAAAACGGGCTTTACTCGGCCGTCCAGACTCCGATTTGGACGAATTTTATATCCAGAAGCATCGCCTCGAAATTCCCCACAACTTTCACCACTAGACTTTTTCCGTTTGACGTCGTCTTCGGGCTGGAACGTGACCATCTTTAAAAAACATTCTCAGACAGATTTCAAGAAAGTCAGAGTCCTACTCTAATACGACTCCTTTTGCGTTTTTGTCAATTTCCAAGTAATTCCTACACAATAAAGTGTAAAACAAGAACATTGTGCACTTTTGCAACCATTAGTAGGTTAGTCCAAATATGATCAAAAGTGTATGGAAGTGCATAAATATCATAGCAATATCACACAAAAAGGGCATGGAGCAAGCAGAAATTATAGATACGTTTTGGACGTATCAAGCGTAAAGCACCATGTTCAAGTAGAGGGTACAACGGGTTGCGGGAGAGTGGACCACTATAGATAGATGGGGGAAGGTGATGGAGATGTTGGTGAAGATGGCGAAGGTGTTGGTGTAGATCGCCGTCACACGATGATGGGCCCGGTGGCACTCCGGTGCCACCGGAAGCGAGGGGGAGAGAGCCCCCTCCTTCTTCTTCTTCCTTGACCTTCTCCCTAGGTGGGAGAAGGGTTTCCCCTCTTGTCCATGGCCTCCATGGCGGCGGAGGGGCGAGAGCCCCTCCGAGATTGGATCTGTCTCTCTGTCTCTCTCTGTTTCTGCGTTCTTAGATTCTGCCCCTTCACTGTTTCTTAAATTATGGGAGATCCGTAACTCCGATTGGGCTTGACACGATTTTTATCCGGATATTAGCTATCTTGCGGCGAAAGAAGGGCATCAACCGCCTTACGGTGTGGCCACGAGGGCCCAGGGCGCGCCCCCTGCCTCGTGGCCCACTCGGGCATCGTCTCGTGTTGGTTCCGCTTCCCAAAATTCACATATATTCCAAAAAAAATCTCCATCCGTTTTTATTCCGTTTGGACTCCGTTTGATATGGATATTCTGCGAAACAAAAAACATGCAACAAACAGGAACTGGCACTGGGCACTGGATCAATATGTTAGTCCCAAAAAATAGTATAAAAAGTTGCCAAAAGTATATGAAAGTTGTAGAATATTGGCATGGAACAATCAAAAATTATAGATACGATGGAGACGTAACAGCATCCCCAAGCTTAATTCCTGCTCGTCCTCGAGTAGGTAAATGATAAAAAGATATTTTTTTATGTGGAATGCTACCTAACATAATCTTGATCATGTAATCTAATCATGGCATGAATATTAAGACACGAGTGATTCAAAGAAATAGTCTATCATTTGACATTAGGACAATAATACTTCAAGCATACTAATAAAGCAATCATATCTCTTCAAAATAACATGGCCAAAGAAAGTTATCCCTACAAAATCATATGGTCTGGCTATGCTCCATCTTCATCACACAAAGTATTTAAATCATGCACAACCCAGGTTTTAGCCAAGCAATTGTTTCATACTTTAGTATTCTCAAACCTTTTCAACTTTCACGCAATACATGAGCGTGAGCCATGGACATAGCACTATGGGTGGAATAGAAGGTGGTGATAGACAAAAGGAGGGAGAAAGTCTCACATCGACTAGGCAAATCAATGGACTATGGAGATGTCCATAGAACGATATCAATATGAGTGAGTAGGGATTGCCATGTAACAGATGCACTAGAGCTATAAGTGTATGAAAGCTCAAAAAGAAAACTAGTCGGTGTGCATCAACTTGCTTGCTCATGAAGACCTAGGGCATTTGAGGAAGCCCGTCGTTGGAATATACAAGCCAAGTTATATAATGAAAATTCCCACTAGTATATGGAAGTGACAAAACAAGAGACTCTCTATTATGAAGATCATGGTGCTACTTTGAAGCACAATTGTGGAAAAGGATAGTAGCATTGTTCCTTCTCTCTTTTCTCTCATTTTTTTTTGTTTTTTTTTTGTTTTTGTTTTTTTGGAGGGGCTTTCTCTTTTTTTAGCCCCTCTCTATTTGTTTAGGCCATCTTTTTTTAGGCCATCTTTTTTTTGGCCTTTCCTCACATGGGACAATGCTCTAATAGTGAAGATCATCACACTTTTATTTACTTACAACTCAAAGATTACAACTCGAAGATAGAACAAAATATGACTCTATGTGAATGTCTCCGGCGGTGTACCGGGATGTGCAATGATTTAGCGTAGCAATGACATCAAAAAACAGACAAGCCATGGAAACATCATGCTAGCTATCTTACGATCATGCAAGGCAATATGATAATGATGGTGCGTGTCATAATAAACGGAACGGTGGAGTTACATTGCAATATATCTCGGAATGGCTATGGAAATGCCATAATAGGTAGGTATGGTGGCTGTTTTGAGGAAGGTATATGGTGGGTGTATGGTACCGGCGAAAGTTGCGCGGTACAAGAGAGGCTAGCAATGGTGGAAGGGTGAGAGTGCGTATAATCCATGGACTCAACATTAGTCATAAAGAACTCACATATTTATTGCAAAAATTTATTAGCCATCGAAACCAAGTACTACACGCATCCTCCTAGGGGGGAGGTTGGTAGGAGTTAACCATCGCGCGCCCCCGACCTCCACACAAAGGATGACACTCAATAAATAAATCATGCTCCAACTTCGTCACATAACGGTTCACCATACGTGCATGCTACGGGAATCACAAACCTCAACACAAGTATTTCTACAATCCACAACTACCCACTAGCATGACTCTAATATCACCATCTTTATATCGCAAAACTATTGCAAGGAATCAAACATACCATATTCAGCGATCTACAAGTTTATTTAGGATTTTATGACTAACCATGTGAATGACCAATTCCTGTCAACTCTCTAAATAGATATAAGTGAAGCAAGAGAGTTTTAATTCTTTCTACAAAAGTTATGCCCATGCTCTAACAATTATAAGTGAAGCAAAAGAGCATTCTACAAATGGCGGTTTTCTATGTGAAGAGAAACAGGCAATCCAAACTTCAAATGATATAAGTGAAGCACATGAAGCATTCTATAAAGCCATACTCAAAAGATATAAGTGAAGTACAAAGAGAATTCTATAAATCAACCAAGGACTATCTCATACCAGCATGGTGCATAAAAGAAAAGGTGAAAACTAAATGCAAAAGATGCTCCAAGATCTACACATCTCACATGAATGAACCGAATCCGAAAACATACCGATACTTGTTGAAGAAAGAGGGGATGCCTTCCGGGGCATCCCCAAGCTTAGACGCTTGAGTCTCCTTGAATATTTACTTGGGGTGCCTTGGGCATCCCCAAGCTTGAGCTCTTTCCTCTCCTTCTTCTCCTCACATCGAGACCTCCTCGATCTTCGAACACTTCATCCACACAAAACTTCAACAGAAAACTCGGTAAGATCCGTTAGTATAATAAAGCAAATCACTACTCCAAGTACTGCTGCAAACCAATTCATATTTTTTTTCATTGTAGCTACTGTAATATAACTTTTCCATGGCTTAATCCACTGATAGAAATTGATAGTTTCATCAAAACAAGCAAACTATGCATCAAAACAGAATCTGTCTAAAACAGAACAGTCTGTAATAATCTGAACATTCACCATACTTCTGATACTTGAAAAATTCTGAAAAAATTAGTAAAAATCAACAATTTGTATAGAAAGACAGTGTAAAATGTTTCATAACCATTTGACGTTCCAGCAAAAAATGTAAAATCGCACACTACAGCCAAAGTTTCTGTCCTGCACCACACAATCCAACAAGCATTGTAAACATCCTAAAGGCAAACCTTGGCACATTATTTTTATAATACAATGGAATTGTACAAGGGGATAATTATTTTTGTTGAAAAGTTTCTGTAATTAAGATTCACAAAGTTTCCATGGGCATGAACAAAGTTCAAGGACGTCCCCCACTTTCACAGTGCTCGTCTATCTCACTTTCACTTTTTTTTGAAAAGTTTTAGGTTCCCCTCTTTATTTTTTTGTTTTTAAACTTTATAAAAGCACACAACAGAAATAAATGACTCTCTAAAACTTCCGGGTTGTCTCCCTGGCAGCGCTTTCTTTAAGGCCATTAAGCTAGGCATATAGTGCTCAAGTAATGGATCCACCCGGATCCCAAGGTATATCAAAGCCAATTTTAATTAGCAATGATTTGGCATTTAGTAGTGAGCACAAAGTGATATGTGTCATGCAAAAATGAAGTCTAACTCTCTTCCTATGCATAGGCATGTCATACAAGAACAATTCATGCACATCAAGTAAAGGCCAGTGCATAGTATAAGCAGTTTCTTGCAATTTTATCATGTTGGAAACATAGAGAAGCGGAAATGTAGTTCCTCTCTCATAATAATTGCAAGTAGGAGCAGCAAGCACATGCATATTATATTCATCAAAATCATCATGCGTAACGGAAAAAGGCAACCCATCAATATAATCCATAATAAGTGCAAACTTCTTCGATATAGTGTAGTTTGGAGAATTCAAAAAGATAATAGGACTATCATGCGTGGGTGCAATAGCAACAATCTCATGTTTAACATAAGGTACTGATGGGCCTCGAACCCCTCGTTGGTTACCCCAAGTGGAAGGTGTAAGATGCAGTAAGTAGAAGTGTTTTCCCTTAGCAAAGATGCCAAGGATCGAATCCCCAGAGACTCCTAGGTTCAACAGGTAGGTGTCAACTGCTAACGGCGCAATTAGCAATCAACGTGGACCTGCACACATATACAAATAACTTTGCTCCCAACGAGTACAGAGAGGTTGTCAATCTCTCCGGCCTTGTAGTTCACAAAGGGTTAAAAGCAATATGATAGTAGTGATAGATAGTAATTTGCAATAGTAAGTAAAATAGCGAAAAGTAAATAGTGGATGTGATCAATGATGGTAATATGGACCGGAGTCTCATGATGTTCACTAGTGATTTCTCTCTCCCAAAAGACAATAAAACAGCTATGTGAGGTAAACAAATTACAGCTGGAAAATTGACAGGACCACGAACGCAAACCAATGCTGACTACATTGCAAGAAAGGTTGAGGTTCAAAGCATGGGCGGTACGCCAAAGTAAGTAGACCGAAATCCATCAATATCTACTACTAATCGTCCACCTTGAGATATCTATCCAGAACATCTCGCTGGTATTAAGTTGCGAGTCCCACCCATAGTGTAAACTCAATGCAACAGACAACTGCATTAAAAGAACTTTGCGTAAAGTAAACAATCATTGCACCGGCGGGCACAAGCACCGTTGTTTTCCCCCTTGTGGCAACAGCACATCCCCTAGACTCATGTTTCTGTCACTCAAGCTAGTCATCAAGGGGCATGAACCCACAATCGAGCATAACGTTCCCTCTTGGAGTCACTACTTACTACTTGGCCAAAGCAATAAATAACAACGGAGAACATGCAAGAATTACTTATGAACTAAAATATAAAAGAGGTGAATCAAATATATTACTCAAGATCAATCTGAACATAATCTCATAATCCATCGGATCCCAGCAAACTCAACATAGCAACAGCATAAGGATTACATAGGTGCCTCGATCATGTAGGGCAGCTCACGAGGACTAATTAGTGAAGCACAAGAACGGGAGGAGAACATCACATAGCTACTGGTCATGGACTCATGGTCCAAGGGAGACTACTCACGAGTCATCCGGGAGGCGTCCATGGTGGTGGAGAAGCTCCCGGTGGTGATCCTCCCCTCCGGCAGGGTGCCGGGAAGAGTTCTCCTAGTGCTCCCGATCTTGGAAGCGGCGGCGGCGGCGGAACAGAGATGGGATCGCGAAAAGAAGTCCTGTTTCGAGGGTTACGGGGAACCCTTTAAATATATGCCAAAGTAGGGCACCGGGGGAGTCCCGGGGGGCCCAGGCGCCCCCCGGCGCGGCCAAGGGGGGGCGCGCCCAAAGGGCGCCTGGAGCCCCTGTGCCCCCCCCAGGCTGCCCTTCGGACGCAGTGTTGTTTCCGGTTCGCTGATTTTTTATATAATTTTTCTGGATTTTTCTGGGCAGTTCTCGAAACGTGAAAACCTGAAATACAAAAACAACCGAAAACAGAAACTGGCACTGGGGTGCACTGGATTAGTAAGTTAGTCCAAATATGATCAAAAGTGTATGGAAGTGTATGAATATCATAGCAATATCACCCAAAAGTGGCATGGAGCAAGCAGAAATTATAGATACGTTTTGGACGTATCAACATCCCCAAGCTTAATTCCTGCTCGTCCTCGAGTAGGTAAATGATAACAAGAATAATTTCTGTGGTGACATGCTATTAACCATATAGGACTTTCTCATAGTCATATGACAAAAGCTTACTGAGACAATGATTCTAAAGTAATTAAGTTGTCTCAAGAGAAAATCACAAATGACTGAAAGTTTTACAACATGAAACTGAAACATCAAAAAGATTTGCAATGAACATGATGTGAAATATGATAAAGTGATATCTAGCTTGCCCCCTTTAGTGATGCAAAACATAAGTGCAGGGGCACCTTCAAGGTTTAAGTGATGACTAGATACAATTATTTCAGAATAAACGATATCACAATCATGCAAAAGACAATGCTACTTTGGGACAATGCACATTACACTCAGAATGACAATCATGCTCTCAGTAGTTGGTGCTTGAAGTGCTAGAGCTTTTTATTTTGAAACATGGAAGCAATTGTGTCAACGGTAGTAGTACTTCATATGTGTCATGTATAAAACATCCTATAAGTTGCAAGCCTCATGCATCGAATACCAATAGTGCTCGCTCCTTGTCCTAATTAGCTCGGATCCCCATGGGTTATCATTGCATTGCATATGTTTTAACCAAGTGTCACAAAGGGGTACCTCTATGCCACCTGTACAAAGGTCCAAGGAGATAGATCGCATTTGATTTCTCGTTTTTGATAGATCTCAACTTGAGGACATCCATATCGGGACAACATAAAAAATAGATGATGGACTCCTCTTTAATGCATAAGCATGTTCTCATGAGAGATTGAGGATTAAGGTCCAAGCTAAAACTTCCACCATGATGCATGGCTTTGGTTGGCGGCCCAATGTTCTTCTCTAACAATATGCATATTAATTCAACCCATGGCAAATCACCCTTACTTCAGACAAGACGAACATGCATAGCAACTCACATGATATTCAACAAAAGTGTGACAGTTGATGGCGTCCCCAGAAACATGGTTACCGCTCAGCAAGCAACTCATAAGAAATAAGATACATAAACAACATAATCTTTACCACAATAGTTTTTAGGCTACTTTCCCATGAGCTATGTATTGCATGGTTAATTTGCTTAGTGCAGGTGTAGGTTAGCAAAAGACTGGGAGCGACCAACTAAGAGAGCAATGACGGTCATAATCATGCAGAGCGACAAAGCAATATTGAATCAGGCATGGTAGTTATATCGCTACTTAGAAACAAAAGATCATCAAGGCTTGACAGACTTTCTTTACAGTCTTGAATATGCGTGAGCATACGCCAAGTCAATCAAAATAAATTCTCGAAGGAAGATATTACTAAACCATACCACATCATAGGCAAACAAACCAAGTTGGTACTCTAATAACACATTGGGAATCCCCCAGCTATTTGAGATTAACCATAAGAAAACCTGAACTACTAAGCACCATCATGAAAGTAGCATCTTTATCATAGACACATTAACCAATGCAACGGAAGCAAACTCTCTTAATAAGGTGAGCATGGTAATTAAAGAGAGTTCAAGCAACCAACTAAATAAAAGCTCTTGAAAAGATAAGCATGAATACTAAGAGCAGAGCACGATAGTAGCTATTAAAAGACAAAGAACACACACAGCATGGATAGACATGAAAATTCTATGTAATGTTCTAGGTAGAGGTGGAGCGTGTTTCTCTCCCACATAAAGGAATGCTGGGTTCCGACTCGTTATGAAAAACTAAAAAGAAAACTAAAAGCAAGACGCTCCAAGCATAGCACATAACACATGAAGTGATAAAAATATAGCGAAACGAAAGACGAACTGATAATGTTGATGGAGAAGGGGATGCACGGGGGCATCCCCAAGCTTAGACGCTTGAGTCTCCTTGAATATTTCTTGGGGGCGCACGGGGGCATCCCCAAGCTTGAGCGCTTGACACTCCTGAATCTTTTTATCATCTTCCCTCGCACACTTGAAAACTCCCTTCATACATAACTCATCATAATCTGATTAGCGAGGTTAGTACCCTTAATAAAATAATTATACCTTGCTGGAAATAAGTATATTCTTGAAGTTCTACTGTTTATCAAGATTGCCAAAAGGTTTTTGCAAAGAAAAAGCAAGTTCTTAATTTGCAAAGTGAAGGTAAGGCAAAACAGGAGAGAATCTGTGAAAAACAGAACAGCAGGCAGTAATTGACCTGTTCGGGATACTTATGCAACTTAAATCAAAAAACTCAGAACTGACGCACGAAAGACAATTATATAGAGAACGCTGTCGAAAAAATTCAGACCAAAAAGATGATCTGGTGATTTTATACGAATTTTTTTATCCAAGGACAGAATCTGTTTCCTGGGCAGCACCTCACAACTTTTGAACTTTCTAGCAATCAGAGGCTATACTTGGCACAAATATGAAAAGCAAAGATACAATGATGATGCTACAGAAGTAAACAACATCAAGACACAACAAAAGCAAAAAAAATATTCATGTGGGCTGCCTCCCAAAAGCGCTTTCTTTTATGCCTTTAAGCTAGGCATAATGCATAGATCAAGTTTTATCAAACGTAAAAGAGTAGCTAGCCCGTACAACGGACTCAAAAGGTAACTTGACCTTCTTACGAGGGAAGTGTTCCATCCCTTTCTTGAGAGGAAACTGAAATTTTATATTACCCTCTTTCATGTCAATGACAGCACCAACGGTGCGCAAAAAGGGGCGTCCCAAAATAATTGGACATGAAGGATCACATTCAATATCCATAATAGTGAAATCAACGGGCACATAATTATCATTGACAACAATAAGAACATCGTCGATCCTCCCCAAAGGTTTCTTTATGGAAGAATCAACGAGAGCATCACCAAAAGAACAAGAATCAAAAGATTTCAATTTAAGCATATCATACAGTCTTTTGGGCATAATGGAAGTACTAGCTACAATATCACATAAAGCATAGCATGAGAAGTTGTTTATCTTAATTTTAATCATAGAATCCCAACCATCTCCTAGCTTTCTAGGTATGGAGGCTTCTACTCTAAGTTTCTCCTCCCTAGCTTTGATAAGAGCATTAGTGATATGCTTTGTGAAGGCAAGATTAAGCGTGCTAGTGTTGGGATCCTTAGCCATTCCTTGTAGGAAGGCGACAACTTCTGAAATACTACAATTATCAAAATCAATTTTATCATTAGTGGGCAGAATTGTAGTGTCATCCTCTTTGTTTAATTCGCTCTCTATTATAAGAGTTTGAACATCTTCCCAAGTTTCGGGAAGCTTAGGAGCAATTTTAAACTGAGGCTCATACGTTTTTCCTGGAAGGCCATGCCATGGGCATAACTCTCCGTCATAGCTAGTGTAATCACAAGGTTTATCTTTTTTGTAAACCCCGTCAGAGATAAGTGGGGCAATGGAAGTAGGGGTGTACTCCTCCCATTTAGTGTTTTTGGTAGAACCCATAGTAGCAAGTAAGCAAGATAATTATTTTTGTGATTTTCGATAAAAGGAACTAAAGCAATAATGAAAGGTAAACTAACAAGACTAAAAAGCAAAGGTAAAACATAGCATGCAACTCCCCTATCCTGAAGAGTGGAGTCCCCGGCAACGGCGCCAGAAAATAATCCTTGATGGGCCTCGAACCCCTCGTTGGTTACCCCAAGTGGAAGGTGTAAGATGCAGTAAGTAGAAGTGTTTTCCCTTAGCAAATATGCCAAGGATCGAATCCCCAGAGACTCCTAGGTTCAACAGGTAGGTGTCAACTGCTAACGGCGCAATTAGCAATCAACGTGGACCTGCACACAGATACAAATAACTTTGCTCCCAACGAGTACAAAGAGGTTGTCAATCTCTCCGGCCTTGTAGTTCACAAAAGGTTAAAAGCAATATGATAGTAGTGATAGATAGTAATTTGCAATAGTAAGTAAAATAGCGAAAAGTAAATAGTGGATGTGATCAATGATGGTAATATGGACCGGAGTCTCATGATGTTCACTAGTGATGTCTCTCTCCCAAAAGACGATAAAACAGCTATGTGAGGTAAACAAATTACAGCTGGGCAATTGACAGGACCACGAACGCAAACCAATGCTGACTACATTGCAAGAAAGGTTGAGGTTCAAAGCATGGGCGGTACGCCAAAGTAAGTAGACCGAAATCCATCAATATCTACTACTAATCATCTACCTTGAGATATCTATCCAGAACATCTCGCTGGTATTAAGTTGCGAGTCCCACCCATAGTGTAAACTCAATGCAACAGACAACTGCATTAAAAGAACTTTGCGTAAAGTAAACAATCCTTGCACCCGCAGGCACAAGCACCGTTGTTTTCCCCCTTGTGGCAACAGCACATCCCCTAGACTCATGTTTCTGTCACTCAAGCTAGTCATCGAGGGGCATGAACCCACAATCGAGCATAACGTTCCCTCTTGGAGTCACTACCTATTACTCGGCCAAAGCAATAAATAACAACGGAGAACATGCAAGAATTACTTATGAACAAAAATATAAAAGAGGTAGATCAAATATATTACTCAAGATCAATCTGAACATAATCTCATAATCCATCGGATCCCAGCAAACTCAACATAGCAACAGCATAAGGATTACGTAGGTGCCTCGATCATGTAGGGCAGCTCACGAGGACTAATTAGTGAAGCACAAGAACGGGAGGAGAACATCACATAGCTACTGGTCATGGACTCATGGTCCAAGGGAGACTACTCACGAGTCATCCGGGAGGCGTCCATGGCGGTGGAGAAGCTCCCGGTGGTGATCATCCCCTCCGGCGGGGTGCCGGGAAGAGTTCTCCTGGTGCTCCCGATCTTGGAAGCGGCGGCGGCGGCGGAACAAAGATGGGATCGCGAAAAAAAGTCCTGTTTCGAGGGTTACGGGGAACCCTTTAAATATATGCCAAAGTAGGGCACCGGGGGACTCTCGGGGGGCCGAGGCGCCCCCCCGGCGCGGCCAGGGGGGCGCGCCCATAGGGCGCCTGGAGCCCCTGTGCCCCCCCCCCAGGCTGCCCTTCGGACGCAGTGTTGTTTCCGATACGCTGATTTTTTATATATTTTTCTGGATTTTTCTGGGCAGTTCTCGAAACGTGAAAACCTGAAATACAAAAACAGCCGAAAACAGAAACTAACACTGGGGTGCACTGGATTAGTAAGTTAGTCCAAATATGATCAAAATTGTATGTGTATGAATATCATAGCAATATCACCCAAAAGTGGCATGGAGCAAGCAGAAATTATAGATACGTTTTGGACGTATCAGGTACTATAGCAAGTTCATCTCCATAAGCATAATTCATATTGGCATCTTGGCCACAAGCATAGCAAGCATCATCAAAAAGGGTTATTTCAAAAGAATCAACGGGATCATAGCAATCATCATTCGGTAAGCACGAAGGGAAATTAAACAATGTATGAGTTGAAGAGTTACTCCCATTAGAAGGTGGGCACGAGTAGCTAATCCGCTCTTCCTCCTTTTGTTCTTCGCTCTCCTCCTCATCTTTTTCATCCAATGAGCTCACAATGTCATTGATTTCTTCTTCCATAGACTCCTGCAAAATATTAGTCTCTTCTTGGACAACGGAGACCTTCTCAATAAACGCTTCAATATCGGAGTTATATTCATAATTCAAATAGCAATATTTTAATATAGCAAGATTTCCAAGCCTAGAAACATCATCATCAAAAGCATCATTCTTTTTAAACAGAGATTCAATTTCATATGCACCCTTAAAAGCAACGAATTCTTCTATTTGTTCCACATCATAATAATCATATATACCAATAGCATAAGAAGCCAAGGTTTTATTATCATTGAATTTGCAAGAAAATGGAAGGTGTGGAGCCTTCATCCTAGAGCAACAAGTATAATCATGTCTCAAGCATAATTGCCGAGCATACCAATGCAACATATGAATTCGATCCCATAAAAGTTTCCCTTTTTGTGTCAAGCGATGATCCCTAAAGTATTCATGTTGATCCAACGTTACTCCCATTACATAGTTGAATGGGGTTTTCTCAGGATTATCAAAGTAGTACATAATATCTTTCACATAATGAGCATCGAGAGTTTTAGGAGGTTCCTCATCTCCATGAGTAGCAAGTACACCTAAGTTTTTTGGTATTTCGTGTTCCATATCCATAACTAAAGATAGAGAACAACTTAGAACAGCAAATAAAATCTACTTAGTGATAAAGCAAACAAGCACACACGAGAATATTCACCCCACGCTATTGCTCCCCGGCAACGGTGCCAGAAAAAGGACTTGATAACCCACAAGCATAGGGGATCGGTTGTAGCCTCTTTCGATAAGTAAGAGTGTCGAACCCAACGAGGAGCTAAAGGCAGAACAAATATTACTTCAAGTTCTATCGACCACCGATACAACTCTACGCACGCTTGACGTTTACTTTACCTAGAACAAGTATGAAACTAGAAGTAGTTTGTAGTTTTTGTGGGATAGGTTTGCAAGAATATAAAGAGCACGCAAATAAAACTAGGGGCTGTTAAGATAAAGAAGCAATAAAGTTAGTGATAGCGAGTGTGGAAAAGTGGTGGTAGGAGTTGCGAAATTGCCCCTAAGCAATTGACTACGTTACTAGACCGATAGCAAGTTTTATGTGGGAGAGGCCACTGCTAGCATGTCATCCCTTACTTGGAACTCTATGCACTTATGATTGGAACTATTAGCAAGCATCCGCAACTACTAACGTTCATTAAGGTAAAACTCAACCATAGCATTACGATATATTGGTCCCCCTTCAATCACGTATGCATCAATTTCTACGCTAGGTTGAAGCTTCTGTCACTCTTGCCCTCCAATACGTAGTCCTATCAACATATAACTAACCCTATGGTGTGATCCGCGTGCGCGCTCATATGATGGGCACCAAAGGACAGCAACATAACCACAAGCAATTTAAATCAATCATAGCAATTCACCAATCACCGATAGGACAACGATAATCTACTCAGACATCATAGGATGGCAACACATCGTTGGATAATAATATGAAGCATAAAGCACCATGTTCAAGTAGAGGGTACAGCGGGTTGCGGGAGAGTGGACCGTTGTAGATAGATGGGAGAAGGTGATGGAGATGTTGCTGAAGATGATGGAGGTGTTGGTGTAGATCGCCATCACACGATGATGGCCCCGGTAGCACTCCGGTGCCACCGGAAGCGAGGGGGAGAGAGCCCCCCTCCATCTTCGTCTTCCTTGACCTTCTCCCTAGGTGGGAGAAGGGTTTCCCCTGTGGTCCATGGCCTTCATGGCGGCGGAGGGGCGAGAGCCCCTCCGAGATTGGATCTGTCTCTCTGTCTCTCTCTGTTTATGCGTTCTCAAATTCTGCCCCTCACCGTTTCTTAAATTCCTGGAGATCCGTAACTCCGATTGGGATGATTTTTTGACACGATTTTTATTCGGATATTAGCTTTCTTGCGGCGAGAGAAGGGCATCAACTGCCTTACGGTGTGGCCACGAGGGCCCAGGGAGCGCCCCCTGCCTCGTGGCCCACTCGGGCATCGTCTCGTGTTGGTTCCGCTTCCCAATATTCACATATATTCCAAAAAAACCTCTGTCCGTTTTTATTCCGTTTGGACTCCGTTTGATATGGATATTCTGCGAAACAAAAAACATGCAACAAAAAGGAGCTGGCACTGGGCACTGGATCAATATGTTAGTCCCAAAAAATACTATAAAAAGTTGCCAAAAGTATATGAAAGTTGTAGAATATTGGCATGGAACAATAAAAAATTATAGATACGACGGAGACGTATCAATGGCGAGCACATTAAGATGTGACGAGGAGGAAAACCTTGTAGTGTAGTGTAGGAGCATCTGGATGTTCCGAAGGCCCTTGTGCTTGGGGTGCATCTCGCCGTAGGTCCAGCCGCCCTCCGCGGGCCGTCGCCGGAGGACATGGTGTTATTCCTAGTGAGGAACAACAAGAGCTCCCGCCACGGCGCCAGCTGACTGACCGGATGTGCTTGCTCCGGGCGAACTTCCCGAGCACGCAGGACAAGTCAAATTTGAGCGAGCTTACACACTTCATGGTTCTTGTACGGATTAATCAACGAGCATGACGGGGACATCCCTAGAAGCCAACTGACAAGCCAAATTCAGCTATTTTTACAGGAAATGGGCAACGACGACGGAGATGTTCCAAGGGACTCACCAGTGTCCATGAGGTGTGGGCCGTGTCGAGTGGCTGCGGCGACGAAGAGAACCTCCTTCTGCAGTGGCGCGCTGTTGGCCGCTCATGCCGAGCGGCTTACACGCGCCTAACCCTATCGCCGCGCTTCGAATCGAGACCAGCTATGGCTACCACATGTCCTCTGCGACCGCCGTTGTCGCTTTGCGTGGAAGGTGACGAGCTACGCGTAGCTTGCAGGAGCAGGGGAAGTGGAGCAATTCGGGCTCGAGGCGGGATGCGTGTGGCTGTCGGGAGCAGCTGCCCTGTGTCGCGAGACCCGCCATGGCCGCCACGAGGAGATAGGTTCTACTGCTGCATCTCCTTTGCCTCTCTGTTACCGGAATGGATAAGAATGGGTTAGGGACGAGTAGGCGAGGGGAGCTAGATAGAAAACGGGCGTTCGCGTGGTTGGTTTTAGGCCGCGAACGTTTTTACGGGCTGATGTGTCAACCAGCAAGCATCAAGATTTGCGTGCGATCAGAGGGCCATAACATTGTATGCTCTCAAGGTCTATAAATCTGACATCAGATTAATAACATCTTTGTTATATTGTTGTTTACATGATAGTTAGCAGGTTGACAGCGAACCAACCTGTGGTTGAGATGGTTAGGTGGACAGTGGTATCCCCAACCCACCAGGGTTCAAATACTGGTGCTCGCATTATTCCTGGATTCATTTCAGAATTTCCGGCGATGCGCTTTCAGTGGGAGGAGATGTTCCCGTCGACGACGAGGCGCCAACGGTGACTTTGTAAATTTCAAGATGATATGTCGGCTCAGTCTCTCAGAGGTGCTCATAGGGGTAGGGTGTGCGTGTGTGCGTTCATAGGGGTGAGTGTATGTGCGTGTATATGAGTGCTTGCGTCTATACTGATGCTCAAAAAAAGTTAGCAGGTTGACGTGATTGACTTAACAACATGCCTATACAATGTTTTCTTTGTTTCAGTTCTATAAAAAACATAAACTTAGAACTTTCTGCTCTATTAGCTACCAATACTATGTACCGTAGGCTTCCTTTGCATGTATAAGCTAAATGTGTTCTTTTGTAGTATGAATGACTATGTAACACCTCAATCCCTACAATGGACTACTAAAACTTGGAAAAGAAAACCTCATCACTCTCTTTTATGAACCTTTGCCATAAATAAAGTCTTGGGACAACTTACCAAATATTACAAAACTAACCAAATAGCTTATCACTACCTGCTAGTAAAGATGAGAGTTGCACACATGTCTTCAGTGTCAATCTTCATCTAACTAAGAAAAGCCAGGTGCTTTAAGCATTGACCGTCTATTTGATACTATGATAACACCCCTCACAAAAGGAATGCCGAAGGAGAACGAGGAGAACCATGAATGGGTCTGCTCGCTAACCCGACTTCAGATAGAACGATGAGACCTCTCCCCAAGTATTCTAGGCATACCTAGTGCGCGTCAACTATGACGCATGATCCACGCCGAACTTCGTTGTGCTGAATTATAATCCACCGAGAATGCAACAAGATGCACTAGTTGTTGGGGAACGTAGTATTTCAAAAAAAATCCTATGATCACGCAAGATGTATCTACCAGATGCATAGCAACTAGAGGGGAGAGTGTGTCTACGTACCCTCGTAGACCGAAAGCGGAAGCGTCTAGTGGCGTGGTTGATGTAGTCGAACTTCTTCACGATCCAACCGATCAAGCACCGAACGTACGACACCTCCGCGTTCAGCACACGTTCAGCTTGATGACGTCCCACGAGCTCTTGATCTAGTTGAGCTTCACGGGAGAGTTTCGTCAGCACGACGGCGTGGTGACGGATATGATGAAGCTACCGGCGCAGGGCTTCGCCTAAGCACTGCAACGGTATGACCGAGGTGTGTTTCTGTGGAGGGGGGGCACCGCACACGGCTAGAACAATGTTTCTTCTGTGTCTTTGGGTGCCCCCCTGCCCCCGTATATAAAGGAGCAAGGCGGGAAGTGCGGCTGGCCTTCTAAGGTGTGCCAGGAGTAGGATTCCTACTCCTAGTAGGAATAGGAATCCCCTTTCCTATTCCTACTAGGAGTAGGCAAGGAAGGGGAAGAGAAGAAGGAAGAAGAGGGGCGCCCCCCCCTTTCCTAGTCCAACTAGGATTCCTAGGGGGGTGCGGCCAGCCCTATGGACTGCCTCTCTCTATTCCCTCAATGGCCCACTATGGCCCATACTCCCTCGGGGGGGTCCGGTAACCCCTCCGGCACTCCGGTTAAATCCGAAACTTTTCCGGAACACTTCCGGTGTCCGAATATAGTTGTCCAATATATCAATCTTTACTTCTCGGACATTCCGAGACTCCTCATCATGTCCGAGATCTCATCCGGGCTCTGAACTACCTTCGGTACATCAAAACTCATAAACTCATAATACCAATCGTCATCAAACGTTAAGCGTGCGGACCCTACGGGTTCGAGAACAATGTAGACATGACCGAGACTCATCTCCGGTCAATAACCAATAGTGGGACCTGGATGCTCATATTGGCTCCTACATATTCTACGAAGATCTTTATCGGTCAAACCGCATAACAACATACATTGTTCCCTTTGTCATCGGTATGTTACTTGCCCGAGATTCGATCGTCGGTATCTCAATACCTAGTTCAATCTCGTTAGCGGCAAGTCTCTTTACTCGTTCCGTAATACATCATCACGTGACTAACTCATTAGTCATTTGCTTGCAAGGCTTATTATGATGTGTATTACCGAGAGGGCCCAGAGAAACCTCTCCGACACTCGGAGTGACAAATCCTATTCTTGATCTATGCCAACACCACGAACACCTTCGGAGACACCTGTAGAGCATCTTTATAATTACCAAGTTACGTTGTGAGTTTGATAGCACACAAGGTGTTCCTCCGGTATACGGGAGTTGCATAATCTCATAGTCATAGGAACATGTATAAGTCATGGAGAAAGCAATAGCAGTAAAACTAAACGATCATAGTGCTAAGCTAACAGATGGGTCTTATCCATCACATCATTCTCCTAATGATGTGAGCTCGTTGATCAAATGACAACTCATGTTTATGGCTAGGAAACATAACCATATTTGATCAATGAGCTAGTCTAGTAGAGGCATACTAGGGACACTCTGTTTTGTCTATGTATTCACACATGTACTAAGTTTCCGGTTAATACAATTCTAGCATGAATAATAAACATTTATTATGATATAAGGCAATAAATGATAACTTTATTATTGCCTCTAGGGCATATTTCCTTCACTAGTCCTAGCCTAACCACAGTTATTATTGCCTCAAGGGCATATTTCCTTCTCTAGAAAGGAGCCATTCTTAGCAACGAATATCTTGCCTTCGGATCTGTGATAGAAGGTGTACCCAACAGTCTCCTTTGGGTATCCTATGAAGACACATTCTTACGATTTAGGTTCGAGCTTATCAGGTTGAAGCTTTTTCACATAAGCATCGCAGCCTCAAACTTTAAGAAACGACAACTTGGGTTTCTTGCCAAACCATAGTTCATAAGGCGTCGTTTCAACGGATTTAGATGTTGCCCTATTTAACATGAATGCAGATGTCTCTGATGCATAACCCAAAACGATAGTGGTAAATCAGTAAGAGACATCATAGACCGCACCATATCTAATAAAGTACAGTTACGACGTTCAGACACACCATTACGTTGTGGTGTTCCGAGTGGCGTGAGTTGTGAAACTATTCCACATTGTTTCAAATGAAGACCAAACTCGTAACTCAAATATTCACCTCCACGATCAGATCGTAGAAATTTTATTTTCTTGTTACGATGATTCTCTACTTCACACTGAAATTCTTTGAACTTCTCAAATGTTTCAGACTTGTGCTTCATCAAGTAGATATACCCATATCTGCTCAAATCATCAGTGAAGGTCAGAAAATAACAATACCCGCCGCGAGCTTCAACACTCATCGGTCCACATACATCAGTATGTATGATTTCCAACAAATATGTTGCTCGCTCCATTGTTCCAGAGAACGGAGTTTTAGTCATCTTGCCCATGAGGCATGGTTCGCAAGCACCAAGTGATTCATAATCAAGTGATTCCAAAAGTCCATCACTATGGAGTTTCTTCATGCGCTTTACACCAATATGACCTAAACGACAGTGCCACAAATTAGTTGCACTATCATTATTAACCTTGCATCTTTTGGCTTCAATATTATGAATATGTGTATCACTACGATCGGGATCCAACAAACTATTTTCATTGGGTATATGACCATCGAAGGTTTTATTCATGTAAAAAGAATAACAATTATTCTATGACTTTAAATGAATAACTGTATTGCAACAAATATGATCAAATCATATTCATGCTCAACGCAAATGCCAAATAACATTTATTTAGGTTCTACACTAATCTCGAAGGTATAGGGAGTGTGCGATGATGATCATATCAATCTTGGAACCACTTCCAACACACATCGTCACTTCGCCTTTAACTAGTCTCTGTTCATTCTGCAATTCTCATTTCGAGTTACTAATTTTAGCAACTGAACCGATATCAAATACCCAGGGGTTGCTATGAACACTAGTAAAGTACACATCAATAATCTGTATATCAAATATACCTTTGTTCACTTTGCCATCTTTCTTATCCGCCAAGTATCTAGGGTAGTTCCACTTCCAGTGACCATTTCCTTTGCAGTAGAAGCACTTAGTTTCATGCTTGAGTTTAGCTTTGGGTTTCTTCACGGGAGTGACAACTTGCTTGTCATTCTTCTTGAAGTACCCCTTCTATCCCTTTGCCCCTTACTTGAAATAAGTGGTCTTGTTATCCATCAACACTTGATGCTCTTTCTTGATTTCTACCTTTGCCGATTTCAGCATCGCGAAGAGCTCGGGAATTAATTTCGTCATCCCTTGCATATTATAGTTCATCACGAAGTTCTACTAACTTGGTGATAGTGACTAGAGAACTTTGTCAATTACTATCTTATCTGGAATATTAACTCCCACTTGATTCAAGCAATTGTAGTACCCAGACAAACTGAGCACATGCTCACTGGTTGAGCTATTCTCCTCCATCTTGTAGGCAAAGTACTGTCAGAGGTCTCATACCTCTCGACTCGGGCATGAGTATGAAATACTAATTTCAACTCTTGGAACATCGTATATGCTCCATGGCGTTCAAAACCTTTTTGAAGTCCCGGTTCTAAGCCATAAAGCATGGTGCACTAAACTATCAAGTAGTCATCATACTGAGCTTTTGTCAAAATGTTCAGAACGTCTGCATATGCTCCTGCAATAGGTCTGTCACCTAGCGGTGCATCAAGGACATAATTATTCTGTCCAGAAATGAGGACAATCCTCAGATCACGGACCTAGTCTGCATCATTGCTACTACCACCTTTCAACTTAGTTTTTCTCTAGGAACATATCAAAAACATAGGGGAGCTATAACGCGAGCTATTGATCTACAACATAGATATGCTAATACTACCAGGACTAAGTTCATGATAAATTAAAGTTCAATTAATCATATTACTTAAGAACTCCCACTTATATAGACATCCCTCTAGTCATCTAAATGATCACGTGATCCAAATCAACTAAACCATGTCTGATCATCACGTGAGATGGAGTAGTTTTCAATGGTGAACATCTTATGTTGATCATATCTACTATATGATTCGCGCTCGACCTTTCGGTCTCCAGTGTTTCGAGGCCATGTCTATACATGCTAGGCTCGTCAAGTTTAACCCGAGTATTCTGCATGTGCAAAGCTGTCTTACACCCGTTGTATTTGAACGTAGAGCTTATCACACCCGATCATCACGTGGTGTCTCGGCACGACGAACTTTCGCAATGGTAAATACTTAGGGTGAACACTTATACCTTGAAATTTTGTAAGGGATCATCTTATAATGCTGATGGCTTCTCGCCCCTCGTTGGTTACCCCAAGTGGAAGCTTTGAGACGTAGCGTAGCAGCAAGTTTCCCTTGGCAAAGGTACCAAGGATCGAATCCCGTGAGACTCCGAGGGTCGACAAGAAGGTGTCAACGGCGCCAGAAACTTAGCGGTTGACAGGACCTGCACACAGATACAAATAACTTTGCTCCCAACGAGTAAAGAGAGGTTGTCAATCCCTCCGGCCTTGTCGTTTACAAAGGATCAAACACAAGAGATAATAATGATAGGTATGACTGCAACTTGGAAATAAGAACAGGAAGTAAATAGCGGGTGTGATCAGTGGTGGTAATATGGACCGGGGTCCCATGATGTTCACTAGTGATGTCTCTCTCCCAAAAGACGATAAAACAGCAAAGCAAGGTAAACAAATTACAGCTGGGCAATTGACAGGATTATGTGCGCAAACCAATGCTAACTATGCTATAAAGAAAGGTAGAGGCTCAAAAGCATGGGCAGTACGCCAAGGCAAGTAGACCGAAATCCATCTGCATCTACTACTAATCACCCACCTTGAGATATCTATCCAGAACATCTCGCTGGTATTAAGTTGCGAATCCCACCCAAAGTGTAAACTCAAAGCAACAGACAACTGCATTAAAAGAACTTTGCATAAAGTAAACAATCCTTGCACCCGCAAGTACAAGCACCGTTGTTTTCCCCCTTGTGGCAACAGCACATCCCCTAGACTCATGTTTCTGTCACTCAAACTAGTCATCAAGGGGCATGAACCCACAATCAAGCATAACGTTCCCTCTTGGAGTTACTACCTACTACTCGGCCAAAGCAATAAACAGCAACGGAGAACATGCAAGAATTACTCAAGAACATAAATATAAAAGAGGTGAATCAAATATATTACTCACACACAATCTGAACATAATCTCATAATCCATCGGATCCCAGCAAACTCAGCAGAGCAACAGCATAAAGATTACATATGTGCCTCGATCATGTAGGGCAGCTCACGAGGTCTAAACCATGAAGAACAAAGAGGGGAGGAGAACATCACATAGCTACTGGTCATGGACCCATGGTCCAAGGAGGACTACTCACGACTCATCCGGGAAGCGTCCATGGTGGTGGAGAAGCTCCCGGTGGTGGTTCTCCCCTCCGGTAGGGTGCCGGGAAGAGTTCTCCTGATGCTCCCGATCTTGGAAGCGCGGCGGCGGCAAAACAGAGGCGAGATCGTAAAAAAGGGTTCCGTCCTCGAGGGTTTCAGGACGCGAGGAATATATATGCGAAGGGGGTCACCAGAGGCGGAGAGGGGGCCCCAGGCGCCCCCCTGGCGCGGCCAGGGGTGGGGCCGCGCCGGGTGGCCGCCTGGGCCACCCCAGGCTCCCCTCTGGCCCTGCTTTGGTTTTTCTTGAAGCTCCCGGTACGCTGATTTTTCCTGTATTTTTCCCGGAATTTTTAGAGCACTTTTAATATGGGGGAAACCTGAAATAGAAAAACAGCAGAAAACAGGAACTGGCACTGTGGTGCACTGAGTTAATAGGTTAGTCCAAATATGATCAAAAGTGTATGGAAGTGCATAAATAGCATAGCAATATCACACAAAAGAGGCATGGAGCAAGCAGAAATTATAGATACGTTTTGGACGTATCAACATCCCCAAGCTTAATTCCTGCTCGTCCTCGAGTAGGTAAATGATAACAAGCATAATTTCTGTGGTGACATGCTATCAATCATATAAGAACTTTTAAGTAAAGCAATCAAGGCATGTAATTCAATTCAAGTCATAACAAGCAAGAGTCTATATTAGCATTGTAACAAGTAACATAAGAACATAAAGGTGCAAGAGCTCTCGCTGTCCGTGACTCGAATGTCTCCAAATGGTGTTTGCGTGCAAGAATGGGGATAAGGATATACGAGAGAGTAAAATATAGTTTTTGTATTGTTGAGAACTTAATCTACTAAAGTTTCACACTTGGTCTTCTTTGGAATCTTATCTTGACTCATCCCCAGACCGTCAGCCAGGTACAAGTCAAAATGATCCACTCCCTTTCGATATTTTGAGCACTCATGCAATGGATGAGCGTAAGCAAGAAAGTCGACACTTAGGATGGCAAAGAGAGAAAAATTATAGAGGGGGAAGAAAAAAAGGTGTGAAAGGCTCACATCAATGAGGACAATCATAGGCGAGAGAAAGCCAAATGATAGATATGATGTGAGGAGTAGGGATTGCCATGCAACGGATGCACATATGAGCTAAGGTAAGCTCTCCAATGGAACTAGTGGGGGTGCATCCAACTTGCTTGCTCAAGAAGACCTAGAGCTCTTTTGAGGAGGCTCATCATTGGAATATACAAGCCAAGTTCTATAGTGTGAAGGTCCCCACATAGCTATATGCATGAATGATAATCTCTATGGAGCACAAGATATAAGATGGAGTACGAGTGTGGATCTCTCAAAAGGAAATAGTAGTGTGCCCCCTTCTCTCTTTTATTTCTTTTTCTCTTTTTTCTATTTTTTTTGTGGCCTCAATGGCTCTTTCTATTTAACTCTCATTTGTCCTCTTTGGGATATTTTGATTTTGTCCTCTTTGGGATCTTTTCCTCACTTTAGGGGCAACACTCTATATATTACAAGAAGTATAGAAGATCTTTCACACTTTACAAAAGTACTCAACATAAAGAAAATGAAACTATCATGATGTATGCAATTGTATGCCTCTGCCAGTGTAGCAGGATATGCAATGATACTAGCGCGTCATGTAGCAATGATTAGGGCAAGGCCCAACTAGCATGCGGCTCATCGATCAAGCAAAAAGCATGTATGACATGAAGATCAAGTCATGAGAAGATGGATGTTGCATGGCAATGTATCTCGAAAAGGCTATGGAAATGCCTTAATAGGTAGGTATGGTGGCTGTTTTGAGGAAGGATATAATGAGGCTTATGATGACAGAGCGTATCGTGCCAAGGATTTGGATGCACCGGCGAAGTATGCGCCAACTCTCGAGGTGAGAAAGGGCAATGCACGGTACCGAAGAGGCTAGAAAAATATGGCTAGGTGGAAGTGTCAACTTTCGAATACTCACATTAGTCCGAAGAACTCATGCACTTATTATCGGTAACTCTCAATCTAATTAGGAGGTTCACAAAGAGACAAGTACCCCGAGGAGGAGTGTATGGGGGTTTGGTTATCCTTGCGCATCCTCGGCTCATGGTACGTGAGTGTACTCTAATATTCGATCCCTCCAAAGATTAGTGATCCATTTAGTAGCTAAAGTTCTCAACTATTTGTAGGTTTTTGAAAATAAACACGGATTGCCCAAAATACGACATCTATCACTAATAGGCTAAAGCTCTTGACACCAAAAGTTCAGACATTACTCATGGCAATACCTCAAAACTATTGCAAGTTACTACTAAAATTAAATAGCAACCTCAATTACCTACTTTAAGTTAAGACACACAACTCAGTGCAACAGGCAAACTCTCTTAAAAAGATAAACATGAAAACTCAAGAGAGTTCAGCAACCAACTAAACAAAAGCTCTTTAAAAAGAAAAGCATGAAAACTAAGAGCTAAACATGACAGCAGCTATGGAAAGACAAAGAACACACACAGCAAAGATAAGCATGAAAATCCTATGTTGTGTTCTAGGTTGAAGTGGAGCGTGTTTCTCTCCCACACAAAGAAAGCTGGGTTCTAACTTGTTATGAACAGCAAGCAAAGCTAAAGAAAACTAAAAAGGAAACTAAGAGCAAGACGCTCCAAGCATAGCACATAACACATGAAGTGATAATTATAGTGGAACGAAAGACGAACTGATAATTGTTAATGGAGAAGGGGATGCATGGGGGCATCCCCAAGCTTTGACGCTTGAGTCTTCTTGAATATTTCTTGGGGGTGCACGGGGGCATCCCCAAGCTTGAGCGTTTGACCCTCCTGAATCTTCTTTTATCATCTTCCCTCGCACACTTGAAAAATCCCTTCATACATAACTCATCATAATCTGATTAGCGAGGTTAGTACCCACAATAAAATAATTTTTCCCTACTGGAAATAAAGATAATCTTGAAGAGCTACTGTTTCTCAAGATTGCCAAAAGGTTTTTGCAAACAAAAAGCAAGCTCAAGGTTTGCAAAACGAAGAAAAGGCAAAACAGGACAGAATCTGTGAAAAACAGACCAGCAGGTAGTAAATAATTTTTTCGGGGCACTTCTGCAACTCAAATCAAAAAATTCAGAACATACGCCCGAAAGCCAATTGTATAGAGCACGCTGTAAAAAAATCAGACCAAAAAGATGATCTGGTGATTTTATTCGAATTTTTCTGTCCAAGGACAGAATCTGTTTTCTGGACAGCACGTCACAACTTTTGAACTTTCTTGCAATCGGAGGCTAAACTTGGCACAAAGCTGAAAAGAAAAGATACAATGATGATGTTACTGTAGTAACAAACATCAAGACACAACAAAAGCAAAATAAAACCTAATTCGTTGTGGGCTGCCTCCCAAAAGCGCTTTCTTTTATGCCTTTAAGCCAGGCATGATGCAAAAAGATCAAGTTGTATCAATTGAACCATCATCAAGATCATCAAAAAGCTCTTCAATAGTACAACTAGTCTTAAGAGGACTTTCAAATAAAGGCCTAGTAAAGATACTTCTAGGGAGAAAACCAAAAGGTGGAAAGTCAATGGGAGATTCATTTATAAATTTATCAAAGAGAGGTATTTCTTCCAAAGTTTACACAGTTTCAACCCCTTCGGCAATAGATGGATTACTTTTGGAACGAGGAGCCTTTGGAATGTAAACGAACTTAGGTTCCTTCTTTGCCGGAGTTTCTACCTTTTTGGCTTTGATTAAGGAGAAAGTAGTTCCTAAAGTGTCAAAGATTTCCTCAATCTTGTCTATCCTAGAAGAATCCAAGTCATGGGATTTGATGGTCTCCAAAGTTTTGAGAATTTTATGCATGGAGCTATCAAGCCTATTCAAATTCCCTTGGATCTTACGGTCCAACTCATTTATTTTATTAGTGATTGGCATCTCTAGCTCTATCTTTTCAAGTTTTTTCATAATGTGAGCTAGGGTAATGTCCTCTTGAATGCTAACAACAGGGGGATTTCCAACAAGATTTTCCATAATACTAAGAGATTCCCAAACTGGGGCTTCTAGGAAATTTCCATTGATAGCAGAATCTAGAATAAACCTATTCCAAGAAGTAATTCCAACATAAAAATTTCTAAGCAGGATAGTAGTAGATTGCTTCTTGGTGGCTCTTTTTTGAGAATCATTAATTCTATACCAAGCATCTTTTAGACTTTCACCACCTCTTTGTTTAAAGGTGAGCACTTCTGCCTCACCAAAGGCAAAAGGACCAGACATAATGCCAACTAAAAGCAAGATAACTATTTTTGTGATTTTTGATAAAGGACACTAAAGCAAAAACTGAAAGATAAACTAACAAGACTAAAAAGCAAAGATAAAAGATAGCGTGCAACTCCCCTATCTTGAAGAGTGGAGTCCCCGGCAACGGCGCCAGAAACTTTGCTTGATGGCTTCTCGCCCCTCGTTGGTTACCCCAAGTGGAAGGTTTGAGATGTAGCGTAGCAGCAAGTTTCCCTTGGCAAAGGTACCAATGATCGAATCCCGTGAGACTCCGAGGGTCGACAAGAAGGCGTCAACGGCGCCAGAAACTTAGCGGTTGACAGGACCTGCACACAGATACAAATAACTTTGCTCCCAACGAGTAAAGAGAGGTTGTCAATCCCTCCAGCCTTGTCGTTTACAAAGGATCAAACACAAGAGATAATAATGATAGGTATGACTGCAACTTGGAAATAAGAACAGGAAGTAAATAGCGGGTGTGATCAGTGGTGGTAATATGGACCGGGGTCCCATGATGTTCACTAGTGATGTCTCTCTCCCAAAAGACGATAAAACAGCAAAGCAAGGTAAACAAATTACAGCTGGGCAATTGACAGGATTATGTGCGCAAACCAATGCTAACTATGCTATAAAGAAAGGTAGAGGCTCAAAAGCATGGGCGGTACGCCAAGGCAAGTAGACCGAAATCCATCTGCATCTACTACTAATCATCCACCTTGAGATATCTATCCAGAACATCTCGCTGGTATTAAGTTGTGAATCCCACCCAAAGTGTAAACTCAAAGCAACAGACAACTGCATTAAAAGAACTTTGCGTAAAGTAAACAATCCTTGCACCCGCAAGTACAAGCACCGTTGTTTTCCCCCTTGTGGCAACAGCACATCCCCTAGACTCATGTTTCTGTCACTCAAACTAGTCATCAAGGGGCGTGAACCCACAATCAAGCATAACGTTCCCTCTTGGAGTTACTACCTACTACTCGGCCAAAGCAATAAACAGCAACGGAGAACATGCAAGAATTACTCAAGAACATAAATATAAAAGAGGTGAATCAAATATATTACTCACACACAATCTGAACATAATCTCATAATCCATCGGATCCCAGCAAACTCAGCAGAGCAACAGCATAAAGATTACATATGTGCCTCGATCATGTAGGGCAGCTCACGAGGTCTAAACCATGAAGAACAAAGAGGGGAGGAGAACATCACATAGCTACTGATCATGGACCCATGGTCCAAGGAGGACTACTCACGACTCATCCGGGAAGCGTCCATGGTGGTGGAGAAGCTCCCGGTGGTGGTTCTCCCCTCCGGCAGGGTGCCGGGAAGAGTTCTCCTGATGCTCCCGATCTTGGAAGTGCGGCGGCGGCGGAACAGAGGCGAGATCGTAAAAAAGGGTTCCGTCCTCGAGGGTTTCGGGACGCGAGGAATATATATGCGAAGGAGGGTCACCAGAGGCGGAGAGGGGGCCCCAGGCGCCCCCCCTGGCGCGGCCAGGGGTGGGGCCGTGTCGGGTGGCTACCTGGGCCACCCCAGGCTCCCCTCTGGCCCTGCTTTGGTTTTTCTTGAAGCTCCCGGTACGCTGATTTTTCCTGTATTTTTCCCGGAATTTTTAGAGCACTTTTAATATGGGGGAAACCTGAAATAGAAAAACAGCAGAAAACAGGAACTGGCACTGTGGTGCACTGAGTTAATAGGTTAGTCCAAATATGATCAAAAGTGTATGGAAGTGCATAAATATCATAGCAATATCACACAAAAGAGGCATGGAGCAAGCAGAAATTATAGATACGTTTTGGACGTATCAAATGCTACCGCCGTACTAAGCAAAATAAGAAGCATAATAAGATAAACATCACATGCAATCAAAATATGTGACATGATATGGCCATCGTCATCTTGTGCTTTTGATCTCCATCTCCAAGGCACCGTCATGATCATCATCGTCACTGGCGCGACACCTTAATCTCCATCGTAGCATCGTTGTCGTCTCGCCAACTATTGCTTCCATGACTATCGCTACCGCTTAGTGATAAAGTAAAGCAATTACATGGCGACTGTATTTCATACAATAAAGCGACAACCATAAGGCTCCTGCCAGTTGCCGATAACTTTACAAAACATGATCATCTCATACAATAACGTATAACTCATCATGTCTTGACCATATCACATCACAACATGCCCTGCAAAAACAAGTTAGACGTCCTCTAATTTGTTGTTGCAAGTTTTACGTGGCTGCTACGGGCTTAGCAAGAACCGTTCTTACTTACGCATACAAAAACCACAACGATTTTTCGTCAAGTATGTGCTGTTTTAACCTTCAAAAGGACCGGACGTAGTCACACTCGATTCAGCTAAAGTGAGAGAGACAGACACCCGCCAGTCACCTTTAAGCAACGAGTGCTCATTACAGTGAAACCAGTCTCGCGTAAGCGTACGCGTAATGTCGGTACGGGCCGCTTCATCTCACAATACCGCTGAACCAAAGTATGACATGCTGGTAAGCAGTATGACTAGTATCGTCCATAACTCACTTGTGTTCTACTCGTGCATATCATCTACGCATAGACCTGGCTCATGATGCCACTGTTGGGGAACGTAGTATTTCAAAAAAAAAATCCTATGATCACGCAAGATCTATCTACCAGATGCATAGCAACGAGAGGGGAGAGTGTGTCTACGTACCCTCGTAGACCGACAGCGGAAGCGTCTAGTGATGCGGTTGATGTAGTCGAACTTCTTCGCGATCCAACCGATCAAGCACCGAACGTACGGCACCTCCGTGTTCAGCACACGTTCAGCTTGATGACGTCCAACGAGCTCTTGATCCAGTTGAGCTTCACGGGAGAGTTTTGTCAGCACGACGGCGTGGTGACGGATATGATGAAGCTACCGGCGCAGGGCTTCGCCTAAGCACTGCAACGGTATGACCGAGGTGTGTTTCTGTGGAGGGGGGCACCGCACACGGCTAGAACAATGTTTCTTCTATGTCTTTGGGTGCCCCCCTGCCCCCGTATATAAAGGAGCAAGGGGGGAGGTGTGGCTGGTCTTCTAAGGCGCGCCAGGAGTAGGATTCCTACTCCTAGTAGGAATAGGAATTCCCTTTCCTATTCCTACTAGGAGTAGGAAAGGAAGGGGAAGACAAGAAGGAAGAAGAGGGGCGCCTCCCCCCACTCCTAGTCCAACTAGGATTCCTAGGGGGAGGGTGCGGCCAGCCCTATGGGCTGCCTCTCTCTATTCCCTCAATGACCCACTATGGCCCATACTCCCTCGGGGGGGTTCACGTAACCCCTCCGGCACTCCGGTGAAATCCGAAACTTTTCTGGAACACTTCCGGTGTCCGAAAATAGTTGTCCAATATATCAATATTTATGTCTCGGACATTCCGAGACTCCTCGTCATGTCCGTGATCTCATCCGGGACTCCAAACTACCTTCGGTACATCAAAACTCATAACTCATAATACCGATCGTCATCAAACATTAAGCGTGCGGATCCTACGGATTCGAGAACTATGTAGACATGACCGAGACTCATCTCCGGTCAATAACCAATAGCGGAACCTGGATGCTCATATTGGCTCCTACATATTCTACGAAGATCTTTATCGGTCAAACCGCATAACAACATACGTTGTTCCCTTTGTCATCGGTATGTTACTTGCCCGAGATTCGTCGTCGGTATCTCAATACCTAGTTCAATCTCGTTACCGGCAAGTCTCTTTACTCGTTCCATAATACATCATCCCGTGACTAACTGATGGGCCTCGAACCCCTCGTTGGTTACCCCAAGTGGAAGGTGTAAGATGCAGTAAGTAGAAGTGTTTACCCTTAGCAAAGATGCCAAGGATCGAATCCCCAGAGACTCCTAGGTTCAACAGGTAGGTGTCAACTGCTAACGGCGCAATTAGCAATCAACGTGGACCTGCACACAGATACAAATAACTTTGCTCCCAACGAGTACAGAGAGGTTGTCAATCTCTCCGGCCTTGTAGTTCACAAAGGGTTAAAAGCAATATGATAGTAGTGATAGATAGTGTTTTGCAATAGTAAATAAAATAGCGAAAAGTAAATAGTGGATGTGATCAATGATGGTAATATGGACCGGAGTCTCATGATGTTCACTAGTGATGTCTCTCTCCCAAAAGACGATAAAACAGCTATGTGAGGTAAACAAATTACAGATGGGCAATTGACAGGACCACGAACGCAAACCAATGCTGACTACATTGCAAGAAAGGTTGAGGTTCAAAGCATGGGCGGTACGCCAAAGTAAGTAGACC
>LR738715.1:152748991-152762849 GCA_902687465.1 Secale cereale | reverse complement strand
CTAGAGCTTTTTATTTTGAAACATGGAAGCAATTGTGTCAACGGTAGTAGTACTTCATATGTGTCATGCATAAAACATCTTATAAGTTGCAAGCCTCATGCATCGAATACCAATAGTGCTCGCTCCTTGTCCTAATTAGCTCGGATTCCCATGGGTTATCATTGCATTGCATATGTTTTAACCAAGTGTCACAAAGGGGTACCTCTATGCCACCTATACAAAGGTCCAAGGAGATAGATCGCATTTGATTTCTCGTTTTTGATAGATCTCAACTTGAGGACATCCATATCGGGACAACATAGAAAATAGATGATGGACTCCTCTTTAATGCATAAGCATATTATCATGAGAGATTGAGGATTAAGGTCCAAGCTAAAACTTCCACCATGATGCATGGCTTTGGTTGGCGGCCCAATGTTCTTCTCTAACAATATGCATATTAATTCAACCCACGGTAAATCACCCTTACTTCAGACAAGACGAACATGTATAGCAACTCACATGATATTCAACAAAAGTGTGACAGTTGATGGCGTCCCCAGAAACATGGTTACCGCTCAGCAAGCAACTTATAAGAAATAAGATACATAGGCAACATATTCTTTACCACAATAGTTTTTAGGCTACTTTCCCATGAGCTATGTATTGCATAGTTAATTTGCTTAGTGCAGGTGGAGGTTAGCAAAAGACTGGGAGCGACCAACTAAGAGAGCAATGACGATCATAATCATGCAGAGCGACAAAGCAATATTGAATCAGGCATGGTAGTTATATCGCTACTTAGAAACAAAAGATCATCAAGGCTTGACAGGCTTTCTTTACAGTCTTGAATATGCGTGAGCATACGCCAAGTCAATCAAAATAAATTCTCGAAGGAAGATATTACTAAACCATACCACATCATAGGCACACAAACCAAGTTGGTACTCCAATAACATATTGGGAACCCCCCAGCTATTTGAGATTAACCATAAGAAAACCTGAACTACTAAGCACCATCATGAAAGTAGCATCTTTATCATAGACACATTAACCCATGCAACGGAAGCAAACTCTCTTAATAAGGTGAGCATGATAATTAAAGAGAGTTCAAGCAACCAACTAAATAAAAGCTCTTGAAAAGATAAGCATGGATACTAAGAGCAGAGTATGATAATAGCTATTGAAAGACAAAGAACACACACAGCATAGATAGACATGAAAATTCTATGTAATGTTCTAGGTAGAGGTGGAGCGTGTTTATCTCCCACATAAAGAAATGCTAGGTTCCGACTCGTTATGAAAAACTAAAAAGAAAACTAAAAGCAAGACGCTCCAAGCATAGCACATAACACATGAAGTGATAAAAATATAGCGACACGAAAGACGAACTGATAATGTTGATGGAGAAGGGGATGCACGGGGGCATCCCCAAGCTTAGACGCTTGAGTCTCCTTGAATATTTCTTGGGGGTGCACGGGGGCATCCCCAAGCTTGAGCGCTTGACACTCCTGAATCTTTTTATCATCTTCCCTCGCACACTTGAAAACTCCCTTCATACACAACTCATCATAATCTGATTAGCGAGGTTAGTACCCTTAATAAAATAATTATACCTTGCTAGAAATAAGGATATTCTTGAAGTTCTACTGTTTCTCAAGATTGCCAAAAGGTTTTTGCAAAGAAAAAGCAAGTTCTTAATTTGCAAAGTGAAGGTAAGGCAAAACAGGACAGAATCTGTGAAAAACAGAACAGCAGGCAGTAATTGACCTGTTCGGGATACTTCTGCAACTCAAATCAAAAAACTCAGAACTGACGCACGAAAGATAATTATATAGAGAACCCTGTCGAAAAAATTCAGACCAAAAAGATGATCTGGTGATTTTATACGAATTTTTCTATCCAAGGACAGAATCTATTTCCTGGACAGCACCTCACAACTTTTGAACTTTCTAGCAATCAGAGGCTATACTTGGCACAAATATGAAAATAAAAGATACAATGATGATGCTACAGCAGTAAACAACATCAAGACACAACAAAAGCAAAAAAATTATTCATGTGGGCTGCCTCCCAAAAGCGCTTTCTTTTATGCCTTTAAGCTAGGCATAATGCATAGATCAGGTTTTATCAAATGTAAAAGAATAGCTAGCCCGTACAACGGACTCAAAAGGTAACTTGACCTTCTTACGAGGGAAGTGTTCCATCCCTTTCTTGAGAGGAAACTGAAATTTTATATTACCCTCTTTCATGTCAATGACAGCACCAACGGTGCGCAAAAAGGGACGTCCCAAAATAATTGGACATGAAGGATCACATTCAATATCCATAATAGTGAAATCAACGGGCACATAATTATCATTGACAACAATAAGAACATCGTCGATCCTCCCCAAAGGTTTCTTTATGGAAGAATCAACGAGACGAACACCAAAAGAACAAGAATCATAAGGTTTCAATTTAAGCATATCATATATCCTTTTGGGCATAACAGAGGTACTAGCACCAACATCACATAAAGCATAGCAAGAGAAGTCATTCAAATAAATTTTTATCATAGGATCCCAACCATCTTCTAGCTTTCTAGGTATGGAGGCTTCTACTCTAAGTTTCTCCTCCCTAGCTTTGATAAGAGCATTAGTGATATGCTCTGTGAAGGCAAGGTTAAGCGTGCTAGTGCGGGGATCTCTAGACATTTTGTGAAGGAAATCAATAACTTCTGTAAGAGTGCAATTATCAAAATCAAGGTCACGAGCATCAAGTAAAGTGGTAGTGGTGTCCTTAAGGCTCACATGTTTGGTAGTTTCTATAGCATCACCATTAATAGGTCCATTGGGACCAGGAGTACATTGGGTGCTAAGAGTGTGAACATCCTCAATAACTTGGATAGTAGCAACAGTGTGGTGGGTAGGAAGGCTCTTAATTCTTTCCTCTTCCTCCCTTAGGGATGCAACCACTTCGGGTTTAGCTGCCATTTGGTTTATCAAAGTGGCCTGTGTGTGGGACATATTGGAAACTTGGGTCTCAGTGATAGTGAGTCTAGTCTGGAGGTTAGAAATCTCAATGTTTATGTTCTCTAATCGTCTACTAATGTCTCGCAAGATAGCAGTATGCTCATTTAATTGCCTCGAGAAGGTTTTGTTTTGTTCATATTGGGTGTGCATGTAGTTCTTAGTGGCCTCCTCTATTTCTACCAGTTTCTCATAGCCAGACAAGTCTCTATCTTTTTGGAAGGAGTTCTTGATGTTAGGATAAGCATTGTTGTTCCCATAGGAATTGGAGGGGAACGTTCTAGAATTACTACCAAAGTTACTCCTATAAGCATCGGCAATCACAGAATCCAAAGGATCATAACGAGGATCAACAGAAGATTGCTTCGAAAGTAGAGACATGATCAAGTCAACTTTTTCATTAAGGGAGGAAATCTCCTCGACAGAGTTTACCTTCCTACCTGTTGGAGCGCGTTCGGTGTGCCATTGGGAATAGTTGGTCATCATCTCATCGAGAAGCTTTGTGGCAGCACCAAGTGTAGTTGACATAAAAGTTCCTCCCGCGGCCGAATCTAACAAGTTCCGCGAGGTAAAGTTCAAGCCTACATAAAAAGTTTGGATAACCATCCAAGTAGTCAAACCGTGAGTAGGGCAGTTTTTGATAAGAGATTTCATACGTTCCCAATCTTGGGCAACGTGTTCATTATCCAATTGTTTAAAATTCATGATGTTACTTCTAAGTTGGATAATTTTAGCAGGTGGATAGTATTTTCCAATAAAAGCATCTTTGCACTTGTCCCATGAATCTATGCTATTCCTAGGCAAAGACTGAAACCAAATTTTAGCTCCTCCTCTCAAGGAGAAAGGAAAAAGCTTAAGCTTAACAATATTACCATCTATTTCTTGGTACTTTTGCATATCACAAAGTTCTACAAAGTTGTTCAAGTGTAAAGCAGCATCATCTCCAGCACCGGAGAATTGTTCTTTCATGACTAAGTTAAGTAAAGCAGGTTTAATTTCATATGAAGGTGCTGAAGTGGCAGGTGTAGTGATAGGTGTGCTGATAAAGTCATCGTTGTTGTGACTAGTGAAGTCACACAACTTGGTGTTCTCGGTGGAACCCATAGTAGCAAGCAAGCAAGATAACTATTTTTGTGATTTTCGATAAAAAGGAACTAAAGCAAAAATGAAAAGTAAACTAACAAGACTAAAAAGCAAAGGTAAAAGATAGCATGCAACTCCCCTATCCTGAAGAGTGGAGTTCCCCGGCAACGGCGTCAGAAAATACTCCTTGATGGGCCTCGAACCCCTCGTTGGTTACCCCAAGTGGAAGGTGTAAGATGCAGTAAGTAGAAGTGTTTTCCCTTAGCAAAGATGCCAAGGATCGAATCCCCAGAGACTCCTAGGTTCAACGGGTAGGTGTCAACTGCTAACGGCGCAATTAGCAATCAACGTGGACTTGCACACAGATACAAATAACTTTGCTCCCAACGAGTACAGAGAGGTTGTCAATCTCTCCGGCCTTGTAGTTCACAAAGGGTTAAAAGCAATATGATAGTAGTGATAGATAGTGTTTTGCAATAGTAAATAAAATAGCGAAAAGTAAATAGTGGATGTGATCAATGATGGTAATATGGACCGGAGTCTCATGATGTTCACTAGTGATGTCTCTCTCCCAAAAGACGATAAAACAGCTATGTGAGGTAAACAAATTACAGCTGGGCAATTGACAGGACCACGAACGCAAACCAATGCTGACTACATTGCAAGAAAGGTTGAGGTTCAAAGCATGGGCGGTACGCCAAAGTAAGTAGACCGAAATCCATCAATATCTACTGTAGAATTGAGGAAATATTGCGTGTATTGATTATTGCCTCAAAGGGCTGTATATAAAGGAGTACAAACTTGGGGGGCAAGAAACCTAATACAAGTCCAAACCGTAATACTCTAACATCCCCCCGCAGTATCAACGTGGGGTTCAACAACGTTGAGACTGAAACGAATATCTGTAAAAGGTTTGGTAGGAAGCCCTTTGGTAAAACTGTCTGCAAACTGAGCCGTCGAGGGAACATGAAGAACACGAACTTGCCCCAAAGCAACCTTCTCGCGAACAAAATGGATATCAATCTCGATGTGCTTGGTACGCCGATGCTGGACTGGATTCCCGGACATGTAGATAGCCGAGATGTTGTCACAGTAAACAACAGTTGCTTGCGCAATAGGAGACCGAAGCTCTGACAATAACTGACGAAGCCAAACCGTTTCAGCAACAGCATGAGCTACAGCATGATATTCAGCCTCAGCAGACGAGCGGGAGACCGTAACCTGTCTTTTAGAAGACCAAGAAACCAAATTGTTACCAAGATAAACACAAAAGCCGGATGTAGATCTACGAGTATCGGGGCAACCAGCCCAGTCTGCATCAGAGTAAGCTGTCAGGGAAGTGGGAGGTGATGGCTTTATGTGAAGACCATGATCAAGGGTTCCTTTAAGATAACGAAGAATACGTTTGAAATGATTATAGTGTGGAATGTGTGGATCATGCATGTAAAGACAGGCTTGTTGAACAGCAAAGGAAATGTCGGGTCGAGTAAGGGTGAGATATTGGAGAGCACCAGTAAGACTACGATATAGAGTTGCATCAGGAAAGGGATCACCATCAGCAGAGAGTTTAAAACCAGTGTCAACAGGAGTACGAGACGATTGACAGTCAAGCATGCCAGCACGGTTAAGAAGATCAAGGCAATATTGTCGTTGAGAAAGAAAAAGACCATTAGAATCACGAACAACAGAAATACCCAAAAAGTGATGAAGAAGACCAAGATCCGTCATTGAAAATTCAGACCGAAGAAGGGTAATAATATGATTCAAGAAAGATTGAGAAGAAGCAGTAAGAACAATATCATCAACATAAAGAAGCAAGTATGAAGTGTCTGTGGTGGTGTGGTAAATAAAAAGAGATGCATCCGAAAGAGAAGGAACAAAACCAATAGTTTGAATAAAAGAAGAAAAACGTTGAAACCAAGCACGAGGGGCTTGTTTTAAACCATATAAAGATTTGTTAAGAAGACAAACATGATTGGGGTGATTTTTATCTTCAAAGCCTAAGGGTTGTTGACAAAACACTGTTTCTTGGATAGAACCATGGAGAAAAGCATTCTTGACATCTAATTGGTGAATAGGCCAAGCAGAGGAGACAGCAATGGTGAGAACGGTACGAATGGTGCTAGGTTTAACTACTGGAGAGAAAGTTTCATCATAGTCAATACCGTGTTGTTGAGAGTAACCACGACAAACCCATCGAGCTTTGTAACGAGAAAGACTTCCATCAGAGTTAAATTTGTGACGAAAAACCCACTTACCAGAAACAATGTTAGTGTTTGGAGGTCTAGGAACTAATTGCCAAGTGTTATTATCAAGCAAAGCGGTGAATTCATCTTGCATTGCAGCAGCCCAATTTGGATCAAGAAGAGCTAATTTGTAATTTTTAGGCAGTGTAGTTAAAGCAACTTCAGCATGAAGATTAAGCGGTTTTGTAGGCAAACGAAAACCAGATTTAGCATGCGTACGCATAGCATGATCATTCTGGGGAACAACTGTAGGTACAGCGTGAGGTGGGGGAGGGGAAATCGGTGAGGGCGCTGCCGCGGCAGGAAAAACAGCAACTTCGGGTGCCGCGGCAGGAGTGGATGGAGAGGCTGGTGCCGCGGGGAAGGAAGGTTCTGTCGCGGCAGGGAAAACAGCGACTTCTTCTGCCGCGGCAGAGAAATCAGCTGATTCGTGAGTGGCGGCAGGAAAAGTGGTGGTTTTGGTTGCCGTGGTAGGAGTTGGGGCTATGGTAGGTATGTTGTCGGGAACCGTAAAATGAAACGGAAAACTAAGGTTTTTAGGAGGGGCTGGTGGCGTGGAAGAGGTGGGATTATCTCGTTGAGCAAAAGGGAAAACGTGTTCAGCAAAAGTAACATGTCTAGACACATGAACATGACCAGTTAATAAATCCAGACAACGATACCCTTTGTGTTCGGAGGAAAAACCAAGAAAGACGCAAGGAATAGAACGAGGAGAGAGTTTATTAGGTGAGGTAGAATAAATATTGGGAAAGCAAAGGCAACCAAAAACTCGTAAATCAACATAATTTGGATGATGAAGAAAAAGAGAAAAATATGGAGTGTTGGTTTTATTTGCTTTGGAGGGTCGTATGTTAAGTAAAAAGGTGGCGGTGTGCAAGGCTTCTACCCAAAATTTAGAAGGCATGGAGGCTTGAATTAATAAAGTACGTATAATATCATTGATAGTTCGAAGAGAGCGTTCTGCTTTGCCGTTTTGTGGTGATGTGTATGGACAAGAAAAGCGAAGAAGAATGCCGTGTTGGAGAAAGAACGTACGATTTTTAATATTATCAAATTCACGGCCATTGTCGCATTGAATAAAACGAATAGGAAGAAGGAAGTGGACAGAAACATAGCGTTGAAAGTTGACAAAAAGAGCATGAACATCAGATTTGTTACGTAAAGGAAAAGTCCAGACGAAGAGTGTAAAATCATCAAGAATCACAAGATAATATTTAAAACCAGAAACACTAGAAACCGGAGACGTCCATAGGTCACAATGTAATAACTCAAAAGGATAAGTACTATGAGAATGAGATGAACTAAACGGGAGGCGAACATGTTTGCCTAATTGACATGATTCACAAAGGGAGGAAACATGAGAATCTCTATTACAAGGAATTGAAAATTCACTAAGAAGCGATGATAAAACTGTATTATTGGGATGGCCGAGTCGACGATGCCACAAATCCACCGAAGCCACCATCGAAGTTGGAGGTGCGGCAGCAGGAACACCATGAAGAGAATATAAATCACCAGAACTATTGAAGCGAGCGATCTCGGCCTTGGTCAGATAGTCCTTCACAGATAAACCAAATGCGTCAAATTCAACAGAGACAAGATTATCACGAGTAAATTGTCGAACAGAAATCAAATTTTTGATAAGAGCGGGAGCAACAAGAACATTGCGAAGAAGAAGAGGTTTGGTGGATGAGGGTATATGTGATTGACCAACACAAGTTATAGGAATAGTGGAACCATCACCAAGAGTAATAGTAGGAAAAGAAGAAGGAGTGCAGGATGACAGCAATTTACTAGATGCAAACATGTGACTAGAAGCACCGGAGTCGAAGATCCAATCCATACCTGATGTTCCTTGGGAAACAAAGTTGTTTATGGCTTGCAGAAAGGCAGCTTGATCCCAGCTCGGTGTTGAAGTTGAAGTCGGTGCAGGAAGCAGTGCAGGCTGAGAAGGTGGCATCGGTAGCAAGGCAGGCGTTGGTGCAAATTGGCCGGCACTGTAGTACTGTTGTGGCGATGGAGCATACGGCGTAGGAGCATATGTTGGAGCAGCATGGTAGGCGTGCGTCGGATGACGAGGCGCGAGGAAGCCAGGAGTACTAGTGGGCGGATGGAGACCGGGCTGCCATGCGCCGGTATAGGCCGGTGGAGCGCCGTAGGGCGATGGTGCTGCCCAAGGCATGGACCAGGCCTGAACCACTCCTGTCCATGGATCGTGAGGGGGCGCCAAGCTGTCGGGGCCAGTGTCGATGTCGAGGCAGCTGGAGGTGGAGCCGGAGGCGGGGCTGCAAGTCGAGGCGACGGACCGGTCCGCGGGGGGAAATACATGGGATTCTTCCCGCGGTAATTGGGGCTAGGGCGCCATCCAGGAGGCGGGTGCGTTGCGGACGGGTGCGCTGCCGGGGCTGCCACGGCAGAGAAACTGCCTGATTGTGGTGCCACGGCAGGAAGGTGGCCCGGCTGCGCTGTCGCGACAGAAGATCCAGCCGTTGGTGCTGCCGCGGTAGGGGCTGGTGGCGGGCGAGGCGCGGCGACGAAGAAGTGGGGCCGAGCCTCTTTGCGATCAATGGCGTCAGCAGTGCTCTGAAGAAGGGATCGCACCTCAGCGAAAGAGGGAGGGGGCCGCATGAGGGGGATGAAGGCAGCTTGCGTCTTGAACTCGTCGCCAAGCCCTTGGAGGAGGATGTTGATGAGCTGGCGATCTCCCACGGGATCACCCAACTCACGGAGCTCGTCAGCCATCATCTGAATTCGTTGGCAGTAGGTGCCAAGCGAGGAGGCGCCCTGGATGGTGTTGCGGATCTCGGTGTTGAGGGTGTTGATACGAGCGTCGGCGTTGTCCTGGAAGAGACGGCGAAGGGTTGCCCATAAGTTGGCGGCGGTGGAGGACTCCCTGAAGACGAGATTGAAGATCTTAGTGGACACCCGCGTGTAAATCCATTGGATAATGACGAGGTCATCTTTCATCCAGCGGGGATCGTCAGGGCGTGGGACGGAGTTGGCGGCGATGTGAGCGCGTAAGTTGCAGCGGCCGAGATGAATATCGAAGAGATGACACCAATGATAGTAGTTGTGAGCTGCAAGATCTAACGTAATTGGTATAAGCGATGTAACATCGGAGATTGTATCGGCAAAAGAGATTGTAGTGGCTATTGTAGGAGTAGAGGTGGAGGTTAGGGCTAGGGAGGAGGAGGAGGAAGAAGGATTGGCGGCGGCCTTGGAAGCGGCCAGGGCGGCGCGGCGCGCCCAATATCCGGGCGGCGGCGGTGGCGGCGGCGGAGGCGGGGCAGCCATGCCCTAGGATCGGTTTAATCTGATACCATGTAGAATTGCGGAAATATTGCGTGTATTGATTATTGCCTCAAAGGGCTGTATATAAAGGAGTACAAACTTGGGGGGCAAGAAACCTAATACAAGTCCAAACCGTAATACTCTAACATCTACTACTAATCATCCACCTTGAGATATCTATCCAGAACATCTCGCTGGTATTAAGTTGCGAGTCCCACCCATAGTGTAAACTCAATGCAAGAGACAACTGCATTAAAAGAACTTTGCGTAAAGTAAACAATCCTTGCACCCGCGGGCACAAGCACCGTTGTTTTCCCCCTTGTGGCAACAACACATCCCCTAGACTCATGTTTCTGTCACTCAAGCTAGTCATCGAGGGGCATGAACCCACAATCGAGCATAATGTTCCCTCTTGGAGTCACTACTTACTACTCGGCCAAAGCAATAAATAACAACGGAGAACATGCAAGAATTACTTATGAACTAAAATATAAAAGAGGTGAATCAAATATATTACTCAAGATCAATCTGAACATAATCTCATAATCCATCGGATCCCAGCAAACTCAACATAGCAACAGCATAAGGATTACATAGGTGCCTCGATCATGTAGGGCAGCTCACGAGGACTAATTAGTGAAGCACAAGAACGGGAGGAGAACATCACATAGCTACTGGTCATGGACTCATGGTCCAAGGGAGACTACTCACGAGTCATCCGGGAGGCGTCCATGGTGGTGGAGAAGCTCCCGGTGGTGATCCTCCCCTCCGGCAGGGTGCCGGGAAGAGTTCTCCTGGTGCTCCCGATCTTGCAAGCGGCGGCGGCGGCGGAACAGAGATGGGATCGCAAAAAGAAGTCCTGTACTGAGGGTTTCGGAGGTCCCTCTAAATATATGCCAAAGGGGGGCACCGGACGGGCTTCAGGGGGCCCAGGCGCCCCCCCCCCCCCCGGCGCGGCCCAGGGGGGGCGCGCCCACAGGGCGCCTGGAGCCCCTGTGGCCCCCCAGGCTGCCCTTCGGAGGTAGTGTCGTTCCCGGATCGCTGATTTTTTATATAATTTTTCTGGATTTTTCTGGGCAGTTCTCGAAACGTGAAAACCTGAAATACAAAAACAGCCGAAAACAGAAACTGGCACTGGGGTGCACTGGATTAGTAAGTTAGTCCAAATATGATCAAAAGTGTATAGAAGTGTATGAATATCAAAGCAATATCACCCAAAAGTGGCATGGAGCAAGCAGAAATTATAGATACGTTTTGGACGTATCAACATCCCCAAGCTTAATTCCCGCTCGTCCTCGAGTAGGTAAATGATAATAAGAATAATTTCTGTGGTGATATGCTATTAACCATATAAGACTTTCTCATAGTCATATGACAAAAGCTTACTGAGACAATGATTCTAAAGTAATTAAGTTGTCTCAAGAGAAAATCACAAATGACTGAAAGTTTTACAACATGAAACTGAAACATCAAAAAGATTTGCAATGAACATGATGTGCAAATATGATAAAGTGATATCTAGCTTGCCCCCTTTAGTGATGCAAAACATAAGTGCAAGGGCACCTTCAAGGTTTAAGTGATGACTAGATACAATCATTTCAGAATAAACGATATCACAATCATGCAAAAGACAATGCTACTTTGGGACAATGCACATTACACTTAGAATGAAAATCATGCTCTCAGTAGTTGGTGCTTCAACATAAAGGTAAAATAAAGGTTAAGTGCTAAAGCTTTTTATTTGAAAACATGGAAGCAATTGTGTCAACGGTAGTAGTACTTCATATGTGTCATGCATAAAACATCCTATAAGTTGCAAGCCTCATGCATCGAATACCAATAGTGCTCGCTCCTTGTCCTAATTAGCTCGGATCACCATGGGTTATCATTGCATTGCATATGTTTCAACCAAGTGTCACAAAGGGGTACCTCTATGCCACATGTACAAAGGTCCAAGGAGATAAATCGCATTTGATTTCTCGTTTTTGATAGATCTCAAATTGAGGACATCCATACCGGGACAACAAAGAAAATAGATGACGGACTCCTCTTTAATGCATAAGCATATTCTCATGAGAGATTGAGGATTAAGGTCCAAGCTACAACTTCCACCATGATGCATGGCTTTGGTTGGCGGCCCAATGTTCTTCTCTAACAATATGCATATTAATTCAACCCACGGTGAATCACCCTTACTTCAGACAAGACGAACATGCATAGCAACCCACATGATATTCAACAAAAGTGTGACAGTTGATGGCGTCCCCAGAAACATGGTTACCGCTCAGCAAGCAACTTATAAGAAATAAGATACATAAGCAACATATTCTTTACCACAATAGTCTTTAGGCTACTTTCCCATGAGCTATGTATTGCATGGTTAGTTTTCTTAGTACAGGTGGAGGTTAGCAAAAGACTGGGAGCGACCAACTAAGAGAGCAATGACGGTCATAATCATGCAGAGCGACAAAGCAATATTGAATCAGGCATGGTAGTTATATCGCTACTTAGAAATAAGAGATCATCAAGGCTTGACAGACTTTCTTTACAGTCTTAAATATGCGTGAGCATACGCCAAGTCAATCAAAATAAATTCTCGAAGGAAGATATTACTAAAACATACCATATCATAGGCAAACAAACCAAGTTGGTACTCCAATAACACATTGGGAACCCCCCAGCTATTTGAGATTAACCATAAGAAACCTGAACTACTAAGCACCATCATGAAAGTAGCATCTTTATCATAGACACATTAACCCATGCAACGGAAGCAAACTCTCTTAATAAGGTGAGCATGGTAATTAAAGAGAGTTCAAGCAACCAACTAAATAAAAGCTCTTGAAAAGATAAGCATGAATACTAAGAGCAGAGCACGATAGTAGCTATTAAAAGACAAAGAACACACACAGCATAGATAGACATGAAAATTCTATGTTATTGATGGGCCTCGAACCCCTCGTTGGTTACCCCAAGTGGAAGGTGTAAGATGCAGTAAGTAGAAGTGTTTTCCCCTAGCAAAGATGCCAAGGATCGAATCCCCAGAGACTCCTAGGTTCAACAGGTAGGTGTCAACTGCTAACGGCGCAATTAGCAATCAACGTGGACCTGCACTCAGATACAAATAACTTTGCTCCCAACGAGTACAGAGAGGTTGTCAATCTCTCCGGCCTTGTAGTTCACAAAGGGTTAAAAGCAATATGATAGTAGTGATAGATAGCGTTTTGCGATAGTAAGTAAATAACGGAAAGTAAAATAGTGTATGTGATCAATGATAGTAATATGGACCGGAGTCTCATGATGTTCACTAGTGATGTCTCTCTCCCAAAACACGATAAAACAGCTATGTGAGGTAACAAATTACAGCTGGGCAATTGACAGGACCACGAACGCAAACCAATGCTAACTACATTGCAAGAAAGGTTGAGGTTCAAAGCATGGGCGGTACACCAAAGTAAGTAGACCGAAATCCATCTGCATCTACTACTAATCATCCACCTTGAGATATCTATCCAGAACATCTCGCTGGTATTAAGTTGCGAGTCCCACCCATAGTGTAAACTCAATGCAACAGACAACTGCATTAAAAGAACTTTGCGTAAAGTAAACAATCCTTGCACCCGCGGGCACAAGCACCGTTGTTTTCCCCCTTGTGGCAACATCACATCCCCTAGACTCATGTTTTTGTCACTCAAGCTAGTCATCGAGGGGCATGAACCCACAATCGAGCATAACGTTCCCTCTTGGAGTCACTACCTATTACTCGGCCAAAGCAATAAATAACAACGGAGAACATGCAAGAATTACTTATGAACTAAAATATAAAAGAGGTGAATCAAATATATTACTCAAGATCAATCTGAACATAATCTCATAATCCATCGGATCCCAGCAAACTCAACATAGCAACAGCGTAAGGATTACATAGGTGCCTCGATCATGTAGGGCAGCTCACGAGGACTAATTAGTGAAGCACAAGAACGGGAGGAGAACATCACATAGCTACTGGTCATGGACTCATGGTCCAAGGGAGACTACTCACGAGTCATCCGGGAGGCGTCCATGGTGGTGGAGAAGCTCCCGGTGGTGATCCTCCCCTCCGGCAGGGTGCCGGGAAGAGTTCTCCAGGTGCTCCCGATCTTGGAAGCGGCGGCGGGGGCGGAACAGAGATGGGATCGCGAAAAGAAGTCCTGTTCTGAGGGTTACGGGGAACCCTTTAAATATATGCCAAAGTAGGGCACCGGGGGA
>LR738715.1:152725923-152748981 GCA_902687465.1 Secale cereale | reverse complement strand
TGCCCTTCGGACGCAGTGTTGTTTCCGGTTCGCTGATTTTTTATATAATTTTTCTGGATTTTTCTGGGCAGTTCTCGAAACGTGAAAATCTGAAATACAAAAACAGCCGAAAACAGAAACTGGCACTGGGGTGCACTGGATTAGTAAGTTAGTCCAAATATGATCAAAAGTGTATGGAAGTGTATGAATATCATAGCAATATCACCCAAAAGTGGCATGGAGCAAGCAGAAATTATAGATACGTTTTGGACGTATCACTAACTCATTAGTCATTTGCTTGCAAGGCTTATTATGATGTGTATTACCGAGAGGGCCCAGAGAAACCTCTCCGACACTCGGAGTGACAAATCCTATTCTTGATCTATGCCAACACCACGAACACCTTCGGAGACACCTGTGGAGCATCTTTATAAAACATTGTGACGTTTGATAGCACACAAGGTGTTCCTCCGGTATACGGGAGTTGCATAGTCTCATAGTCATAGGAACATGTATAAGTCATGGAGAAAGCAATAGCAGTAAAACTAAACGATCATAGTGCTAAGATAACGGATGGGTCTTGTCCATCACATCATTCTCCTAATGATGTGATCCCGTTGATCAAATGACAACTCATGTCTATGGCTAGGAAACATAACCATCTTTGATCAATGAGCTAGTCTAGTAGAGGCATACTAGGGACACTCTGTTTTGTCTATGTATTCACACATGTACTAAGTTTCCGGTTAATACTATTCTAGCATGAATAATAAACATTTATCATGATATAAGGAAATAAATAATTACTTTATTATTGCCTCTAGGGCATATTTCCTTCACTAGTCCTAGCCTAACCAACTCATGTTGAACAACATAGTGCATCATCATCAAGCTCAATACATTGGCAATGGATATTTTTATTACACAAAGTATTTCTCTCGCGTGATTGTTGGTACTATTTGTATCGCCTACATGTTTGTCGAGATTATCGGGTTTGCCCCAGTTTCTCCGTCCACCATTTACAAAGCTGTCACCCCTCGTCCCCCGACACTCTGTTGTTGTAGATTGGGTTGTGTTGGATGAAGAGTATCCATAGTCACATGTCACGGTCTAAGCATAATGGCAACACACCAAACGATGCTAAATCCTAGAATCAGATGCCTTTTTGACAGGTAGAATCGGTTGTTTTGCTTAAGGAAGGAGGAGGTTAAGGAGGAAGCAGAAGGGGAAATGAGAGATGACACTTCAGGAGTCTGAACATCGATGCCTTGTCTGTCGGCTCCATTGTGCTTAATTCTAACACCACACACACATGTGGGAGATGGTTTCCTGGATAGGTGGGTGCTAACCATGTCGGTTCCCCGGTATGGGCTGGTCGAGGACCCCCAGATGACCAACCAGCGGGCCACATTCATCGGGCTCCATGAATTAATCAAGATGGAATCTTACAAAGACTTGGCGCACATGTTGGAAATATGCCCTAGAGGCAATAATAAAAGAGTTATTATTATATTTCCTTGTTCATGATAATCGTTTATTATCCATGCTATAACTGTATTGATTGGAAACTCAAATACACGTGTGGATGAATAGACAGACTTTGTGTCCCTAGTGAGCCTCTACAGGACTAGCTCGTTGATCAAAGATGACCGCGGTTTCCAGGTCATAGACATGAGTTGTCATTTGATAACGGGATCACATCATTAGGAGAATGATGTGATGGACGAGACCCAAACATAAACATAGCTTTTGATCGTGTCAGTTATCGCTATAGTTTTTTCTGCATGTCAAGTATAAGTTCCTATGACCATGAGATCATGTAACTCACTGACACCGTAGGAGTGCTTTGTGTGTACCAAACGTCACAACGTAACTGGGTGACTATAAAGGTGCTCTACAGGTATCTCCGAGGGTGTCTGTTGAGTTGACATGGATCGAGACTGGGATTTGTCACTCCGTATGACGGAGAGGTATCTCCGGGCCCACTCGGTAATACGTCATCTCAATGAGCTCAAAGTGACTAAGTGGTTGGTCACGGGATTATGTATTACGGTAACGAGTAAAGAGACTTGCCGGTAACGAGATTGAACTAGGTATAGAGATACCGACGATCGAATCTCGGGCAAGTAACATACCGACGAGACAAAGGGAACTGTATACGGGATTGCCTGAATCCTTGACATCGTGGTTCATCCGATGAGATCATCGAGAAACATGTAGGAGCCAATATGGGTATCCAGATCCCGCTATTGGTTATTGACCTGGGAGTGTCTCGGTCATGTCTACATGGTTTCCGAACCCGCAGGGTCTACACACTTAACGTTCGGTGACGCTAGGGTTGTTAGTGAGAAGAGTGCATGGTTACCGAAGGTTGTTCGGAGTCCCCGGATGAGATCCCGGACATGACGAGGGTCTCCGGAATGGTCCGGAGACGAAGATTGATATATAGGATGAAAGGTTTCGGAGTACCGGAAGTGTTCCGGGGAGCATCGGGAAATCGGCGGAGTACCGGGAAGGTTTTCGGGGGGTCCGGAAGTTGTTCTGGGCCTATTGGGCCACAAGGGGGGACACCACAGCCCTCAGGGGGCTGTGCGCCCCCCCTGGGCCCTCTCCCCATGCGGCTAAGGGGGTGGGACCCCCTAGGGCTGGCCGCACCCCTTGGGCTTGGGGGGCAAGGCACCTAGGGGGGAAACCCTAGGGCCTGGGCGCCTCCCCCTGCCCTGGCCGCCGCCCCCTCCCCTTGCCCTGGCCGCCGGCCCCTAGGGGGAAACCCTAGGGCGCCCTCACCTCTCCACCCCCCCTATATATAGTGGGGCAAAGGGAGGGCAGCGAACACAGTTTGTGCCTCGGTGCTGCCCTCCCTCTCCCGTCATATCTTCTTCTCCCGCGGTGCTTAGGCGAAGCCCTGCTGGAGTTCTTCTCCACCATCACCACCACGCCGTCGTGCTGCCGGTTCTCCATCAACCTCTCCTCTACCCCTTGCTGGATCAAGAAGGAGGAGACGTCCCCGAGCCGTACGTGTGAAGAACGCGGAGGCACCGTTGCTTCGGTGCTAGGTCTTCGGCGATCTGAATCGCGACGAGTACGACTCCATCATCCGCGTTCATAACGCTTCCGCTTAGCGATCTACAAGGGTACGTAGATCACACTCCCCTCTCGTAGTTGCATCCACTAGATTGATCTTGGTGAACGGTAGGAAAATTTTTGTTTCCCATGCAACGTTCCCCAACAGTGGCATCATGAGCTAGGATCTTGCGTAGATGCTTTCTCGAGTAGAACACAAAGAAGTTTGTGGCGTTGATGTTTAAATTGCTGCCCTCCTTAGTCTTTCTTGATTCAGCGGTATTATAGGATGAAGCGGCCCGGACCAACTTTACATGTCCACGTACATGAGACCGGTTCCATCGACAGACATGTGACTTTTGTTGCATAAGATGGCTGGCGGGTGTCTGTCTCTCCTATCTTAGTTGAATCGGAATAGAACAAGGCGGTCCTTGTAGAAGGTTAAATAGCAACTTGAATATCACCGTTGTGGTTTTGCGTAGGTAAGAAGCGTTCTTGCTAGATACCCATAGCAGCCACGTAAAACATGCAACAACAAATTAGAGGACGTCTAACTTGTTTTTGCAGGGTATGCATGTGATATGATATGGCCAATGACATGATGAGATATATTTGATGTATGAGATGATCATGTTGTAATAGTTAATATCGACTTGCATGTCGATGCATACGGCAACCGGCAGGAGCCATAGGGTTGTCTTTATTTTTTGTATGACCTGCGTGTCAATCATTAAGCGCTTTGTAATGCTTTACTTTATCGCTAAACGGTAGCAATAGTAGTAAGAGCATGGTGGGCGCGCGACAACCCCGATGGCGACACGATGATGGAGATCATGATGATGGAGATCATGGCGTGGCGCCGGTGACGATGGAGATCATGCCGGTGCTTTGGAGATGGAGATCAAAAGCACGAGTTGATGGCCATATCATGTCACTTATGATTTGCATGTGATGTTAATCCTTTTATGCATCTTATTTTGCTTAGGACGACGGTAGCATTATAAGATGATCCCTCACTAAAATTTCAAGATAAAATTGTGTTCCCCCCGAGTGTGCGCCGTTGCGAAGGTTCGTCGTTTCGAAGCACCACGTGATGATCGGGTGTGATAGACTCTACGTTCGCATACAACGGGTGCAAGCCAGTTTTGCACATGCAGAACACTCGGGTTAGACTTGACGAGCCTAGCATGTACAGACATGGCCTCGGAACACGGAAGACCGAAAGGTCGAGCATGAGTCATATAGTAGATATGATCAACATGAAGATGTTCACCATTAACACCACCTCATCTCACGTGATGATCGGACTTGGGTTGGTGGATTTGGATCATGTCACGCTCAGATGACCAGAGGGATGTCAATTTGAGTGGGAGTTATAAGTAATTGTTGGAAATATGCCCTAGAGGCAATAATAAAAGAGTTATTATTATATTTCCTTGTTCATGATAATCGTTTATTATCCATGCTATAATTGTATTGATTGGAAACTCAGATACACGTGTGGATGAATAGACAGACTTTGTGTCCCTAGTGAGCCTCTACAGGACTAGCTCGTTGATCAAAGATGACCGCAGTTTCCAGGTCATAGACATGAGTTGTCATTTGATAACGGGATCACATCATTAGGAGAATGATGTGATGGACGAGACCCAAACGTTAACATAGCTTTTGATCGTGTCAGTTATCGCTATAGTTTTCTGCATGTCAAGTATAAGTTCCTATGACCATGAGATCATGTAACTCACTGACACCGTAGGAGTGCTTTGTGTGTACCAAACGTCACAACGTAACTGGGTGACTATAAAGGTACTCTACAGGTATCTCCGAGGGTGTCGGTTGAGTTGACATGGATCAAGACTGGGATTTGTCACTCCGTGTGACGGAGAGGTATCTCCGGGCCCACTCGGTAATACGTCATCTCAATGAGCTCAAAGTGACTAAGTAGTTGGTCACGGGATTATGTATTACGGTAACGAGTAAAGAGACTTGCCGGTAACGAGATTGAACTAGGTATAGAGATACCGACGATCGAATCTCGGGCAAGTAACATACCGACGAGACAAAGGGAACTGTATACGGGATTGCCTGAATCCTTGACATCGTGGTTAATCCGATGAGATCATCGAGAAACATGTAGGAGCCAATATGGGTATCCAGATCCCGCTATTGGTTATTGACCTGGGAGTGTCTCGGTCATGTCTACATGGTTTCCGAACCCGCAGGGTCTACACACTTAACGTTCGGTGACGCTAGGGTTGTTAGTGAGAAGAGTGCATGGTTACCGAAGGTTGTTCGGAGTCCCGGATGAGATCCCGGACATGACGAGGGTCTCCGGAATGGTCCGGAGACGAAGATTGATATATAGGATGAAAGGTTTCGGAGTACCGGAAGTGTTCCGGGGAGCATCGGGAAATCGGCGGAGTACCGGGAAGGTTTTCGGGGGTCCGGAAGGTGTTCTGGGCCTATTGGGCCACAAAGGGGGACACCACAGCCCTCAGGGGGCTGTGCGCCCCCCCTGGGCCCTCTCCCCATGCGGCTAAGGGGGTGGGACCCCCTAGGGCTGGCCGCACCCCTTGGGACTTGGGGGGCAAGGCACCTAGGGGGGAAACCCTAGGGCCTGGGCCTCCCCCTGCCCTGGCCGCCGCCCCCCTCCCCTTGCCCTGGCCGCCGGCCCCTAGGGGGAAACCCTAGGGCGCCCTAGCCTCTCCACCCCCCCTATATATAGTGGGGCAAAGGGAGGGCAGACAACACAGTTCGTGCCTCGGTGCTGCCCTCCCTCTCCCGTCATATCTTCTTCTCCCGCGGTGCTTAGGCGAAGCCCTGCTGGAGTTCTTCTCCACCATCACCACCACGCCGTCGTGCTGCCGGTTCTCCATCAACCTCTCCTCCACCCCTTGCTGGATCAAGAAGGAGGAGACGTCCCCGAGCCGTACGTGTGAAGAACGCGGAGGCACCGTTGCTTCGGTGCTAGGTCTTCGGCGATCTGAATCGCGACGAGTACGACTCCATCATCCGCGTTCATAACGCTTCCGCTTAGCGATCTACAAGGGTACGTAGATCACACTCCTTCCTCGTAGTTGCATCTACTAGATTGATCTTGGTGAACGGTAGGAAAAATTTTTGTTTCCCATGCAACGTTCCCCAACAGAACTGTTGGAAATATGCCCTAGAGGCAATAATAAAAGAGTTATTATTATATTTCCTTGTTCATGATAATCGTTTATTATCCATGCTATAACTGTATTGATTGGAAACTCAGATACACGTGTGGATGAATAGACAGACTTTGTGTCCCTAGTGTGCCTCTACAGGACTAGCTCGTTAATCAAAGATGACCGCGGTTTCCAGGTCATAAGACATGAGTTGTCATTTGATAACGGGATCACATCATTAGGAGAATGATGTGATGGACGAGACCCAAACGTTAACATAGCTTTTGATCGTGTCAGTTATCGCTATAGTTTTCTGCATGTCAAGTATAAGTTCCTATGACCATGAGATCATGTAACTCACTGACACCGTAGGAGTGCTTTGTGTGTGCCAAACGTCGCAACGTAACTGGGTGACTATAAAGGTACTCTACAGGTATCTCCGAGGGTGTCTGTTGAGTTGACATGGATCGAGACTGGGATTTGTCACTCCGTGTGACGGAGAGGTATCTCCGGGCCCACTCGGTAATACGTCATCTCAATGAGCTCAAAGTGACTAAGTAGTTGGTCACGGGATTATGTATTACGGTAACGAGTAAAGAGACTTGCCGGTAACGAGATTGAACTAGGTATAGAGATACCGACGATCGAATCTCGGGCAAGTAACATACCGACGAGACAAAGGGAACTGTATACAGGATTGCCTGAATCCTTGACATCGTGGTTCATCCGATGAGATCATCGAGAAACATGTAGGAGCCAATATGGGTATCCAGATCCCGCTATTGGTTATTGACCTGGGAGTGTCTCGGTCATGTCTACATGGTTTCCGAACCCGCAGGGTCTACACACTTAACGTTCGGTGACGCTAGGGTTGTTAGTGAGAAGAGTGCATGGTTACCGAAGGTTGTTCGGAGTCCCGGATGAGATCCCGGACATGACGAGGGTCTCCGGAATGGTCCGGAGACGAAGATTGATATATAGGATGAAAGGTTTCGGAGTACCGGAAGTGTTCCGGGGAGCATCGGGAAATCGGCGGAGTACCGGGAAGGTTTTCGGGGGGTCCGGAAGGTGTTCTGGGCCTATTGGGCCACAAGGGGGGACACCACAGCCCTCAGGGGGCTGTGCGCCCCCCCCTGGGCCCTCTCCCCATGCGGCTAAGGGGGTGGGACCCCCTAGGGCTGGCCGCACCCCTTGGGCTTGGGGGGCAAGGCACCTAGGGGGGAAACCCTAGGGCCTGGGCGCCTCCCCCTGCCCTGGCCGCCGCCCCCTCCCCTTGCCCTGGCCGCCGGCCCCTAGGGGGAAACCCTAGGGCGCCCTAACCTCTCCACCCCCCCTATATATAGTGGGGCAAAGGGAGGGCAGCACATACAGTTTGTGCCTCGGTGCTGCCCTCCCTCTCCCGTCATATCTTCTTCTCCCGCGGTGCTTAGGCGAAGCCCTGCTGGAGTTCTTCTCCACCATCACCACCACGCCGTCGTGCTGCCGGTTCTCCATCAACCTCTCCTCCACCCCTTGCTGGATCAAGAAGGAGGAGACGTCCCCGAGCCGTACGTGTGAAGAACGCGGAGGCACCGTTGCTTCGGTGCTAGGTCTTCGGCGATCTGAATCGCGACGAGTACGACTCCATCATCCGCGTTCATAACGCTTCCGCTTAGCGATCTACAAGGGTACGTAGATCACACTCCCCTCTCGTAGTTGCTTCTACTAGATTGATCTTGGTGAACGGTAGGAAATTTTTTGTTTCCCATGCAACGTTCCCCAACAGTGGCATCATGAGCTAGGATCTTGCGTAGATGTTTTCTCGAGTAGAACACAAAGAAGTTTGTGGCATTGATGTTTAAATTGCTGCCCTCCTTAGTCTTTCTTGATTCAGCGGTATTATAGGATGAAGCGGCCCGGACCAACTTTACATGTCCACGTACATGAGACCGGTTCCATCGACAGACATGTGACTTTTGTTGCATAAGATGGCTGGCGGGTGTCTGTCTCTCCTATCTTAGTTGAATCGGAATAGAACAAGGCGGTCCTTGTAGAAGGTTAAATAGCAACTTGAATATCACCGCTGTGGTTTTGCGTAGGTAAGAAGCGTTCTTGCTAGATACCCATAGCAGCCACGTAAAACATGCAACAACAAATTAGAGGACGTCTAACTTGTTTTTGCAGGGTATGTATGTGATATGATATGGCCAATGACATGATGAAATATATTTTGATGTATGAGATGATCATGTTGTAATAGTTAACATCGACTTGCATGTCGATGCATACGGCAACCGGCAGGAGCCATAGGGTTGTCTTTAATTTTGTATGACCTGCGTGTCAATCATTAAGCGCTTTGTAATGCTTTACTTTATCGCTAAACGGTAGCAATAGTAGTAAGAGCATGGTGGGCGCACGACAACCCCGATGGCAACACGATGATGGAGATCATGATGATGGAGATCATGGTGTGGCGCCGGTGACGATGGAGATCATGCCGGTGCTTTGGAGATGGAGATCAAAAGCACGAGTTGATGGCCATATCACGTCACTTATGATTTGCATGTGATGTTAATCCTTTTATGCATCTTATTTTGCTTAGGACGACGGTAGCATTATAAGGTGATCCTTCACTAAAATTTCAAGATAAAATTGTGTTCCCCCCGAGTGTGCGCCGTTGCGAAGGTTCGTCGTTTCGAAGCACCACGTGATGATCGGGTGTGATAGACTCTACGTTCGCATACAACGGGTGCAAGCCAGTTTTGCACGTGCAGAACACTCGGGTTAGACTTGACGAGCCTAGCATGTACAGACATGGCCTCGGAACACGGAGGACCGAAAGGTCGAGCATGAGTCATATAGTAGATATGATCAACATGTTGATGTTCACCATTGACACCACCTCATCTCACGTGATGATCGGACTTGGGTTGGTGAATTTGGATCATGTCACGCTCGAATGACCGGAGGGATGTCAATTTGAGTGGGAGTTATAATTAATTTGATTAGGTAATAACTCACTTATCATGAACAATAGTCTAAAATGTCTTTGCAAATTTATGTTGTAGATGGCTCGCGCAGGAGTTCCCCTGAATTTTAATGCGTTCCTAGAGAAAGCTAAACTGAAAGATGATGGGAGCAATTTTGTGGACTGGCTCCGCAATCTGAGGATCATCCTCACAGCTGCCCAAAAGGTTTATGTCCTAAATGCACCGCTAGGTCAACCCCCCGCTCCTGGAGCCTCTGCGGACGATATGAACGTCTGGCAGACGCGTTCGGATGACTATTCGATAGTACAGTGTGCCATGTTGTACGGCTTGGAAGGAGGACTCCAAAGGCGTTTTGAACGTCATGGTGCATATGAGATGTACACGGAGTTGAAATTCATCTTTGAGAAGAAAGCTAAGATCGAGAGGTATGAGACCACCGATAAATTCTTCGCTTGCAAGATGGAGGAGAATTCGTCTGTCAGTGAGCACTTACTGAAGATGTCTGGGTACTATACCCGCATAGCTGATCTGGGACTTGTGTTCCCGGATGAGGCTATCATTGACAGAATTCTCCAGTCACTCCCTCCAAGCTACAAGAGCTTCGTCCAGCAGTACAACATGCAAGGGATGAATAAAACCATCGCCGAGCTGTTTTCGATGCTGAAAGTCGCTGAGGCAGACATCCAGAAGGAGTATCAAGTGTTGATGGTCAATAAGACCACCAGTTTCAAGAAGAATGGCAAGGGCAAGAAGGGTAACTCTAAGAAGGGTGGCAAAGCAGTTGCTAATCCAGTGAAGAAACCCAAGGCTGGGCCCAAGCCAGAGACTGAGTGTTTCTATTGCAAGGGGAATGGCCACTGGAAGCGGAACTGCCCCAAGCATCTGGCGGACAAGAAGGGGGCCAACAACAACAAAGGTATATATGATATACATGTTATTGATGTGTACCTTACCAACTCTCGTTGTAGTGCCTGGGTATTTGATACCGGTTCGGTTGCTCACATTTGCAACTCTAAACAGGAACTGCGGAATAAACGGAGGCTGGCGAAGGACGAAGTGACGATGCGCGTGGGAAATGGTTCCAAGGTTGATGTGATCGCCGTCGGCACGCTCGCTCTTCGATTACCATCGGGATTAGTTATGAACCTGAATAATTGTTATTTAGTGTCTGCGTTAAGCATGAACATTATATCTGGATCTTGTTTATTGCGAGACGGTTACTCATTTAAGTCAGAGAATAATGGTTGTTCTATTTATATGAGTAATATCTTTTATGGTCATGCACCCGAAGTTAGGGGTTTATTCTTATTGAATCTCGATAGTGATGATACACATGTTCATAACATTGATGCCAAAAGATGTAGAGTTGATAATGATAATACCACTTTCTTGTGGCACTGCCGTCTGGGTCATATCGGCGTAAAACGCATGAGGAAGCTCCATGCTGATGGGCTTTTGGAGTCTCTTGATTTTGAATCACTTGACACGTGCGAGCCGTGCCTCATGGGCAAGATGACAAGGACCCCGTTTTCAGGGACAATGGAACGGGCAAGTGACTTATTGGAAATCATACATACTGATGTGTGCGGTCCGATGAGTGTAACGGCGCGGTGGATATCGTTATTTTCTCACCTTCACTGACGACTTAAGTAGATATGGGTATATTTACTTGATGAAGCATAAGTCTGAAACTTTTGAAAAGTTCAAGCAATTTCAGAGTGAAGTTGAAAATCATCGTAACAAGAAGATCAAGTTCCTACGATCTGATCGAGGGGGAGAATATCTGAGTTATGAGTTTGGTGATCACTTAAGAAAATATGGAATTGTTTCACAGTTGACACCACCTGGAACACCACAGCGTAATGGTGTGTCCGAACGTCGTAATCGAACCCTATTAGATATGGTACGTTCTATGATGTCTCTTGCCGATTTGCCACTATCGTTTTGGGGATATGCGTTAGAGACAGCTGCATTCACTTTAAATAGGGCTCCATCTAAGTCCGTTGAGACAACACCGTATGAACTGTGGTTTGGTAAGAAACCGAAGTTGTCTTTTCTCAAGGTTTGGGGTTGCGATGCTTATGTCAAAAGGCTTCAGCCAGAAAAGCTCGAACCCAAAGCGGACAAATGTGTCTTCATAGGATACCCAAAAGAAACAGTTGGGTACACCTTCTATCTCAGATCCGAGGGCAAAGTGTTTGTCGCTAAGAACGGGTCCTTTCTCGAGAAAGAGTTTCTCTCGAAAGAATTGAGTGGGAGGAAGGTAGAACTTGATGAGGTTATTGAACCTCTGCTTCAACCAGAAAGTAGCGCAGCACAGAAAGATGTTTTTGTGGAGCCTGCAGAGGTTGAAGAGGAAGCCAATGATGATGATCAAGAAGCTTCCGATCAAGTTACTACCGAACCTCGTAGGTCGACAAGGGTACGCACTGCACCTGAGTGGTATGGTAACCCTGTCTTGGAGGTCATGTTGTTAGACAACGGTGAAACTACGAGCTATGGAGAAGCGATGGTGGGCCCAGATTCCGACAAATGGTTAGAGGCCATGAAATCCGAGATGGGATCCATGTATGAAAACAAAGTATGGACTTTGGAAGTATTGCCTGAAGGGCGGAAGGCCATTCAGAATAAATGGATTTTTAAGAGGAAGACGGACGCTGACGGTAATGTCACCGTGTATAAAGCTCGACTTGTGGCAAAGGGTTTTTCACAAGTTCAAGGGATTGACTACGATGAGACTTTCTCACCCGTAGCGATGCTTAAATCCGTCCGAATCATGTTAGCAATAGCTGCATTTTTCGATTATGAAATTTGGCAGATGGATGTCAAAACAGCGTTCCTTAACGGTTTTCTTAAGGAAGAGTTGTATATGATGCAACCAGAAGGTTTTGTCGATCCAGAGAATGCTGACAAAGTATGCAAGCTCCAGCGTTCCATTTATGGGCTGGTGCAAGCATCGCGGAGTTGGAATCTTCGCTTTGATGAGGTGATCAAAGCATTTGGGTTTATACAAGTTTACAATGAAGCTTGTATTTACAAGAAAGTGAGTGGGAGCTCTATAGCGTTTCTAATATTATATGTGGATGACATATTGCTGATTGGAAACAATATAGAATTTTTGGATAGCGTGAAGGGGTATTTGAACAAGAGTTTTTCGATGAAAGATCTCGGTGAAGCTGCTTTCATATTGGGCATCAAGATCTATAGAGATAGATCAAGACGCTTGATAGGACTTTCACAAAGCACGTACCTTGATAAAGTTTTGAAGAAGTTCAAAATGGATCAATCCAAGAAGGGGTTCTTGCCGGTATTACAAGGTACAAAGTTGAGTAAGACTCAATGCCCAGTGACTGCGGATGATAGAGAAAAGATGAGTGTCGTCCCCTATGCTTCAGCCATAGGCTCTATCATGTATGCAATACTGTGCACAAGACCAGATGTCAGCCTTGCCATAAGTATGGCCGGAAGGTTTCAAAATAATCCTGGTATGGATCACTGGACAGCGGTCAAGAATATCCTAAAGTACCTGAAAAGGACTAAGGATATGTTTCTCGTTTATGGAGGTGATCAAGAGCTCGTCGTAAAGGGTTACGTCGATGCAAGCTTTGACACTGATCCGGATGACTCTAAGTCACAAACCGGATACGTATATATTCTCAACGGGGGAGCGGTAAGCTGGTGCAGTTCCAAGCAGAGCGTGGTAGCTGATTCTACATGTGAAGCGGAGTACATAGCTGCCTCGGAGGCGGCTAAGGAAGGTGTCTGGATGAAGGAGTTCATGACAGATCTTGGAGTTGTGCCTAGTGCACTGAACCCAATGACTCTGTTCTGTGATAACACTGGTGCCATTGCTCTAGCCAAGGAACCAAGGTTTCACAAGAGGACCAGACACATAAAGCGACGCTTCAATTCCATCTGCGATTCAGTCAAGGAGGAGGACATAAACATTTGCAAAGTACACACGGATTTGAATGTTGCAGATCCGTTGACTAAGCCTCTTCCACGGGCTAAGCACGATCAACACCAAGACTCTATGGGTGTTAGATTCATTACCTTGTAATGCTAGATTATTGACTCTAGTGCAAGTGGGAGACTGTTGGAAATATGCCCTAGAGGCAATAATAAAAGAGTTATTATTATATTTCCTTGTTCATGATAATCGTTTATTATCCATGCTATAACTGTATTGATTGGAAACTCAAATACACGTGTGGATGAATAGACAGACTTTGTGTCCCTAGTGAGCCTCTACAGGACTAGCTCGTTGATCAAAGATGACCGCGGTTTCCAGGTCATAGACATGAGTTGTCATTTGATAACGGGATCACATCATTAGGAGAATGATGTGATGGACGAGACCCAAACGTAAACATAGCTTTTGATCGTGTCAGTTATCGCTATAGTTTTCTGCATGTCAAGTATAAGTTCCTATGACCATGAGATCATGTAACTCACTGACACCGTAGAAGTGCTTTGTGTGTGCCAAACGTCACAACGTAACTGGGTGACTATAAAGGTACTCTACAGGTATCTCCGAAGGTGTCTGTTGAGTTGACATGGATCGAGACTGGGATTTGTCACTCCGTATGACGGAGAGGTATCTCCGGGCCCACTCGGTAATACGTCATCTCAATGAGCTCAAAGTGACTAAGTAGTTGGTCACGGGATTATGTATTACGGTAACGAGTAAAGAGACTTGCCGGTAACGAGATTGAACTAGGTATAGAGATACCGACGATCGAATCTCGGGCAAGTAACATACCGACGAGACAAAGGGAACTGTATACGGGATTGCCTGAATCCTTGACATCGTGGTTCATCCGATGAGATCATCGAGAAACATGTAGGAGCCAATATGGGTATCCAGATCCCGCTATGGGTTATTGACCTGGGAGTGTCTCGGTCATGTCTACATGGTTTCCGAACCCGCAGGGTCTACACACTTAACGTTCGGTGACGCTAGGGTTGTTAGTGAGAAGAGTGCATGGTTACCGAAGGTTGTTCGGAGTCCCGGATGAGATCCCGGACATGACGAGGGTCTCCGGAATGGTCCGGAGACGAAGATTGATATATAGGATGAAAGGTTTCGGAGTACCGGAAGTGTTCCGGGGAGCATCGGGAAATCGGCGGAGTACCGGGAAGGTTTTCGGGGGGTCCGGAAGTTGTTCTGGGCCTATTGGGCCACAAAGGGGAACACCACAGCCCTCAGGGGGCTGTGCGCCCCCCCTGGGCCCTCTCCCCATGCGGCTAAGGGGGTGGGACCCCCTAGGGCTGGCCGCACCCCTTGGGCTTGGGGGGCAAGGCACCTAGGGGGGAAACCCTAGGGCCTGGGCGCCTCCCCCTGCCCTGGCCGCCGCCCCCTTCCCTTGCCCTGGCCGCCGGCCCCTAGGGGGAAACCCTAGGGCGCCCTCACCTCTCCACCCCCCCTATATATAGTGGGGCAAAGGGAGGGCAGCCAACACAGTTTGTGCCTCGGTGCTGCCCTCCCTCTCCCGTCACATCTTCCTCTCCCGCGGTGCTTAGGCGAAGCCCTGCTGGAGTTCTTCTCCACCATCACCACCACGCCGTCGTGCTGCCGGTTCTCCATCAACCTCTCCTCCACCCCTTGCTGGATCAAGAAGGAGGAGACGTCCCCGAGCCGTACGTGTGAAGAACGCGGAGGCACCGTTGCTTCGGTGCTAGGTCTTCGGCGATCTGAATCGCGACGAGTACGACTCCATCATCCGCGTTCATAACGCTTCCGCTTAGCGATCTACAAGGTTACGTAGATCACACTCTCCCCTCGTAGTTGCATCTACTAGATTGATCTTGGTGAACGGTAGGAAAATTTTTGTTTCCCATGCAACGTTCCCCAACAGCACACTCTAAGGCACAAATGCCATCTTCGTCATGTTTATCCCCATATGTAACCGACCTAGGTGTAACCCTAGGTACCCCGGTGTCTATATAAGCCAAGGGGTTTAGACCGTAGAGATATATTCATTCACACATACAATCACGTGGTAGATCAACATGTACTTTGTACCCCATCCACAACCAATATAATATAAGCATGACGTAGGGTTTTACCTCCTCGAGAGGACCTGAACCTGGGTAAACATCGTGTCCCTTCACTGTCATGTTACCAAGGCTACTAGGTCGGGACCCCCTACCCAAGATCTACCGGATTCGACTCCATCAGTGATAGGTACGGAGTTACAAGGTTGTTTAGCCCATGATGGCACACACAGGCCCAACTCTTCACAAGAGCATCCTCTCGTGACTCCTTGTTATTTCTACCGCATCAACCAGTGATGAAGAAGACAATGTTATCTTCATATCTTCTTCGCCTTGCCTTCTTGATGACCAAAGTAGGAAAAAAATCTCGTCTTCTCATTATCTCAACAATATGTAATGTATGGAATAACACTAGTACTTCAATCACCACGGGACAATATGACACGAGGGGTGATCACAGTACACCAACCAGTTAAATTAAACAATGAGTGACATACAATTAGCCAATCAAGCGTCAAGTGGGGGGAGAGACTTTATGGTTACATTTAACTAGTAGCTGAGAAGATTGAAGCTGGAAAAATTAGCGCCATACCGCCTGCTGGAATCGAGGTTGTTCTATTGTAGCACAATCTGCGTTGTTGCCCCATGCCACCGGTTGGTCTCGTCAATGGATTACATGATGAGGCCGCGAGGGGGACACTATTCCAGCCATCGGGAACAAGAGTGCATCGACACATCGTGCACTCCTGCTATCTCTGATGAGGCATAGCTGAAGGATGTGGGGAGTCAGGAAATGGGATGTTGTCCCCGCAAAAAAAGGAACTCGGATGTTGTAATGGGTTTCAAGTTAAAATAATGGTGATTTTGCCTCACGATTGTTGGTTGACAGGTTTCTATTTATTTTCATAGTTGATAGGTTGACATGTCGGCTGTATGTAAAGGCCATCTCCTGTTTGGCGCTTAAGGCGGTTATGCATGGACCGGCCCATGAAAGTTCGCCCCTGGTCTCTGAATCTGCGAGAAAGTTTTGTTTGGTTTTTCTTACCCAGTGCAATTTTTGGAAGCTTCTGGACTGTTTTTTCAACCGATTAACCCTACGCGTTTTGGACGGTTTTTATTTTTTATTTCATTTTATATATTTTTTGTCTTTAAAAGAATTAATCCCAAATTTGCAAACATTTTCTAAATATATTTTTCGAATCTGCAGTATTTTTTAACTTCTAGGAACAAAAACATCAAACACACAAACTTTTTTTTTGAGGGAATGCATTCAAATGCACAAATTTCTCTACTTCACGATTTTTTTAACTTGGTGAAAATTTTCATGCGTGCAACCTTTTTTCAAGATAATTAACCTTTTCTTACAATTCACTATTTTTTATTTGGTGATTTTTATCAATATTCTGAAATTTTGCTAAAATCATGAACCTTTTCAAATTTATAAACATTTTGTCACATGCATGCATTTTTTAAAATTCCTGAAGTTTTTCCAAATTTGTGAAGCTTTTTCAAAATTCATGATTTTTATTTTTACTATTTATAAAATTAACCATGAAAACTGATTTTTTTCCCTAAAACAAGAATTCAACAAGGAAAAGACAAGCACAAAAAATCCACTAAACAGTTGATAAAAAACAAGCGAGCTAACAACAAAACCAACTAGGCTGAGCGGGTCCTCTACTGAACGAGCAAGCAAAAAAACAAACAACGAGCCTGCTGAGCGAGCCGTGGACAGTCTACTGGGCCAAGTCCCACGTGGACACGCCTATGGGCTGCTGCGCCAACTGGCGCAAGGCGTCAAAAAGGGCAGATCATACGATATCACTAGTTATTGTGTGCACCTTGCAAAGGTCACGTCCACCTTCTCAGACACGGACAAGTGGCGAATGTAGATTTGTTTTTTCATAATATTTTATCTCTGGAACCATGCATCCAATCCCGAACCATTTTTACCATTGTATTTCTCGCGTTGATATCTTTGAAACTATATCACATGTTAATAGCGAACTTTTTTAATGAAGAAAAAGAGAAAAAACGAAAGGAAAAACAAGGAGTCAAAAGCACAGGTTTCCCCCCATTTTGTTCCCATTTTCCAGAAGCATAATTGTGCTTCTCGCGAAAGTAAATTTGTGCCTCGATGAGAAGAAGCAAATCTATGTTTTTCACGGAAGCACATATATTTTTCCTTTTTAAAGAAGCGGAACTGTGCTTGTCGCGGAAAAAAATCTATGCCACCACAAGAAGAAAATATGTGCTTCTTGTGGAAGCACATTTATTTATTTTGTTTAGAGAAGCATTGTTGTGCTTCACCCGGAAGCAAATGTGTGCTTCTCGTGGAAGCACAATTTTCGCGGAGGAGTATTTGATACCGAGCTCATATGCTCCCGTATGAACAGTAAAATCCAAAAAATAGTAAAAAAAATTCAAAAAATTTGAATTTTTTTAGTGATGAACATTGCAAAAATTTCTAACTGCATGCAAAATTTTGGGTCGAAATGACATTCGTGGAGGCTTGGGCAAAAAAATCGATGGTCCGAAAAGACTATTGTTGGAAGCATTGATTTTGTTATTTTTGCCCGGACCTCCACAAATGTCATTTCGACATGAAATTTTGCACACTGTTAGAACATTCATCAATGTTCATGACAAAAAATTAGAATGTTTTGAATTTGTATACTTATTATTTTGATTTTACTGTTCATGTGGGAGCATATGAGCACGGGATCAAAAGAGCACTTTCGAATTTTCTGATGAAAATATGCCCTAGAGGCAATAATAAAGTTGTTTTTATTTTATATTTCCTTATTTATGATAAATATTTATTATTCATGCTAGAATTGTATTGACCGGAAACCTAAATACATGTGTGAATACATAAGTAAATACCGTGTCCCCAGTAAGCCTCTACTAGACTAGCTCGTTAATCAAAGATGGTTAAGGTTTCCTAACCATGGACATGAGTGTCATTTGATAACGGGGTCACATCGTTATGAGAATGATGTGATGGACAGGAGCCATCCGTTAGCTTAGCATATGATCGTTCAGTTTTATTTATATTGCTTTCTTCATGTCAAATACATATTCCTTCAACTATGAGATTATGCAACTTCCGGATACCAGAGGAATGACTTGTGTGCTATCAAACGTCACAACGTAACTGGGTGATTACAAAGATGCTCCACATGTATCTCCGAAGGTGTTTGTTGAATTGGCATAGATCGAGATTAGGATTTGTCACTGCGAGTATCGGAGAGGTATCTCTTGGCCCTCTCGGTAATACATATCATAAGCTTGCGAGCAAATGACTAAGGAGTTATTCACAAGGTGATGTATTACGGAACAAGTAAAGAGACTTGTCGGTAATAAGATTGAACTAGGTACGAAGATACCGACGATCGAATCTCAGGCAAGTAACATACCGACGGACAAAGGGAATTACATACGTTGTCATAACGTTTCGACCGATAAAGATCTTCGTAGAATATGTAGGAGCCAATATGGGCATCCAAGTTCCGCTATTGGTTATTGTCCAGAGAGGTGTCTCGGTCATGTCTACATAGTTCTCGAACCCGTAGGGTCCGCACGCTTAACGTTCGATGACGATATAGTATTATATGAGTTATGTGATTTGGTGACCGAATCTTGTTCGGACTTTCGGTTGAGATCAGGGACATGACGAGGAGTCTCGAAATGGTCGAGAGGTAAATATTGATATATAGGACGATGGTATTCGGACACCAGAAGTGTTCCAGAGGGTACCGTTACATATCGGGTCACCGGAAGGAGTTCCGGGCACCCTGGCAAAAGATATGGGTGTTATGGGTCAAGAGGGGAAACGCACCAGCCAGAGGGGGGCGGTGCGCCCCCATATGGGCCGGAGAAGGTGGAGAAGGATAGAGGAAGAAGGAAAGGAAAGAAAGGGAATATGATTCCCCCTTCCTTTCCCCCTCCCCCTCTTTCCTTCCCCCTCAGACAAACATGGCAGGGGGGCGCGCCCAAGGAGGACCCCAAGTAGGATTCAGCCTACTTGAGGCGCCCCATGGCAGCCTCCCCTCTCCCCCCACCTATATATATGTGGGGGCGCCCTAGCACACCCGAGACAATTGCTTAGCTGTGTGCGGCGCCCCCCTCCACAGTTTACAACCCCGGTCATATTTTCGTAGTGCTTAGGCAAAGCTCTGCGGAGATCACTTCATCATCATCGTCACCATGCCGTCATGCTGACGGAACTCATCTACTACCTCGACGTCTTGCTGAATCAAGAAGGTGAGGGACGTCGCCGAGCTAGACGTGTGCATAACGCGGAGGTGTCGCGCGTTCGGTACTTGATCGGTTGAAGCGCGAAGAAGTTCAACTACATCTACCGCGTTGTGAAACGCTTCCTCTTACGATCTATGAGGGTACGTAGACACACTCTCCCCCTCGTTGCTATGCATCTCCATGGATAGATCATTGCGTGTGAGTAGATTTTTTTTTGTTTTCCTTGCAACGTTTCCCAACATTTTCGCCCTTTTCAAGATGTGCTTCTCTCAAAAGAAAATCTGTACTTTTCATGAAAGCACAATTCATCGTTATTTCTCCTTCAAAACCTAGGGGGGTGGGCTGAAAACTGGAAAGCCTAGGAAACCCAAAACACATACAGAAAAAATAATCTAGAGAGAGCGTCCAACACGTGACATGTGGCAGCGGTTGCACGCACCACTTGGCATGTCTAAGGGCGCTAAAATTGACCACTCGAGATCACTCACAAGGGGTAATCTTCAGTTAGTTGCTCTCATCCTATGAAATCACTACTTAGTTCGCTTACAGCGAGCTATGGATCGTGATTGCATGAAGAGAGCTAGTAGAAGGTCGGCCCAGTCAGTTCTTCGCTGCATTCGCTAGTTCGCTACGGTAGTTCCTTGTTTGTATTTTGTTTCTTTTATAACTTTATCTACAATTTAGAATTGAAAAGTATCATATTTAATTCAGAAAAACTAAAATCAAGAATTTATAAAATGTTAACGCAGTGCAATTTTTTTGTTAGCATGGCTAAAAATATGTTTGTGACATTTCAAAAACAAAATCACGCATGTAAAATTGTTTATGCAATGTACAAAAATGTTCATATAATTCAAAAATATGTTAAACGTTTATGAAAATTGATTCCAATGTATAAGAAAAATGTATGATCCATATAAAAATGTAGATATCAAAAGAAATACTTATAAAAAATGTAAGTCATTTATACGAGAAAAGTTAAACATCTATAAAAAAAATATTTCTTTATGTACATAAAAATGTACAAATGTTCATGAGACCAATACACGTCAATTTTTTTTGAGAAAACAAAAATAATAATGTATTTAAAAAATGTTAAACATGCATAAAAAATAACGGTTTCGGATGTATGTCAATATTGTACAGTGTGCATGAAAACAATAGACATCAAAGCATATATTTGAAAAAATAATTCATGATGTATTTGAAAAATGTTAAAAATGTATTTAAAAATGTTTGTGCTGTTCTTGAAAAATATACTATGTATAGGAAAAATGTAGACACATGTTGATAATAAAAACCCTGTAGGAAACCTAAGAAAATCAAATCCAAATCCTAGTATATTTGTATACGTGTGTGTAGAAGATTCGTTTTCCTCTCGTCCCTGGCGGCTGGAACCCTAGCCGCTGCCAGGGGAGGCCGATCTTCCAACGCCGCTCTCCGGCGGCTCCCCTCCGCTGGCGACCTCGGTCGTCGGTGATGAGGGGGGCCGCTGGATCCACGCGTGTGGATCGTTTTACTCTCGTAGTTTAGGGTTTTAGGTTGTTCATCGTCTTTGCTTCGGCGGCGATGATGACAACGCTGAATAAAGATTCTTCGGATCCTTCCCTGACGAGGTCATCGGTCCTATGGTTGGGGATGGATTTGGAAACCAGACTGTTCAAGCAAGGATAGCGTGGCGGCGACGACATCCTCGTGGTGGACCTGTGTCCTCGGGCTCGCCGTTGCGACGGCGTTTGCTCCAGCGCCGGCGCGGAGCTTGGGAGGTAGTCCAGGAGCGGATGCAGATTGTAGTCTGCATCGACGACATCTGGAAGACGGAGCATGCGCTGGGCTCGTGGTTCGTGGATGGCAGATATGCTTTCCTTCTTCGGCGTTTTAGTCTTGGTGGGGTGCTAGATCTGGAGTTCGATGGCGTGTCCGGGGTGTTGCCCCGGTCTGATTCGTTCAACGATAAGGGCTTCACTTTTGGTGAGCCACCTTGGAGGTCCGCAAAGCTGCATATCAGCGATGGAGCCGCGTCGAGCTCGGGTGAGAAGGTGATTCGTCATTCTTTTCTTCGGTGGCTACTGTGGTGGTGTCGGAGGCAGGTGACGAGCGTTAGTGTCAAGCTCAGAGATGTTCTGCTATCTTTTCAGTTTTGTCATGTCGGTCTTTACGTGACTTCTACTTTGTTCTTTATGATATGAACGAGACACGTATTACCACGCAAAAAAAAAACTTAAGAAAATCGGCAAATAAAAAATCAAATAAAAACGAACAATATCAAAAAAGGAGAAGTATAACAAAGAAAAAAGAAAAACCGATAAAACCCTGTGGAAAACAAAGTAACCACAATTATAGTGAAGAAAAAAGAAAAAACCATATAAACAAGTGAAGAAAAAACCCAGACAAAGACAGTAGTGAAGTTCGAACGAACGAACGAGTGCACAACCTAGAAAACACACTACTGGGATGGACCATACGTGTGGGCACATTAGGCTAGGGGTGGTAAGGTCTCGCTGTAAGCAAGATATTGCTCCCGCGTATATGACGCCCACAGCGTTCAAGGCGTTCCTCCCGGCGCCCCGGTTTGGGATGCCCATGGGGCCTTCGCTTAAGCTGTTTCTTTTCTTGTTCCTTTTTGTTACCATTTTCCTTTTTAGATTTCTTTTTTCTACTTTTTAATCTTTATTTATCTTGTCTTGTGTATTATACTAAAGTTCATTGTGTATTAAGAGTTCACCATGCACAATAAAATGTTCATCCTATATTAAGAAATTGTTCAAATACCACGAATGTTCATTTTGTATTTGAAATTTGTTGAACACATATTACACAATTGTTCAATGTGTAATAAAAAATTGTTCAAAGTATATTGCAAAAATTTCAATGCGTACTGAAAAATTATCCGTCATACATATTCATATTTTAAAAAATGATAGAAATAAAAAGTGAGCAAAAAAACTGGGTGATACCGTGCACTGGGTGCTACAGTATTTTTCGCTACAGTGAAAGGGACGCTGTAGTGCCGGTTCTATACATTTTACCTCTTTTTTCTTTAGTCGAACGGTAAGTGTAAATGGACCGGCCCAATTACATCGCTCCCTATGGAGGAGCTTTCGGCGAAAAAGGGCTCTTATGGGGCAGGACTTTCTCACGCTTCAGGCGTTTCCTAAATAGTGCCTTACGCGCCACTTAAAGGCCATTCGGTACAGGGGTTTGGTAGTTGGCCGGTCCATTTTTTTATTGATATTTTTATATTAACCTGCAAACAAAAAAGTGTACCGCTGTGATTCAAACTCAGGACCACCTCATTCAGTGTAAGCTGTTCTAGCCAACCAAACAACTCGCCTGCTGTGATTAGTTACAACTTTTTTCCTCTTTTCTTCTTTTCCTCTATTCGTGTCTCGCTGAATGAAGGTCATGGGTTTATTTCCCTTTTTTGGCATATTTTACTTTTTATCTATTTTTTCATTTCTTTTTCTTCTTTTTTAAGTTCGTGATTTCTTTTCATGTTTTTGTTTTAATAAAATTCGTGAATATTTATTAAATTTTGTTTCCAAATTTGTGAAGTTCATTTTAAATCGGTGATTTTTTTCAAATGCGTGAACAATTTTCAAAATCAATATATTCTTTTTTAAAAATCTATGTTTTTT
>LR738715.1:152650199-152698196 GCA_902687465.1 Secale cereale | reverse complement strand
GCGGCGCCCCCTCTTTCCTCCCTCTCTCCCCTCCTTCCTTTCCCCCTCCTAGTAGGACTAGGAAAGGGGAGTCCTAGTCCTACTAAGAGGAGCAATCCTCCTCTCCTTGGCGCGCCCAAGGGCCGGCCGGCCACCCCCCTTGCTCCTTTATATACGGGGGCAGGGGGCACCCTAGGACACACAATTGAACATCAGTTTTAGCCATGTGCGGTGCCCCCTCCATAGATACACACCTCATTCATATCGTTGCAGTGCTTAGGCGAAGCCCTGCGTCGGTAGCTTCATCATCACCGTCACCACGCCATCGTGCTGACAAAACTCTCCCATGATGCTCAACTGGATCAAGAGCTCGTGGGACGTCATCAAGTTGAACGTGTGCTGAACGCGGAGGTGCCGTACGTTCGGTGCTTGGATCGGTTGGATCGCGAAGACGTTCGACTACATCAACCGCGTCACTAGACGCTTCCGCTTAGGGTTTACAAGGGTACGTAGACACACTCTCCCCACTCATTGCTATGCTTCTAGTAGATAGATCTTGCGTGATCGTATGATTTTTTTTTGAAATACTACGTTCCCCAACAGTGGCATCATGAGCCAGGTCTATGCGTAGATGATATGCACAAGTAGAACACAATGAGTTGTGGGCTATAATAATCATACTGCTTACCAGCATGTCATACTTTGATTCGGCGGTATTGTGAGATGAAGCGGCCCGGACCGACATTACGCGTACGCTTACGCGAGACTGGTTTCACCGTTACGAGCACTAGTTGCTTAGAGGTGATCGACGGGTGTGTGTCTCTCTTACTTTAGTTGAATCGAGTGTGGCTACGCCCGGTCCTTGTGAAGGTTAAAACAACAGCTTGACGAATTGTGATTTTTGTATGCGTAGGTAATAACGGTTCTTGCTAAGCCCATAGCAGCCACGTAAAACTTGCAACAACAAAGTAGAGGACGTCTAACTTGTTTTTGCAGGACATGTTGTGATGTGATATGGTCAAGACGTGATGAGTTATACATTATTGTATGAGATGATGATGTTTTGTAAAGTTATCGGCAACCGGCAGGAGCCTTATGGTTGTCTCTTTATTGTATGAATTGCGAAGGCCATGTAATTGCTTTACTTTATCACTATGAGTTAGCGATAGTAGTAGTAGCAATAGTTGGCGAGACGACCATGACGCTACGATAAAGATCATGATGTCTAGCCGGTGACGATGGAGATCATGACGATGCTTTGGAGATGGAGATCAAAAGCACAAGATGATGATGGCCATATCATGTCACATATTTTGATTGCATGTGATGTTTATCTTATTATGCTTCTTATTTTGCTTAGTACGGCAATAGCATTATAGGATGATCCCTTACAAATTTTCAAGGTACAAGTGTTCTCCCTGAGTATGCACCATTGCGAAAGTTCGTCGGGCCGAGACACCACATGATGATTGGGTGTGATAAGCTCTACGTTCAAATACAATGGGTGTAAGTCAGTTTTGCACATGCAGAATACTCGGGTTAAACTTGATGAGCCTAGCATGTACAGACATGGCCTCGGAACACTGGAGACCGAAAGGACGAGCGCGAATCATATAGTAGATATGATCAACATAAGATGTTCACCATTGAAAACTGCTCCATCTGACGTGATGACCGGACATGGTTTAGTTGATTTGGATCACGTGATCATTTAGATGACTAGAGGGATGTCTATCTAAGTGGGAGTTCTTTAGTAATATGATTAATTGAACTTTAATTTATCATGAACTTAGTCCTGGTAGTATTAGCATATCTATGTTGTAGATCAATAGCTCGCGATGTAGCTCCCCATTTATTTTTATATGTTCCTAGAGAAATATAAGTTGAAATATGATAGTAGCAATGATGCAGACTTGTTCCGTGATCTGAGGATTTTCCTCATTGCTCCATAGAAGAATTATGTCCTTGATGGACCGCTAGGTGACATACCTATTACAGGAGCAGGTGCAGATGTTATGAAAGTTTTGACAAAAGCTCGGTATGATGACTACTTGATAATTTAGTGCACCATGCTTTACGGCTTAGAACCTGGACTTGAAAAATGTTTTGAATGCCACAGAGCATATAAGATGTTCCTAAGAGTTGAAATTGGTATTTCATACTCATGCCTGTATCAAGAGGTATGAGACCTCTGACAGTACTTTGCCTACAAGATGGAGGATAATAGCTCAACCAGTGGGCATGTGATCAGAAAGTCTGAGTACTACAATTGCTTGAATCAAGTGGGAGTTAATCTTCTAGATAACATAGTAATTGACAAAGTTCTCTAGTCACTATCTCCAAGTTACTAGAACTTCGTGATGAACTATAATATGCAAGGGATGATGAAAGTAATTCCCGAGCTCTTTGTGATGCTGAAATCGATGAAGGTAGAAAACAAGAAAAAACATCAAGTGTTGATGGTTGACAAGACCACTAGTTTCAAGTAAAAGGGCAAAGGAAAAGAAGGGGAACTTCAAGAAGAATTGCAAGCAAGTTGTCACTCCCGTGAAGAAGCCCAAAGCTGGACCTAAGCCTGAAACTGAGTGCTTCTACTACAAAGGAAATGGTCACTGGAAGTGGAACTACCCTAGAAACTTGATGGATAAGAAGGATTGCAAAGTGAACAAAGCTATATTTGATATACATGTTATTGATGTGTACTTTAGTAGTGTTTATAGCAACCCCTCGGTATTTGATACTGGTTCAGTTGCTAAGAGTAGTAACTCAAAACGGGAGTTGCAGAATGAACAGAGACTAGTTAAGGGTGAAGTGATAATGTGTGCTAGAAGTGGTTCCAATATTGATATGATCATCGTCGCACACTCACTATACTTTCAGGATTAGTGTTGAACCTAAACAAATATTGTTTGATGTCTGCATTGAGCATGAATATGATTTGATCATGTTTATTGCAATACGTTTATTCATTTAAAGTCAGAGAATAATTGTTGTTCTGTTTACATGAATAAAACCTTCGATGGTCATACACCCAATAAAAATAGTTTGTTGGATCTCGATCGTAGTGATACACATATTCATAATATTGAAGCCAAAAGATGCAAAGTTAATAATGATAGTGCAACTTATTTGTGGCACTGCCGTTTAGGTCATATTGGTATAAAGCGCATGAAGAAACTCCATGCCGATGGGCTTTTGGAATCACTTGATTATGAATCATCTGATGCTTGCGGACCATGCCTCATGGGCAAGATGACTAAGACTCCGTTCTCCAGAATAATGGAGCGAGCAACTGGCTTAATGGAAATAATACATACTGATGTATGCGGTCCGATGAGTGTTGAGGCTCGCGGCGGGTATCGTTATTTTCTGACATCCACAGATGATTTGAGCAGATATGGGTATATCTACTTGATGAAACATAAGTCTGAAACATTTGAAAAGTTCAAAGAATTTTAGAGTGAAGTGGAAAATCATCGTACCAAGAAAATAAAAGTTTATTCGATCAGATCGCGGAGGTGAATATTTGAAGTTACGAGTTTGTCCTTCATTTAAAACAATGTGAAATAGTTTCACAACTCACGCCACCTGGAACACCACATCGTAATGGTGTGTCCGAACGTCGTAACCGCACTTTATTAGATATGGTGCGATCTATGATGTCTCTTACCGATTTACCACTGTTTTGGGGTTGTGCATTAGAGACAGCTGCATTCACGTTAAATAAGGCACCATCTAAATCCGTTGAGACGACACTGTATGAACCATGGTTTGGCAAGAAACCTAAGCTGTCGTTTCTTAAAGTTCGGGGCAGCGATGCTTATATGAAAAAGTTTCAACCTGATAAGCTCGAACCCAAATCGGTGAAATGTGTCTTCATATGATACCCAATGGAAACTATTGGGTACACCTTCTATCACAGATCCAAAGGCAAGATATTCATTGCTAAGAATGGATTCTTTCTAGAGAAAGAGTTTCTCTCAAAAGAAGTTAGTGGGAGGAAAGTAGAACTTGATGAGGTAATTGTACCTTCTCTCGAATTGGAAAGTAGCACATCACAGAAACTAGTTCCAGTGATTCCTACACCAGTTAGCGAGGAAGCTAATGATGATGATCATGAAACTTCGGATCAAGTTACTACTGAACCTCGTAGGTCAACCAGAGTATGTTCCGCACCAGAGTGGTACGGCGGCCCAGTTCTGGAAGTCATGTTACTAGACCATGAGGAACCTACGAACTATGAGGAAGCGAGATGTGCCCAGATTCTGCAAAATGGCTTGAGGCCATGAAATCTGAGATGGGATCCATGTATGAGAACAAAGTGTGGACTTTGGTTGACTTGCCCGATGATTGACAAGCCATTGAAAATAAATGGATCTTTAAGAGGAAGACCGACGCCGATGGTAATGTTACTGTCTACAAAGCTCGACTTGTTGTGAACCATTTTCGACCAGTTCAAGGTGTTGACTACGATGAGATTTTCTCACTCGTAGCGATGCTTAAGTCTGTCCGAATCATGTTAGCAATTGCCGCACTTTATGAAATCTGGCAAATGGATAACAAAAATGCGTTCTTTAATGGATTTATTAAAGAAGAGTTGTATATGATGCAACCAAAAGATTTTGTCAATCCTAAAGGTGCTAACAAAATATGCAAGCTCCAGCGATCCATCTATGGACTGGTGCAAGCATCTCAGAGTTGGAATATACGCTTTGATAAGTTGATCAAATCATATAGTTTTATATAGACTTGTGGTGAATCCTGTATTTACAAGAAAGTGAGTGAGAGCACTACAGCCTTTCTGATATGTATATGTGAATGACATATTGTTGATCAGAATGATGTAGAATTTTCTGGAAAGCATAAAGGAGTGTTTGAAAGGAGTTTTTCAAATGAAAGACCTTGGTGTAGCTACTTACATATTGATCATCAAGATCTATATAGATAGATCAAGACGCTTGATAAGTTTTTACAATGAGTACATACCTTGACAAGTTTTTGAAGTAGTTCAAAATGGAACAGTCAAAGAAAGAGTTCTTGAATGTGTTGCAAGGTGTGAATTTGAGTAAGACTCAAAGCCCGACCACAACAAAAGATAGAGAGAGAATGAAAGTCATTCCCTATGCCTCAGCCATAGGTTCTATAAAGTATGCCATGCTGTATACCAGACCTATTGTATGCCCTGCCCTGAGTTTGGCAAGGGAGTACAATTTTTATCTAGGAGTAGATCACTTGACAGCGGTCGAAATTATCCTTAGAGGACTAAGGAAATATTTCTCGGTTATGGAGGTGATAAAGAGTTTGTCGTAAAGATTTACATCAAATGCAAGCTTTGACATCGATTTGGATGACACTGAGTCTCGATCTGGATACATATTGAAAGTGGGAGCATTTAGCTAGAGTAGCTCCGTGCAGAGCATTGCAGACATAGAATTTGCAAAATACATATGGATCTGAATGTGGCAGACCCATTGACTAAACCTCTCTCACAAGCAAAACATGATCACACCTTAGTACTCATTGGGTGTTAATCACATGGCGATGTGAACTAGATTATTGACTCTAGTAAACCTTTTGGGTATTGATCACATGGCAATGTGAACTATAAAGTGTTAAATCACATGAGGATGTGAACTATCGGTGTTAAATCACATGATGATGTGAACTAGATTATTGACTCTAGTGCAAGTGGCAGACTGAAGGAAATATGCCCTAGAGGCAATAATAAAGTTATTATTTATTTCCTTATATCACGATAAATGTTTATTATTCATGCTAGAATTGTTTTAACCGGAAACTTAGTACATGTGTGAATACATAGACAAACAGAGTGTCACTGGTATGCCTCTACTTGACTAACTTTATAATCAAATATGGTTAAGTTTCCTAGCCATAGACACGAGTTGTCATTTGATGAATGGGATCGCATCATTAGAGAATGATGTGATTGACTTGACCTATTCCGTTAGCTTAGCACTTGATCGTTTAGTATTGCTTTCTTCATGACTTATACATGTTCCTATGACTATGAGATTATGCAACTCCCGAATACCAGAGGAACACTTTCTGTGCTATCAAACATCACAATGTAACTGGGTGATTATAAAGATGCTCTACAGGTGTCTCCGATGGTGTTTGTTGAGCTGGCATAGATCGAGATTAGGATTTGTCACTCTGATTGTCGGAGAGGTACCTTTGGGCCCTCTCGGTAATACACATCATAATAAGCCTTGCAAGCAAATGACTAATGAGTTAGTCACGAGATGATGTATTACAGAATGAGTAAAGAGACTTGACGGTGACGAGATTGAACTAGGTATGATGATACCGACGATCGAATCTCGGGCAAGTAACATACCGATGACAAAGGGAACAACATATGTTGTTATGCGGTTTGACCGATAAAGATCTTCATAGAATACGTAGGAACCAATATGAGCATCCAGGTTCCGCTATTGGTTATTTACCAGATATGAGTCTCAGTCATGTCTACATAGTTCTCGAACCCGTAGGGTCCGCACGCTTAACGTTCGATGACGATCGATATTATTAGTTTATGTGTTTTGATGTACTGAAGGTAGTTCGGAGTCCCGGATGTGATCACGGACATGAAGAGGAGTCTCGGAATGTCCGAGACATAAAGATTAATATATTGGATGACTATATTCGGACACCGGATGAGTTCCGGGGGTTACCGGATAATTATCAGAGTGCCGCGTGGTTATCGGAACCCCGAGGGATATAATGGGCCAACATGGGCCTTGTGTGAGAGAGAGGAGAGGGCCTAGGGCTGGCAGCGCGCCACCCCCTTGGGAGTCCGAATTGGACAAGGAGGGGGGGGGGGCGGCGCCCCCTCTTTCCTTTCCCCCTCCTAGTAGGACTAGGAAAGGGGAGTCCTAGTCCTACTAGGAGGAGGAATCCTCCTCTCCTTGGCGCGCCCAAGGGCCGGCCGGCGTCCCCCCTTGCTCCTTTATATACGGGGGTAGGGGGCACGCTAGGACACACAATTGAACATCAGTTTTAGCCGTGTGCGGTGCCCCCCTCCACAGATACACACCTCGTTCGTATCGTTGCACTGCGTAGGCGAAGCCCTGCATCGGTAGCTTCATCATCACCATCACCACGCCGTCGTGCTGACAAAACTCTCCCGTGACGCTCAACTGGATCAAGAGATCATGGGACGTCATCAATCTAAACGTGTACTGAACGCGGAGGTGCCGTACGTTCGGTGCTTGGATCGGTTGGATCGCGAAGACGTTCGACTACATCAACCGCGTCACTAGACGCTTCCGCTTTCGGTTTACGAGGGTACGTAGACACACTCTCCCACTCGTTGCTATGCTTCTAGTTGATAGATCTTGCGTGATCGTAGGATTTTTTTTGAAATACCACGTTCCCCAACAGATTTCCCCTCCAATTTTGCTTCCTCTAGCTTGTCTAACAAACTTGGGGGCGCCCCAACTGTTATTGGGCCCTAGGGCCCAATAACACTCCACCACTAGTCCCTTTTCTTATTTATTTGGCACGTTGACATTTAATTAATTATAAAAGCCTCCTAATCATTATTATATACATTCATTATTAATATAACATCTCTGAAAACATGTTCCACATATATATCAGTTCCCCGTATTCCCCGGTGAACCCTGAAACTCTTCTGGTAACTCTGAAACGCTTCCAGTTCCTCTCGAAACTATTTCTAATATTAATGAAACTATTTCATAAATATTTTCTCATAACTCATGGTCCACTAAGACTCGGCAGATTGTGATTCCCTGAAGCTTGTGACCCAGTAGGTTTGGTAAAACATAGACATGAACAAACTGCCTTTTGTTCAATTACCAATAGCGAAATCGTGGACATCCCTATTGATCCCTATGGATACACGAATGAAATTCGAGTGAAGCTTTGATTATCATGTGCTATTCCCTTTGCTTTGCAATACTTGACAAAATCCAAGGTGAGATATATTCGTATCCTCTTGAGTCATTCTCATGCTCACTATACCGGTCTCCTCGTTACTGGTTTTGTTCTCCTTTATCGTCGACATGTTCCAGCATCCCTGTGACCTAGTCACCTGTGAAGATGATGGAGGCCCTAAGAATATCTCTCCATCGTCGGAGGAGAAAATCTCACTCTTGATCTATCTAGCCCCTTGTCAAACATTTTGATGAACATGTAGGTTGTCGTTATGATCATCGTGTTACATATGACGTTTGAGCAACCCCAAAGTTCATCTTACGGTAAGCAGTGACTACGATACTCTCATGGTCTAAGGAACTAAACCATACTTTAACTCTCTGTGTTATAATGATTGACTTGTGAAGATTGTATCTCAAAGTATAACAAACAAGTTAGGGTCAATTCAATATGCTCATTATTCCAACGTCATACTCTCAAAGTATAACAAACAAGTTTGGGTGAATTCAATATGATCGTTCTTCCAACGTCATATTATCAAAGTTGTTTTAGGACTATCGTTACACTTAATAATATCCTAAGATCCGGAAAACATGACCACAAACAACACTTGAGCTAGTCTTAGAGGTGAGACTAGTTTATCATTTCACACGTGCATATGAGTTCTCCACTGAGTCGCATATTCCAGGATCATAGCAGTTATAGCATATAATACAAACTCTCAATTATAAACATGGAAATAAATAATACAATATTATTGCCTCTAGGGATATTTCCAACTGACTCTCACTAGAGTCGATAATCTAGTTTGCACATTTTAATTTTACACCAGTGGCAATCCAGTGTTAGTTCATGATTTGCTTGTGATATAGCATTCATCCTATCAGATCTTGACAAGTTCAAATCCAAGTGTATCTTTTGCATTTCAATGCATTTATCATGCTTGCACAAGAATTCAAAATTTATGTGAAACTGGATTTGTATATATTGGCAGGACCTTTGATTCCTTATATTGAGCTATGGAACCACTATTAAGAACTATGTTCCATTGGCATAAACCATTTTAAAACCATACCAAGTTCATAAATGAACTTTTGATTCATCACCCTCCATTGTTGCTTCTAAAGCGACATCATACTTAGCCTTTGTTATAGAATTCGCCACAGTAACTTTCTCGCATTAGTTCTAACTTACTGTTCCACCAATTGACACAAATCCTTTTAGTTGAAATCAAGAATATCTTGGAGCAATGACGAAGACTTTATCGAGGCAACTTCTTACAACGAACATGTATTGATGTAACTCTTACAACAATCTCTTCATTTTCTCCATATGCGAGAAACATGTTGTCTTTGCACTTAATGACATTTTCATTGTTGGCCTATGATCATCACTTTGATGAATCTGGTAACTTTTACTCACGACTTACTTGGAGTACTGGACATATCTGGTTGTTTACATACCATGGAATATGATTAATGCAAGTGTGATTGAATTCATGTATTTCGCTCAACAGTATTTCAGGATACTGATTCTTGCTTAAAACTCCTTCCATGTGACTTTGACAAGAAACTCTTCTTGGTGGGTTTCATACTAAACGTCTTTAATATCTTGCCAATATGTATTTTTCTAAGCCCAATTAGGCACTACTATCTCCGTAGATTATAATGCCTAATACGAAGGCTATATTTCCTAAGTACTTCACGGAAAACTATTTAATGAAGTCCTAATTTGTGTCAAGAATATTATTTCCAACCAACAATGTGTTATGCACACATATAGTTGTTTAGAAATATCATTACACTCCCACTTACTTTCTTATAAATACAAGCATATTCGCTTTCCTCGATGAAATCAAACTCTTGATCATTTCATTAGAACGAAGATTCCAGCTCCACTATGCTTGCTTCAGATCATTATAGAATCTCTCAAAGTTTGCACACTTACTAGCATCCTCTGGATTGACAAAATTACCTTGCACCGTATCATATATACAACCTTGGTTCTACTTCCACCTCATGGGAATCATTTTAACATCCATGTATCATAATTCAAAATTGAAATATTTAGTAATTGCTAGTTTAACCCTAACTAACTTTAAGTATTGTTATGATAAGACAATCTCCTCATAGTCAACTCCTTGATCTTATCATAAAATATTTGCAACAAGTCAAGTATTATAAAACATTGTTATCATTGCTAGTTTATAGATCCATTACTATATTTTAGACTCTAAGTCTCCCGGAGGATTCATCATGTTCTAAACATGAATTTTGTTTATGGATACTATCTCAGATTATTTTGGCATATACCTAATTTCGGAGTCAGTGCCATCAACACTTTTTTTGTATTATAGGTTCATTGTTTATTTATCAATATCTTGTCTGCACACCATAAAGGTTGTATGAATTTACCCAACCTATATAGTTTAGTTGCAAGTTCGACCGAAGTCGCTATACCTTATGTAGAGGCTTTTGTGCCAGTCATGGTAGGGAATTCTAGAACTACTTCCAGTGTTTCTTTCCTTTGATCTGATGATGAATAATCTACAATCTCATCGAGTTGCACTGTCCTCCCACTCACTCTTTTGTAGAAAACATTTTCTTCAAATTTTACCGCACTCTATGGCAAAACACTTTGCATCGGCGTAGTGATAGACGAATGCCTAACTATTTGGGATAACCTACGAAGTAGCACTTATCTGACTTGGTAAATAAATTTGTAAATATTTTACTCATGACTTGTATTCTCAAATGTTAAGAAAAGACCAAATGCTTTTGGCATACCATTCCATATCTTATATGGTGCCATTTCAACAGATTTGATGGCGCTATTTTGAGTGTAAAAGTCATAGTCTCTAAAGTATCACACTAAAAAGTATATTGACAAATTGATTAATGTCATCTATGATATCACCATGTCATACATAGTTTGATTACATCTACTCAAAACATTCCACTCTTAGTAATGTTCCGAGAAGTGCAAGCTATAAAATTCTTTTCACAGCTCATCAGACATTCACTATACATGTAACTCAAATATTTCTTTCTGCAATCCTATTGTAGAAACCTAATTTTCTTGTTACAACAATTTCTACATTCTGAAAACCTTTTGAAACAATTCAAAGGATCAAGATTTTAAGTCTCAATAAGTAAATATAAATATCTACTTGAGTCATCCTTGAAGATAGATAGATCCACTGCTTACAACAACACTTATTGGACTACACACGTCATTATGCATGTTTCCAATTATTTTGTTGCTCGTTCATTATGGCATGTGAATGGTATTTTAGTTTATTTCACTGTTTAGAAAATAGTTCCAAGTGTTAGATGATTCCTAATGAGATGACTCCAAAATCCATCACTATGGAATTTCTCCATGCGGGTTTCTCCAATGTGACTAAATGAAGTGCCACACATATGTGGCATTATTTTAGTATTATGACACTTAGCATCAGTGTTATGGATGTACAATTTTATCATTAATATTAATAACATTCATCTTATTCATAATAGCAGTATGGCATTTTGTTCATAATATTGAACAACTATTGTTCTCTCATGAACAACCTCCTTGCAACTTATATGCAATGGGCTAGAGTGTACAAAACTCTAAAATGAATTATAACAATAAATATAGAGGTAATATGCAGATGAAAAAGTATCATAACTTTTACAAAGTTTCCTTGAGATATTTTAACATCATTATTTGTTGGTCATTTAGACCGTAGTAGTTCTTGCATCAATTCATAAAAACATGCAATCGAGTCGGTATCCTTGTGATCAACTTTTAACCACATTCAGGAAGAATTAGTGTTCAACAATTTAATCACAATTCCCAAGAATTACACTTACTTGACTAACTATCTCTACATCTTATAACTTGTATGACATTCATACATGAGCTGGACTTTCCAGTCTTCTTTTCTTTCTACATTTTTAGCTCATATATTTTTACTTCCAATATTTATCCTACTCACAGAAGAAGCATCCAACTTTAAGAGTGGCGTGAGCCATAAAATTTATTAGGCACATAAGACTCATGACATCCTTTGGATTTGTTCTTTCTATCTAAGTTCTCACCATCAACTCATGCTTGGTGTTCTTCCAGATCCTATGCATTTCAATCTTAAACATACTTGAATTCTTTACTAGAACTTGCAAGCAAACACTCCTTTAGATGTCACATATCTTTTATTCCTTGTTTGTTTCTGAAAAGAATTTCAGTTCCAAGAATATCACATGACTGTCCCAAACATTTTGAAGTTCAGGTTTCTTGGAACCAAGTAGACCGTAATAGGATTCTATCCTTTTGGATCAAAGGATGTGAGTCTCATCATCCACAACATTTGCGGGGGAGTATTGAAAGCATGCAATAGGACAAAATCCTTCTCGACACTCTAGATGATGATCATCTTATTAGAATCAACCAGATAATAAAAACAGCTAATCAATATAAAGAGAAACAGTGGATCCATGAGCCATTATTCTACAATTATAATGAAAAACTATACATAGACAATGTTCATAATTAATTGCACTAGTGATTAAACTTAAATAATTCATCATTGTGCTCCCACTTAAACCAATATCTCTCATAACTGACTTTAAGTGATTGAATAACCATATCTAATTCACCACCAATGACATGGATATCACTAATGACGTGAAATTCAATCGGTAGGCCAACGTGCCGATCACATCTCCATGTGATTCGTATTCATCTTTCGATGCTTTGTGCTCCGAGCTCAGGCCTATACTGCTAGAACTTCAAGACAAGCGAGTGTTTCCGCCATGAGGTATGACCTTCACCCGCCTTACACATCATGATCTTTTCGTACTCATGTGGATTGACATACCCCGAATAGTGATGTTTTATAGACGGTTGCTACACTTGGAATCGCACTACCAACTTGATATTTTTAGTGAGAGATCACCCTAATAGTTTACTACTACACAATCAAAGGGTGCAATAAAAAGGGATAGACATTTCTGGTAATTCATGATAGCATGATATGGTGTAGCCCTTGGCACCGGGGATGTCTCCATCATCCTCCAAGGTCTTCATGAAAATACCACGAAGTGCTGCCGTGACAACCACCTTGGTCTCCTACGCTTGGTGAACCCTCCTTGCGTCGTGGTCCTCCACAACACGTCTGTCACTTCCATTGATAAAAATTAAATAACGATGTTGACACATAGGTCATTAAAGTGACAATCCCTTGGCCCTAGCCATCATGTTGTATTGTAATGCGCGGGTCACTTAACGTTACATCATATAACCATCACATACATAAACTCATTAATTATCACGATGAAGGCTATACCACATCACATGCATCCTCCAAAACCAAGTTAGACATCCTCTAATCAGTTTGGCAAATTTGAATTTACATGGCTTCTAGGGTTTTCGGAGAACACTAGCTACCTACATCCACCATCAAGGTGTGATAGTTCTTGTTGCTAGATTAACTTGCGGGGTGTGTGAGGGAAGATATAATTAACAATCTCTAACCCCACACTAACTTCATCAATACGCACGATCCCCCGTGACGAAAAACCATCTTCATTCATGTCTCGTGTTTGTGATAGTCCACTATTCTTGACTATGATGTAGCCCAAAGAACTGTTAGCAGATCATGGGTAGCCAAAGTCAATTGATTGTCAGAAGTTTGTGCAAAGCTACATCATGTCGTCAATGAACTGAAATGAAGAAGCACTCGAGGGAAGCATAAACGAGAACATCAAACCTCACATCTACAAGTGATCTAGATCAAAACCTTCATCTACTCATAGAACCGCTCATGATGCCACTATTGGGAAACAAAGTAGAAAACAAAAAATTCCTATGATCAAACAAGGAACACTATGAAGGTGCATTAGCGATTTAGATTTGATCATTACCAACTCTGAGTTCTAGCAGAAGAATATTTGGTGTCGATCATACTTGAAGTACCTCAAACCGTACACGAACGATCCCTCAAACCGAAGACCGAAAGCACGACCTCTCCATAGTTTGCAAGCATACATTCTTCACAATCTGGCAACGCTTCACTGTCCAGAGCTAACCGATGCCAGAGACCTAGAGGGATAAGTTTAGAACCACACTAGCCTTCTAATTATGAGGACTATAGAGGATTAGATCTAGCTCTAAATGGATCAACTAGGACTAGAACTAGAGAACTAGAGGAAGCTCTAAAACTTGTGTCTATCAAGGGCCAAAATCTATAGTATATAGGTGAACCCACATGTCAGTAATAGAAGAGGCAAAATATTGGGGATATTTTCACTTCATCAGGTGGAATCGAACCAGGCGGAGCAGTGGTTAGGGACTGGGACTTTGCCACTGGGCTACTACAGTAGTTTCGCAACAAATTAGGCACATCTTCTACCACTACTATAGCACGTCTTTCCCGGCTCCGGTGTGTTCTCGTCCTAGGCCTGTACGTCATCCTACACCTTTATGCGCTCACCCTGCCGCCGATGTCTGCCATTATGAACATGCTCAACAAACGAGAGGAATTTGGAGACTACTGTACGTGGAGAGGCGGACAGTCATGACCCACCACGTCCATGGCCGTGCACAAACAAGTGCCTCATTGAAAAAATGCTTCCTCCTAATGGTATACTGACATTGGGGCCCATAGGTTTGTCAACGTAGTTAATATAGGAGATAAATTTACAATGAAGTCAGTCATCGGGGAGCTGGTAGGTATCATTTTTATGAGAGGGCCAGCAAGTATCAACTGGGTTGTGGGCTGCCCAGTCTATGTTTTCTTTTTTAACATGCGCAGCCCATGACATGCCAACACATGGGTTAGTATTTTTTAGCGCCATCATGTATCAACCGGCCTATGGGCCTCCCAGCCTAGGTTTTATTTTTTCTTAAACATCCGCATCCCAACTTATGTATTTTTTGCAGAAAACGCAGAGGTTTGTTCTATTTATATATATAAGAATAAGAAAAACAAGTCCAACTTATGTTTCCCTTCTGACTATATTATATATATTTATATTATTTTGTATGTTATTATATATTATTGTTATTATCATCATATATTTAATAGATACTAACATATATAAGAGAAAACATCCCACATCTTAATAACTTATAAAAATAAATGTTTAACAATAAAATCGTGTTTCTTTTACACCAAGGCAACAAAAATCCTAGTGATTGTGTACAAAAGCTTGGTAAGATCTAAGGACCAATGTAATAATAACGTGCTTATTATTTAATTATATTCATAATAAATGCTCAGTCCTAGTTTATTTTTTGATAACATCGCTGCACCCAACCCAACATTATAATAAGAACCAGCCCAGCAAAATCATGTATTTCGAGAAACTGCAAATGGGCTGTAATTTTACAGAAAAATAAATGGGTCGCATGGACACTACATTATTTGTTCACCGAGTCCAACAAATGGACTGTATATTCTACAAAAAATGGGTTGTAGATGTGCCGCATTTTTGGAGGCTGAAATATGGGCTAATGTGTCGAAGCCAGCGCAAGGCGTTGTCAACACAGTCAACAAATGATTCTGACATCCATAGCCGTTGGATTTACATCCAACGGCTGACATCCATCTTCAATCTCTCGTCTTCTTCCTCCAGCGCTGTCGGGACCACCTGCTCCCACCTCCAGCTGCTAGCAGCTCTGCTTAGCATGCCTCGTTGCAAAGCACTACCCCACCACCGGCTAGGACATCCCTCCACCCCTCCACACCTCTTGTTATTCTCGCCGACTTTAGAACCACACCGCACCAGAACCAGTTAACTCTCGTACACCTCTCTCACTACAAAAATAGCACTTCCGTGATGATACGTCTTCGTCATAGTAGGTCACGTTTTCTATCATGCATGTACATCTATGTCGATTTTATGACAGAATCAAGATAGTCATACATGCGCTGTCATAGAAGTGTTCTATGACAATTATGAAATTATCATCACGGAAGTGTCCACTTCCATGATGATAAATGCCACTTCATGGAAGTGCTTTCGTCAAGGGTGACCGACATGTGGCATCCATCGTAATGAGGCGCCATTAAGCTATCGGGTCCGGTATTGGATTCGATAACCCGTTAACAGCAACGACCAATGGCGATTTTGCATGTGTAAAATTCTCATTGGTCGAAGAAACCATGTGTCAGCTCCACGTTGGGACATAAGTCATCCAGCGATTGGACCAGAGGCGCCTATGACACGTCGACATGTGGCTCACCCCAACAGTGGTCCATTTAGGTTTATAAGGCAGGCCCAGTCAAAATCAGCAGGACATCCCATTTAAGGCCTTCTTATGACTGGCCCATTTATAGCCACGACCAATACGACATGTTCAAATTCGGCCTGTCAAAGACGCGTTAACTATTTGATACCATTGCAGCCCCTCGTCAGTTTGAGCCCGTTAACAACCAGTTATATATTTGGGCTCAATAGCTGCCTGAGATAATTTATGCATGTTAACAACCCATTCCAGGGATGGGACAATTATCAGGATCTACGTCTTTCGGCCTTTTATTGACCCATTCAACTATCGGGCCAATTTACAATCCAACGTGTCTTTCAGCCTATTAACGACACATACAACAGTTGGGCCATTTAAAGTCCAACCTGAGTTTTGGCGTCTTAATGGCCCATGCTCTTCATGGTCTAATATCAGCCCGGTGTTACTTTCGGCCTGCTAAAGGCCCACAACACAGTTGGGCCATATACAGTCCGACCTGACTTTTGGCTTCTTAGAGGCCCATGCTCTTCATGGTCCAATACGAGCCTGATGTCCCTTCCGTCCTGCTAAAGGCCCACAACACAATTGGGCCATATACATCCCGACCTTACTGTCAGCCTGTTAACGGCCTGTGTTGATAATTGGCCCACTTATTGCCCGCTTTAATTTCATCTTTTTAACGACCCGACAGGGAACTGGGCCAAGCATTAACTATTGGCTCGTTTGAATTAAAGCGGCCCAATAGACCTTTTGGCCTGGTTACAAACCGTCCACTAATTGGGCCTGCTAAAGTTCGAACATGGTTGTAGGCCCAATTAGCCGACGTCGTTTTCAGCCCAGCTATGACTTTGAGCCCATTACGAGGATTACGAGGACTATTTATGGATAGGACCAAATCCGGTCAATCAAAGGCCCAAGAAATTTTGTCCCCTGTGAGCCCATTACGAGGGCGCATTAAGGGTTGTGGGCCGTTATCCTTGATAAAGGGCCCACGACGCTTCGTGCTAGTTATTAATTTCACTACTTTTTTGGCTTGTTAGCGACCAGTTGAGCTTTCAAACCAGAAAGGTGGATTTCGAACCGCGCTAAGAAAATGTACGACATACGGGAAAAAACGTACCACATCAAGCATATATTACAGGAAATCACATCCACTGGGCAATCAAATATTAATGCCAGTGCAAATAAATGAACAGAACTTAACAATCTACAACCTTAGTACGGATGATTCCCATAAGCTCAAGAGCAAGTTCTTCCTTCTTTGCTACACTTTCTCCGAAAACATCGTTCAATTCTTGTTGCGCAAGAATGTGCACCTCTGATTCCTCCATAATTTCTAACATTGCTTCAGCCAGTAATTGGTTCACAAACATACACTTTTTCCGTTGGATTCAAGACAAAGGAAACTGAATAGATTCAGATGGCGATTTTGGCATGCTTGTATCATTGATAGTGGAGACCATCTCGACCACTTCATCATAACATCAATTAGGAGGGGAACTGAATAGATCAATCAAGATTCATTGCCTTATTACCTGCTCTAGATTTATTGGAGAGAAACACTGGAGTTGCCTTGTTGTCTTGATAGTTTGTCTTCTTATTTTCAGCAGCACACACCAAATTAACAGACTAGCATTGCTATCATTGTGTAGGTCAGATAATAGGAAAGCAACATTGACACAATGAACATTTGGGCAACAAGACCACACGGCCTACACCAAATTAACACAATATGGCACTGTTATCATCAGCCAGGTAAGATAATAGGAAAGCAACATTGACACACTGAATGATTGGGCAACTAGACCACAACACTACTCCCACTGTTCCTAAATATAAGTCTTTGTAGAGATTCCACTATGGACTAATACAGAGCAAAATGGGTGAATCTAAACTCTAAAATGCATCTATATACATTCGTATGTGGTCCATAGTGGAATATCTACAAAGACTTATATTTAGGAACATAAGGAGTAAAATTTAGTAATGTGCAAGATATGAGATAGTACAATCATGCAGCTGTCACATCCCTAGTTAGCACTTGCTTTAGTACCTAGCTAGAGTGTGCATCATGTCTACTTTCAAAGAAACTAGAAATGGGATTAACAGAAACCCCAGCACCCCTCTCCTAACAACTAGGGTTTGTTAAAATATTTTCCAATGTACCCAAAATGCCCTTAAAAAATGTTCATCATTTCTGCCTTGGTCTTAAACCTCTGCCAAAAATGGTGCACATTTTTCTAGGACACTCAAGGGCTTTGGATTAAATCATATGGTATTTGTATTTGGGCATTTAAATACTTTAAAATATTTTTAAATGCTCAAATAATCATGAACTATAATGTTTCCTACTGTTCATATTATATACAGTGGGCATGACAAGTTTCATGAGTTATAAAAATGTTTTGGCATTTTTATTAATTGAACAAAGCTGCAAAAGAAATGAAACAGAAAAGAAAATAGGAAAAGAGAGAGAGAAGAAGCTTACCTGGCGCCCCACCCGGCCCACCTGCCGGCCCAGCCCAGCTGCCGCTCCAGCGAGCTGCTTGGCTCGGCCAGGCAGGCAGGCAGGTGCTCGACGGCGACCGCACCGCGCGCCACGCAGCTGCCCGCCGCCCTGCTTCCTCCCCTCGCCGTCCTGGAGGGCTGGATCGGTCGTACACGTCGTCCCCGACCTCGCAGACACCGCCCCTCTCCCCAGCTCCTCTCCCTTGCTCTCCCCGCGCCATGGCCGACGCCGTCGTGCTCGCACCATCGTAGAAGCCGCGCCCACCGTCGTCCCTGAGCTCCGCCTTGGTGTCCGTCGTCTCCGCCGTCCTCGACTACTTCGAATAGGCCGAGCCCCGAGCGCTCGCCCGCCCTGGAGACGCCCCCGACCTCTTCTTCCCCAACTCCGGCCGCGGAGATCCCCCTCGCCGTCCCGCTCAGCTCCGACCACCCCCGAGCTCGCTCCGGCGCCTGCTGCAACCCCTGTGAGCCCAGCTTCATCCTCCCCCTCTCCGTTGGCTCTCTTCTGCCCTGGAACGCACCGCACAAAGCTCACCTGCACGCATCGCCGCCGTGCTCGCCACCGGTGATGCTCCGGTGACCATTTGGTCACTGGCACCCGTCCATCACACTCACCGTAGCACGTAGATGCGATAGGTGCTACGCACGCATCGCCTAGGCCCCTGCAGCCGCATCTCCACACACGCCCGACGCCGGTCGCCGCCGTCGAGCTTGTTGCCGTCGTCTCCGGCCACCCCAGGTCCGGCGACCACCACCATCCGACGCGCAAGGGCAAGAGCTTTCCAACGCGCCTAGCCGCAGCTCGAGCCGTGCCCCGTAGACGATTTCCGAAGCACGCCGCTGCACTTGGCCTCGCCGGCGTCACGTCGCCGGCGGGTTTGACCTGTTTGACCAGGGGGTTGACTACCCCTGGGTCACTGACGTGTGGGCCACCTTTTGCTAATTAGTTAGTTTAATTAAGTTTCTGTTAATTTAATTAGTTAATTAGTTTAGTCACTGACCCGTGGGCCCAGGCCCCACTGACAGCTAATTAGTTTTAGTTTAACTCTAATTAAGTTAGTTAATTAGCTGTGACACTGACATGCAAGGCCCACATGTCATGTTTGACTTGGACTAGCTCCTGTTGACTGACTGACGTCAGCATGATGTCATGCTGATGCAGTAAAGGGTTTTCTGGGATTTTTAGATTTAAAAATAATTCAGGAAATTCCAGAAAATACCCAAAACTTCTAAAAATCATATAAAATCAACCATAGCTCAGATGGAAAAGATTTATATATGAAAAATGATCAGAAAAATCCAATCTTTCCAATGGCACTGGTTTCATGCATGTTTGAACAAGTTAACTTGCTGTATACATCAAAAACATGATAATGCACTTATTTAAATAATAGTTTGAACTTCAATTTGAATCTTTGATTCAAATAAGCTCAAACCCTTCTGGTTTTAGTTGCATTAGCCAACACACATGCATCTTGCCATGTCATGAGCATGCATCATATTGTTGCATTTGTTTGTTAATGATTGTATCGCCGGTATTCTCTGTGTTAGGTCCTGCTCCCGAGGATACTGTTGCGTATCCAGTTGAAGAGCAGTACCCGACAACTACCTTGTCAGGCAAGCAATCATTGATCATTCCGATACAAACCCAATCTTCTCGCTCCTGCTCTCTTTTACTGCATTAAGGCAACAGCGTGTGAACTGCTACTTGCTGCGGTAGTTGAACCCTATTCCCTTGCATGACCTGTCATTGCCACAGTAAATAGTTGAAACCCACTAGCATGTGTAGGAGTTGATTGAGCCATGTGATGTGTGATCCATCATGCTATTTGTTTATGTTGCCTGCTATGCCTAGAGTTGTGTCAGGTCTGGTTCATTTGGGTGATGGATCAGAGTGAAATAATCATACCGATAAAGAGAAGGAAGTGTGGAATACGCTTGGTAAAGGTATCGATGAAAGGCCGTGTAGGAGTACATGGTGGGTTGTTTCATTGGAATCATCCATAGGACCTGAGATCTGTATGTGTGGTTCAAGTTGCAGTTACTACCATGCATTGGGCCCGAAACCAATGGACCCTCTCGGCTTATTAATTACCCTCGATCTCTGTCCAGGAGTTGCAACTAGTTTCTGGTGTTTATAGCTTACTGGAGGTCGTGCACAACGCTGACCCTCGGGGTGGGTTGTGATGCGACAGGTACGTGGCACGGTGTACCGGTTGCCCGTTTGGTGACTCGGGAACCCTGTACACATCGTTTGGGGCCATGAGCGACACCCCGACCGGATCTCCCCACGGATGGAACCCAAATAGGCGATAAACCTGGACGAGGGACTTGAGTAGTTAGTCAGGTCGTGGCCGACACCCTCGCTGGGCTTCCGCTTGAAGGTTGCCGAGTACACGCCGAGTAAACGGCGATAAGTGGTGAAAGCGTGTGTGAAGAAGTACACCCCTGCAGGGTTATCAATCTATTCGAATAGCCGTTGTTCGCGGTACGGACTACTTGGTTACTCTTACAGTTCATAGACAAGTTGATGGATACTACTAAAAGCCTCAAGATAAGCGTGAGTGCCGTGGATGGCCCTTCCGTAGGATGACGGAAGAGGATTCTCGGTAGTGTATTGATGTGGTGAGTAGAGGACTCGTGTTCGTAATAACATCTTGTAATCTGTTGAGAGTTGTAGTATAGGTTAGCCAAGGTCAAAGCTGGCATTCTGCTATGAACTCCACTACCCCCCTTTGATAATGTTGCATGTATGATAGGTTCTGTGGTAAGACTTGCTGAGTACCTTTGTACTCATGTTTGTTTAATAACTATTGCAGAGGAGAACCCTGCCCCTGCTGATGGTTTCTACATAGACGTTGACGTCGACGAGTAGCTTGACACCCAGACGGAGATCTGGAGCTTGTGAAGGGCCTTGTAGATAGTCAGGCCACACCAAGCCTGTTTTATTTTCTAAGTTGTCTGTACTCAGACATGTAGCTTCCGCTTGTGCCTGTATGACTGTATGACTTGAGTGTTGGGTCATGTGACCCCTACCTGTATGGATATGTTATGTATGGCTCTTGGAGCCTTTTAAATAAAGTACTTTGAGTCATAGAGTTCTGTTGTGATGCAATGTTGTATTTGCACATATTGAGCATGTTGCGTGTATGATTGAAATGCTTGGTATGTGTGGGATCCGACACCTAGTTGTTTTCCTTTGGTAGCCTACCTTACAGGGAAATGCCTCCTAGTGATTCCAATGAGCCTTGGTAGCTTGCTACTTCTCGGAACACGTAGGCTGGCCGGCATGTGTCCTTCTTCGTTCCCGTGTCTGTCCCTTAGGGGAAATGTCACGCGTTGTTCCTTTAAGTCCATGTAGCTTGCTACGACTTGGGATCATACGTTGATGACCGACACGTTCGTTGCTGGGTCATGGATGCCTGTCTCTGTAATTTAGTGCCACTTTTGGTTTATAACTAGCCATGTCGGCCCGGGTTCTCTGTCATATGGATGCTAGCGACACTGTCATATACGTGTGCCAAAATGCGCAAACGGTTCCGGGCCAGGTAAGGTGGCACCCGTGGGATTACCGTGCGTGAGGCCGCAAAGTGATATGACGTGTTACAGCTAGATCGGTGTGACTTAAGATCGGGGTCCTGACAGCATTGGCATCAGAGCTGGACTGCCTGTAGGTTTCTCAAGCCAAACTGGTCGATGTTGAGTCTAGAAAAATTCTTAGTTATATGTAGGGGAATTGATTGTGGAAGGGAACGTAAGGCTCTTTTTACTCCTTTACCTTATGCCCTTCTGATCTGAGTCAGTCTATTCTTCCTACGGGGATTTAGGACTAGGCCTCTTATCCTTACTAGGTTCACGTGTTACTAATCCGTAGACTCTTAGGATTGTTGGTTTCAAGCCTCAGTTCAGTTTCTATCCTTTTTAGTATGATGATTGTTGGACCGGAACCTTGATATGGATTGTTGAGTGTCTATGCTATCATTTGTATGATGTCTCAAATCTTTGTTTGAGCATTTACAGTTGTTATGCTGCTCGATTTCTTCCAGAAACACTAATGCCTTTGCATTATTTCGTGTTTCAGATGTCTGGCCGCATCCCTCACCAAGTGGTTCGTTTGAGTCGGTGCATTAATGTGCCCGGTCACATGGCCATGCTAGTCCGTGTGCTGACCGAGACCGGTTATCGCTGGTATCCTGAATACACCATGGAGGAGCAGTACCGGGATTTCAATCAGAGTCAGTATTTCTGCACAGTCCGGATATACCCCTCATATCCCGGAGCTAACGATCCCATCCATTGGTCTTATGGACTCGGGATTACCATCGAGATGGCAGTGCAGGATGCCGCTTATTCGATGATGACCATTCTCCGTGCTAGGCATGCCCTGTTGCTGAACACTGAGTTCTGTTACATGCCAGCCTCACTTCCCGGAGAGGAAGGCTACTACACTGGTCTGTATACCGATGCTGCTCATGAAGAGCCACTGCTTCAGACCACTGTTCAGATGTTGGAGGATAGGGACCGTGAGGTCCGTGCCCTCCGAATGGAGCTGTATAACACTCGAGCCGCCCACTGGACTACTTTGACACGGCTTGCACCTGCTGTGCACGCCGGATATCTGGACATGCGGGATTTGTACCCCGTGCGGACTCGTCTGCCTGATCGCATGGATTGGCGTGACGTTGGAGGTATTACACCTCCACGTGGGCGTCGGTTACCACCAGCATCGGGACCGAGACCACATCCATGTCCCTATGGTCCACAGCCTTCGAGTGCTCGCGAGTTCCAAGATCCATCTGTTCCACTTCCAGGCTACGGTGGTAATCTTTACGAGGATTACTACGCGAATTTCTGAGCTAGGCCGTGGTTGTAGTAGTATTGTAGTAGTTGTATTTCCACAGTCCTGCGCGTCTTGTGGAATATGACTTAGTGTGTACTGAGTTCCGGAGGTGTAGTTAAATAATGTATAGGAGCTTGGAATGCCTCTGATGGGATGTATCGTCTTTCACCGCAGTTGTACTCTAGCCTTGGCTTGTACTAAGCTTTGTATGGTGTGTATGACCACTGGTGTATATATAGCAGTTCCTATATTACCATGTCGTACGGATGAACATCTTTGCATTCCGTGTCATCCATTACATTCTGCACTTCTATGTCAAAATTTTGCCATCCTTGTCTAAACCGTTGTTTTGTTTTCCTAGGATGGTCAACACTCGCAACACTCATGCTGCTCAGGAGCAGGGTGAGGCTAGTGGGGCTAGAGATGGGAATCTGCCCCAGCCACCCTCCTTGGTGGAAGTTATGCTCGAAGCAGAACGGAACAAGAGAGAGACCAACCGTCTGCTGGAACGCATAGAGCAGAACACTGGGTTTCGTCAGAGGAATGACGTGGTGTCAATCCACGATTTTATCAAGATGTGTCCACCGAAATTCCATCACTCCACTGAACCTCTGGATGCTGATGACTGGCTACGTAGTATCACCCATAAGCTACACTCAACCCGTGTGGCCGAAGCTGACAAGGTTATCTACGCCGCCTACCATCTTGAGGGCCCTGCCAGTCTTTGGTGGGAAAACTTTGAAGCTATGCGTCCTGCTGGCCAAGTCACTACCTGGGTTGAGTTCAGTGAGGCATTCCGTGAACATCACATTCCGGAAGGTCTCATGGATCGCAAGCGGGAGGAATTCTGCAATTTCACCCAGGGCCGTTTAACTGTGGATGGTTAAAGTCGCGAGTTTGGTAACCTGGCACGCTATGCACCTGAAGAAGTATCCACCGATGCCAAGAAGCAAGCGAGGTTCCGCAAGGGACTCAGCCCTGAACTCCGCCGAGATCTACGTCTGCACGAGTGCACTTCCTTCCAGAAGTTGGTAAACAAGGCTATCAGTGCTGAAACAGGCCAGACCGACTTCGAGGCCACCCGCAAGCATACTCGAGACTTTGGTTCCTCATCCGGCTCTGGCTCTCACAAGCGCCGTGTGTGGGTTCCTAACACTGCTCTGCCACCCAAGTACACACCGAGGCCATCCTATGAGGCGCCTCGCCCAACTCAACAGTTTGCACCTGCCAAGACCTATGGAGGACCACCTTCCAACTTTGCTCCATGCACTACCACTGTGACATGCTTCAAGTGTGGAGAACCGGGACACTACATGCGTGATTGTCCCCAGAACTAGCCAGGAAAAACCGTTGGCCGTGGCAAGCCAACCGGCAAGGTGAATTATGTCAAGCCAATCCCCACTACACGTGGTCATGTCAACTATTTCTCTGCCGAAGAAGCTTATGAGGATCCTAACGTCGTCCTTGGTACGCTTCTCGTCAACTGCCATCCGGCATATGTTCTTTTCGATACTGGAGCATCCCATTCGTTCATATCTGAGAGCTATGCTCGATTGCACAACATGACTTTTTGTGACATGCCTACATCCATGGTTATTCAAACTCCTGGTTCAAAGTGGCAAACCTCTAGGGTAAGCCATGGAAATGAAATCCTTGTCAATAGACTTGTTTTCCTAGCATCTCTAATCGCTCTCAAGTCCTCGGACATAAACATCATTTTGGGTATGGATTGGATGACAACCCATTACGCCAAAATTGATTGATATACTAGGACCGTTCAACTTACACATCCATCTGGCAAGATAGTCAATGTCTTGACCCGAATGGCTGAGCGTCAACTCTACTCTCTTAATGCCAGCCCTCTACCAGAACTCGAAGATATCCCGGTTGTCCGTGACTTCCCGGATGTTTTTCCAGAAGAACTGCCAGGAATTCCACCTGACAGAGATGTCAAGTTTGTGATAGATCTTATCCCTGGAACTGTCCCAATCTCTAGGAGACCTTATAAGATGGCACCACTAGAATTAGCTGAGCTAAAGAAACAACTCGATGAGTCCTTGCAAAAAGGTTTCATCCATCCTAGTTCTTCCCCTTGGGCTTGCCCCGTCCTCTTCGTCAAGAAGAAGGATGGAACGGAGCGGATGGTTGTAGATTACCGACCTGTCAATCTGGTCACCATAAAGAATAAGTATCCGCTCCCCAGGATCAACGACCTGTATGATCAGCTCGCTGGATCCTCAGTCTTCTCTAAGATGGATTTAAGGTTGGGCTACCATCAAATCAAAATCAAGAACGGGGACATCCCTAAAACGGCTTTTGTTACTCGTTATGGCCAATATGAGTACACTGTTATGTCCTTTAGATTAACCAATGCCCCAGCTACCTTTTCTCGGTTAATGAATTCTATATTCATGGAGTATTTGGATAAATTCGTCGTGGTATACCTCGATGATATACTCATCTATTCCAAGAACAAGGAAGATCATGCCGAGCATTTAAGGCTGGTATTGACGAAACTTCGAGAGCACCGCCTTTATGCCAAATTCTCTAAATGTGAATTTTGGTTGCCAGAAGTAACTATCTAGGTCATGTGATCTCTGGCAAGGGTATTGCTGTTAATCCCGAGCGAGTTCAAGCCGTCCTTGATTGGACTCCCCCTGAATCGGTCAAGCAAGTTAGGAGTTTTCTTGGCTTAGCGAGCTATTGCCGACGCTTCGTCGAGAATTTCTCCAAGGTTGCCAAACCTCTAACTAAACTCCTCAAGAAAGATAAAAAGTTTGAGTGGACCCCACAGTGCGAGTCCAGTTTTCAGGAACTGAAAAGACGCCTGACATCTGCACCCGTACTGGTACCACCAGACTTTTCCAAGGATTTTATAATCTATTGCGACGCCTCGCGACAAGGACTAGGTTGCATTCTCATGCAAGATCGTCAAGTGATTGCATACGCATCCCGACAGTTGCGTCCACACGAGGATAACTATCCTACTCATGATCTAGAGCTTGCAGCTGTAGTCCATGCACTCAAAACATGGCGACATTACCTTCTTGGTAATTGCTGTGAAATCTTCACTGATCATCAAAGTTTGAAGTATATCTTCACCCAACCGGATTTGAATCTCAGGCAAAGACGTTGGGTTGAGTTGCTCACCGACTACGACTTAGGAATCACTTATACCCCTGGAAAGGCCAATGTCATGGCTGATGCACTAAGTCGTAAGTCATATTGTAACAACTTAATGTTACAACAAGGGCAACCACTTCTCCACGAGGAATTTCGTAAGCTTAACCTTCACATTGTTCCTCGAGGATTCCTTTCCACCTTGGTGGCGAAACCTACCCTTATGGATCAGGTCATCAAAGCACAGAAGGTTGATCCCGGAATTTCCCGTATTAAGAGGAACATCAAGAAAGGAGTTGCAGGATGTTTCTCAATTGATTGTCAAGGAGTCGTAGTGTTTAGCAACCGTTTAGTGGTTCCTAAAGTACGAAACCTAAGACGTTTGATCCTTAAGGAGGCTCATGAATCTCCTCTCACGATTCATCCCGGTAGTACTAAAATGTATCAGGATCTACGTCAGAGATTCTGGTGGACTAGGATGAAGAGAGAAATCGCTCAATTCATTGCTAACTGCGACGTTTGTCGTCGAGTCAAAGCAGAGCATCAACGGCCTGCTAGCACCCTTCAACCTTTAGCTATTCCTGAATGGAAATGGGACAAAGTCGGTATGGACTTCATTACCGGGTTTCCCAGGACCAGGAAAGGGAATAATGCTATCTTCGTCGTTATCGACCGCCTCTCTAAAGTAGCTCATTTCCTGCCTGTTCGTGAGAGTATTACCGCTAGCCAGCTAGCAGACTTATATGTCTCTCGAATAGTATCACTTCATGGTGTGCCGTTGGAGATTAATTCAGACCGTGGAAGTCTTTTCACATCACGATTTTGGGAAAGTTTCCAGAATGCTATGGGAACTCATCTCTCCTTTAGTACCGCCTTCCATCCCGAGTCAAGTGGTCAAGTGGAACGAGTCAATCAAATTTTGGAAGACATGCTTCGAGCCTCTGTCATTTCTTTCGGTATGGAATGCGAAAAGTGTCTTCCATTTGCCGAATTCGCTTATAACAATAGTTATCAAGCCAGCTTGGGCAAAGCTCCCTTCGAAGTTCTATATGGACGAAGGTGTCGAACACCTCTTAACTGGTCAGAGACCGGGGAAAGACAATTCTTTGGTCCGGATATGATCCAGGAAGCAGAGGAACAAGTTCGCATCGTTCGTGAGAGATTGAAAACAGCCCAGTCTCGCCAAAAGAGCCAATATGATAGTCATCATAAGGCTGTGACTTTTGAAGTCGGCGATAAGGCTTACCTTCGGGTTACTCCTCTTAAGGGAACCCATCGCTTTGGTATCAAAGGCAAATTGGCCCCTCGTTACATCGGTCCTTTTCGCATTCTTGCCAAATGAGGAGAAGTTGCCTACCAATTGGAACTACCTCCGCACCTCTCCAGAGTTCATGATGTTTTCCACGTTTCTCAACTCAGGCGTTGCTTCTCGGATCCTATCCGCGGAGTGGACCACGAAACGCTTGATCTCCAGGACAATCTCACATATCGAGAATACCCCGTTCGTATTCTTGATCAAACTGAGCACACCACTCGACGCCACAATATCAAGTTTCTCAAGGTTCAATGGTCACATCATTCCGAGAGTGAAGCTACTTGGGAAAGGGAGGATCGTCTTCGACTTGAGTACCCCACCCTCTTTCCGGAGGAACCCGAATCTCGGGACGCGATTCTTTTAAGTGGGGGTGAGTTGTCACATCCCTAGTTAGCACTTGCTTTAGTACCTAGCTAGAGTGTGCATCATGTCTACTTTCAAAGAAACTGGAAATGGAATTAACAGAAACCCCAGAACCCCTCTCCTAACAACTAGGGTTTGTTAAAATATTTTCCAATGTACCCAAAATGCCCATAAAAAATGTTCATCATTTCTACCTTGGTCTTAAACCTCTGCCAAAAATGGTGCACATTTTTCTAGGACGCTCAAGGGCTTTGGATTAAATCATATGGTATTTGTATTTGGGCATTTAAATACTTTAAAATATTTTTAAATGCTCAAATAATCATGAACTATAATGTTTCCTACTGTTCATATTATATACAGTGGGCATGACAAGTTTCATGAGTTATAAAAATGTTTTGGCATTTTTATTAATTGAACAAAGCTGCAAAAGAAATGAAACAGAAAAGAAAATAGGAAAAGAGAGAGAGAAGAAGCTTACCTGGCGCCCCACCCGGCCCACCTGCCGGCCCAGCCCAGCTGCCGCTCCAGCGAGCTGCTTGGCTCGGCCAGGCAGGCAGGCAGGTGCTCGACGGCGACCGCACCGCGCGCCACGCAGCTGCCCGCCGCCCTGCTTCCTCCCCTCGCCGTCCTGGAGGGCTGGATCGGTCGTACACGTCGTCCCCGACCTCACAGACACCTCCCCCTCTCCCCAGCTCCTCTCCCTCGCTCTCCCCGCGCCATGGCCGACGCCGTCGTGCTCGCACCGTCGTAGAAGCCGCGCCCACCGTCGTCCCTGAGCTCCGCCTTGGTGTCCGTCGTCTCCGCCGTCCTCGACTACTTCGAATAGGCCGAGCCCCGAGCGCTCGCCCGCCCTGGAGACGCCCCCGACCTCTTCTTCCCCAACTCCGGCCGCGGAGATCCCCCTCGCCGTCCCGCTCAGCTCCGACCACCCCCGAGCTCGCTCCGGCGCCTGCTGCAACCCCTGTGAGCCCAGCTTCGTCCTTCCGCTCTCCGTTGGCTCTCTTCTGCCCTGGAACGCACCGCACGAAGCTCACCTGCACGCACCGCCGCCGTGCTCGCCGCCGGTGATGCTCCGGTGACCATTTGGTCACTGGCACCCGTCCATCACACTCACCGCAGCGCGTAGATGCGATAGGTGCTACACACGCATCGCCTAGGCCCCTGCAGCCGCATCTCCACACACGCCCGACGCCGGTCGCCGCCGTCGAGCTTGTTGCCGTCGTCTCCGGCCACCCCAGGTCCGGTGGCCACCACCATCCGACGCGCAAGGGCAAGAGCTTTCCAACGCGCCTAGCCACAGCTCAAGCCGTGCCCCGTAGACGATTTCCGAAGCACGCCGCTGCACTTGGCCTCGCCGGCGTCACGTCGCCGGCGGGTTTGACCTGTTTGACCAGGGGGTTGACTACCCCTGGGTCACTGACGTGTGGGCCACCTTTTGCTAATTAGTTAGTTTAATTAAGTTTCTGTTAATTTAATTAGTTAATTAGTTTAGTCACTGACCCGTGGGCCCAGGCCCCACTGAGAGCTAATTAGTTTTAGTTTAACTCTAATTAAGTTAGTTAATTAGCTGTGACACTGACATGCAGGGCCCACATGTCATGTTTGACTTGGACTAGCTCCTGTTGACTGACTGACGTCAGCATGATGTCATGCTGACGCAGTAAAGGGTTTTCTGGGATTTTTAGATTTAAAAATAATTCAGGAAATTCCAGAAAATACCCAAAACTTCTAAAAATCATATAAAATCAACCATAGCTCAGATGGAAAAGATTTATATATGAAAAATGATCAGAAAAATCCAATCTTTCCAATGGCACTGGTTTCATGCATGTTTGAACAAGTTAACGTGCTGTATACATCAAAAACATGATAATGCACTTATTTAAATAATAGTTTGAACTTCAATTTGAATCTTTGATTCAAGTAAGCTCAAACCCTTCTGGTTTTAGTTGCATTAGCCAACACACATGCATCTTGCCATGTCATGAGCATGCATCATATTGTTGCATTTGTTTGTTAATGATTGTATCGCCGGTATTCTCTGTGTTAGGTCCTGCTCCCGAGGATACTGTTGCGTATCCAGTTGAAGAGCAGTACCCGACAACTACCTTGTCAGGCAAGCAATCATTGATCATTCTGATACAAACCCAATCTTCTCGCTCCTGCTCTCTTTTACTGCATTAAGGCAACAGCGTGTGAACTGCTACTTGCTGCGGTAGTTGAACCCTATTCCCTTGCATGACCTGTCATTGCCACAGTAAATAGTTGAAACCCACTAGCATGTGTAGGAGTTGATTGAGCCATGTGATGTGTGATCCATCATGCTATTTGTTTATGTTGCCTACTATGCCTAGAGTTGTGTCAGGTCTGGTTCATCTGGGTGATGGATCAGAGTGAAATAATCATACCGATAAAGAGAAGGAAGTGTGGAATACGCTTGGTAAAGGTATCGATGAAAGGCAATGTAGGAGTACATGGTGGGTTGTTTCATTGGAATCATCCATAGGACCTGAGATCTGTATGTGTGGTTCAAGTTGCAGTTACTACCATGCATTGGGCCCGAAACCAATGGACCCTCTCGGCTTATTAATTACCCTCGATCTCTGTCCAGGAGTTGCAACTAGTTTCTGGTGTTTATAGCTTACTGGAGGTCGTGCACAACGCTGACCCTCGGGGTGGGTTGTGATGCGACAGGTACGTGGCATGGTGTACCGGTTACCCGTTTGGTGACTCGGGAACCCTGTACACATCGTTTGGGGCCGTGAGCGACACCCCGACCGGATCTCCCCACGGATGGAACCCAAATAGGCGATAAACCTGGACGAGGGACTTGAGTAGTTAGTCAGGTCGTGGCCGACACCCTCGCTGGGCTTCCGCTTGAAGGTTGCCGAGTACACGCCGAGTAAACGGTGATAAGTGGTGAAAGCGTGTGTGAAGAAGTACACCCCTGCAGGGTTATCAATCTATTCGAATAGCCGTTGTTCGCGGTACGGACTACTTGGTTACTCTTACAGTTCATAGACAAGTTGATGGATACTACTAAAAGCCTCAAGATAAGCGTGAGTGCCGTGGATGGCCCTTCCGTAGGATGACGGAAGAGGATCCTCGGTAGTGTATTGATGTGGTGAGTAGAGGACTCGTGTTCGTAATAACATCTTGCAATTTGTTGAGAGTTGTAGTATAGGTTAGCCAAGGTCAAAGCTGGCATTCTGCTATGAACTCCACTACCCCCCTTTGATAATGTTGCATGTATGATAGGTTCTGTGGTAAGACTTGCTGAGTACCTTTGTACTCATGTTTGTTTAATAACTGTTGCAGAGGAGAACCCTGCCCCTGCTGATGGGTTCTACATAGACGTTGACGTCGACGAGTAGCTTGACACCCAGACGGAGATCTGGAGCTTGTGAAGGGCCTTGTAGATAGTCAGGCTACACCAAGCCTGTTTTATTTTCTAAGTTGTCTGTACTCAGACATGTAGCTTCCGCTTGTGCCTCTATGACTGTATGACTTGAGTGTTGGGTCATGTGACCCCTACCTGTATGGATATGTTATGTATGGCTCTTGGAGCCTTTTAAATAAAGTACTTTGAGTCATAGAGTTCTGTTGTGATGCAATGTTGTATTTGCACATATTGAGCATGTTGCGTGTATGATTGAAATGCTTGGTATGTGTGGGATCCGACACCTAGTTGTTTTCCTTTGGTAGCCTACCTTACAGGGAAATGCCTCCTAGTGATTCCAATGAGCCTTGGTAGCTTGCTACTGCTCGGAACACGTAGGCTGGCCGGCATGTGTCCTTCTTCGTTCCTGTGTCTGTCCCTCTGGGGAAATGTCACGCGTTGTTCCTTCAAGTCCATGTAGCTTGCTACGACTTGGGATCATACGTTGATGACCGACACGTTCGTTGCTGGGTCATGGATGCCTGTCTCTGTAATTTAGTGCCACTTTTGGTTTCTAACTAGCCATGTCGGCCCGGGTTCTCTGTCATATGGATGCTAGCGACACTGTCATATACGTGTGCCAAAATGCGCAAACGGTTCCGGGCCAGGTAAGGTGGCACCCGTGGGATTACCGTGCGTGAGGCCGCAAAGTGATATGACGTGTTACAGCTAGATCGGTGTGACTTAGGATCGGGGTCCTGACAGCAGCTCAGTATGTAGAACTACCAGGCAGTTTTCCTAACAAAAATATACATTATATCCTTCAATTATACATTTTCTACAAGTAAATTTAGATTAGATAATTGGTCTAGCGTACAGAAGGTTGGATTCATGCTGATTAACAAAAAAATGTATACAACAGGTACTTACATCAGCATTGGAGCACATAGAATTCTTGCAAGATATTTTCATCAAACACGATCACATTATATTAAGTCTTTTATCCTTCAAGCTTATTTTCTAAAAGACGGGTGCATAAGAAACATGTAGAAAATATGATCTGTGTTACATTATATGTGGATTGTGTTGGGGAACGTAGTATTTTAAAATTTTACTACGATCACGCAAGATCTATCTACCAGATGCATAGCAACGAGAGGGAAGAGTGTGTCTACGTACCCTCGTAGACCGGGAGCGGAAGCGTCAAGTGACGCGGTTGATGTTGTCGAACTTCTTCGCGATCCAACCGATCAAGCACCGAACGTACGACACCTCCGCGTTCAGCACACGTTCAGCTTGATGACGTCCCACGAGCTCTTGATCCAGTTGAGCTTCACGGGAGAGTTTTGTCAGCACGACGGCGTGGTGACGGATATGATGTGTTCACCGACGCAGGGCTTCGCCTAAGCTCCGCGACGGTATGACCGAGGTGTGATTCTGTGGAGGGGGGCACCGCACACGGCTAAAACAATTCAACTTGTGTGTCTTTGGGTGCCCCCCTGCCCCCGTATATAAAGGAGCAAGGGAGGGAGGCCGGCCGGCCCTTCCTGGTGCGGCTAGGGAGTGGACTCCTACTAGGAATAGGATTGCAATCCTATTCCTAGTAGGATTCACCAAAAGAAGGAAGAGGGAAAGGAATAGGAGAGGTGGCGCCCCCCCAATCCTAGTCCAACTAGGAACCCTAGGTGGGGGCGCCGGCCAGCCCTATGGGCTGCCTCTCTCTTTCCCTTTAGGCCCACTATGGACCATCCCCTCTCGTAGGGGGTTCCGGTAACCCCCTCCGGCAATCCCGATAAATCCGAAACTTTTCTGGAACACTTCCGGTGTCCGAATATAGTCGTCCAATATATCAATCTTTATGTATCGGACATTCCGAGACTCCTCGTCATGTCCGTGATCTCATCCGGGACTCCGAACTACCTTCGGTACATCAATACTCATAAACTCATAATACCGATCGTCATCAAACGTTAAGCGTGCGGACCCTACGGGTTCGAGAACTATGTAGACATGATCGAGACTCATCTCCGGTCAATAACCAATAGCGGAACCTGGATTTTCATATTGGCTCCTACATATTCTACGAAGATCTTTTATCGGTCAGAACCGTATAACAACATACGTTGTTCCTTTTGTCAAACGGTATGTTACTTGCCCGAGATTCGATCGTCGGTATCTCTATACCTAGTTCAATCTCGTTACCGGCAAGTCTCTTTACTCGTTCCATAACACATCATCTCGTGACTAACTCATTAGTCTTTTGCTTGCAAGGCTTATTGTGATGTGTGTTACCGAGAGGGCCCAGAGATACCTCTCCGACACCCGGAGTGACAAATCCTAATCTTGATCTATGCCAACACCACGAATACTTTCGGAGACACCTGTAGAGCATCTTTATGATCACCCAGTTACGTTGTGACGTTTGATAGCACACAAGGTGTTCCTACGGTATTCGGGAGTTGCATAATCTCATAGTCATAGGAACATGTATAAGTCATGAAGAAAGCAATAGCAGTTAAACTAAATGATCATAATGCTATTGTAACGGATGGGTCTTGTCCATCACATCATTCTCCTAATGATGTGATCTCGTTGATCAAATGACAACTCATGTCTATGGCTAGGAAACATAACCATCTTTGATCAATGAGCTAGTCTAGTAGAGGCATACTGTTTTGTCTATGTATTCACACATGTACTAAGTTTCCGGTTAATACAATTCTAGCATGAATAAAAGACATTTATCATGATATAAGGAAATACAAATAACATCTTTATTATTGCCTCTAGGGCATATTTCCTTCAGTCTCCCACTTGAACTAGAGTCAATAATCTAGATTACAAAGTGATGATCCGAACACCCATGGAGTCTTGGTGCTGATCATGTTTTGCCCGTGGAAGAGGCTTAGTCAACGGGTCTGCAACATTCAGATCCGTATGTATTTTGCAAATTTCTATGTCTCCCTCCTTGACTAGATCGCGAATGGAATTGAAGCGTCTTTTGATGTGCTTTGTTCTCTTGTGAAACCTGGATTCCTTCGCCAAGGCTATGGCTCCAGTGTTGTCACAAAAGATTTTCATTGGACCCGATGCACTAGGTATTACACCTAGATCGGATATGAACTCCTTCATCCAGACTCCTTCATTTGCTGCTTCCGAAGCAGCTATGTATTCCGCTTCACACGTAGATCCCGCCACGACGCTCTGCTTGGAACTGCACCAACTGACAGCTCCACCGTTCAATAAAAATACATATCCGGTTTGTGACTTTGAGTCATCCGGATCAGTGTCAAAGCTAGAATCGACGTAACCGTTTACGACGAGCTCTTTGTCACCTCCATATACGAGAAACATATCCTTTGTTCTTTTCAGATACTTTAGGATGTTTTTGACCGCTGTCCAGTGATCCACTCCTGGATTACTTTGGTACCTCCCTGCTAGACTTATAGCAAGGCACACATCAGGCCTGGTACACAGCATTGCATACATGATAGATCCTATGGCTGAGGCATAGGGAATGACTTCCATTTTCTCTCTATGTTCTGCAGTGGTCGGGCATTGAGTCTCACTCAACTTCATACCTTGTAAAACAGGCAAGAACCCTTTCTTTGACTGATCCATTTTGAACTTCTTCAAAATCTTATCAAGGTATGTGCTTTGTGAAAGTCCAATTAAGCGTCTTGATCTATCTCAATAGATCTTGATGCCTAATATATAAGTAGCTTCACCGAGGTATTTCATTGAAAAACTCTTATTCAAGTATCCTTTTATGCTATCCAGAAATTCTATATCATTTCCAATCAACAATATGTCATCTACATATAATATTAGAAATGCTACAGAGCTCCCACTCACTTTCTTGTAAATACAGGCTTCTCCAAAAGTCTGTATAAAACCATATGCTTTGATCACCTCATCAAAGCGTATATTCCAACTCCGAGATGCTTGCACCAGTCCATAGATGGATCGCTGGAGTTTGCATACTTTGTTAGCATCTTTTGGATCGACAAAACCTTCTGGTTGCATCATATACAACTCTTCTTTGAGATATCCATTTAGGAATGCAGTTTTGACATCCATTTGCTAGATTTCATAATCATAAAATGCGGCAATTGCTAACATGATTCGGACAGACTTAAGCATCGCTACAGGTGAGAAAGTCTCATCGTAGTCAACTCCTTGAACTTGTCGAAAACCTTTTGCAACAAGTCGAGCTTTGTAAACAGTAATATTACCGTCTGCGTCGGTCTTCCTCTTGAAGATCCATTTGTTTTCTATGGCTTGCCGATCATCGGGCAAGTCAACCAAAGTCCACACTTTGTTCTCATACATGGATCCCATCTCAGATTTCATGGCTTCAAGCCATTTTGCGGAATCTGGGCTCATCATCGCTTCCTCATAGTTCGTAGGTTCATCATGGTCTAGTAACATGATTTCCAGAACTGGGTTGCCGTACCACTCTGGTGCGGAACGTACTCTGGTTGATCTACGACGTTCAGCAGAAACTTGATCCAAAGTTTCATGATCATTATCATTAACTTCCTCACTAATTGGTGTAGGAATCACTGGAACAATTTCCTGTGATGTACTACTTTCCAATCCGGGAGAAGGTACAATTACCTCATCAAGTTCTACTTTCCTCCCACTCACTTCTTTCGAGAGAAACTCTTTTTCTAGAAAGGATCCGTTCTTAGCAACGAATATTTTGCCTTCGGATCTGTGATAGAAGGTGTACCCAACAGTCTCTTTTGGGTATCCTATGAAGACACATTTTTCCGACTTGGGTTCGAGCTTATCAGGTTGAAGTGTTTTCACATAAGCATCGCAGCCCCAAACTTTAAGAAACGACAACTTTGGTTTCTTGCCAAACCATAGTTCATAAGGTGTCGTATCAACGGATTTAGATGGTGCCCTATTTAACGTGAATGTAGCTGTCTCTAAAGCATAACCCCAAAATGATAGTGGTAAATCGGTAAGAGACATCATAGATCGCACCATATCTAATAAAGTACGGTTACGACGTTCGGACACACCATTACGCTGTGGTGTTCCAGGTGGCGTGAGTTGTGAAACTATTCCACATTGTTTCAAATGAAGACCAAACTCGTAACTCAAATATTCTCCTCCACGATCTGATCGTAGAAACTTTATTTTCTTGTTACGATGATTCTCTACTTCACTCTGAAATTCTTTGAACTTTTCAAATGTTTCAGACTTGTGCTTCATTAAGTAGATATACCCATATCTGCTCAAATCATCAGTGAAGGTCAGAAAATAACGATACCCGCCGCGAGCATCAACACTCATTGGTCCACATACATCAGTATGTATGATTTCCAACAAATCTGTTGCTCGCTCCATAGTTCCGGAGAACGGAGTTTTAGTCATCTTTCCCATGAGGCATGGTTCGCAAGCACCAAGTGATTCATAATCAAGTGATTCCAAAAGTCCATCATTATGGAGTTTCTTCATGCGTTTTACACCAATATGACCTAAACGGCAGTGCCACAAATAAGTTGCACTATCATTATTAACCTTGCATCTTTTGGTTTCAATATTATGAATATGTGTATCACTACAATCGAGATCCAATAAGAATAGACCACACTTCAAGGGTGCATGACCATAAAAGATATTATTCATAAAAATAGAACAACCATTATTCTCTGATTTGAATGAATAACCGTCTCGCAATAAACAAGATCCAGATATAATGTTCATGCTTAACGCTGGCACCAAATAACAATTATTTAGGTCTAAAACTAATCCCGAAGGTAGATGTAGAGGTAGCGTGCCGACGGCGATCACATCGACTTTGGAACCGTTTCCCACGCGCATCGTCACCTCGTCCTTAGCTAATCTTCGTTTAATCCGTAGTCCCTGTTTCGAGTTACAAATATTAGCAACCGAACCGGTATCAAATACCCATGTACTACTACGAGCATTAGTAAGGTACACATCAATAACATGTATATCACATATACCTTTGTTCATCTTGCCATCCTTCTTATCCGCCAAATACTCGGGGCAGTTCCGCTTCCAGTGTCCAGTCCCCTTGCAGTAGAAGCACTCAGTTTCAGGCTTGGCTCCAGATTTGGGTTTCTTCGTGGAAGTAGCAACTGACTTGCTATTCTTTTTGAAGTTCCCTTTCTTTCCCTTGCCCTTTTTTTCTTGAAACTAGTGGTCTTGCTAACCATCAACACTTGATGCTCCTTTTTGATTTCTACCTCCGCAGCTTTGAGCATAGCGAAGAGCTCGGGAATTGTCTTTTGCATCCCTTGCATGTTATAGTTCATCACGAAGCCTTTATAGCTTGGTGGCAGTGATTGAAGAACTCTATCAATAACACTATCCTCGTCAACTTTGCAACCAAGTTAAGTCATATGATTGTAGTACCCATACATTCTGAGCAAGTGTTCACTGATAGAACTATTCTCCTCCATCTTGCAGCTGTAGAACTTATTGGAAATCTCATATTTCTCAATTCGGGCATTTGCTTGAAATATTAACTTCAACTCCTGGAACATCTCATATGGTCCATGACGTTCAAAACGTCGTTGAAGTCCGGTTCTAAGCCGTAAAGCATGGCACACTGAACTATCGTGTAGTCATCAGACCGCGACTACCAGACGTTCAAAGCGTCTACATTAACGGAAGGGGGCTTGTCACCTAGCGGTGCTTCAAGGACATAATTCTTCTGTGCAGCAATGAGGATAATCCTCAGGTTACGGACCTAGTCCGTGTAATTGCTACCATCATCTTTCAACTTAGCTTTCTCTAGGAATGCATTAAAATTGAAAGGAACGGTAGCACGGGCCATTGATCTACAACGACATAGATATGCAAAACTATCAGGACTAAGTTCATGATAAATTAAAGTTCAATTTAATCATATTAATTTAAAGAACTCCCACTTAGATAGACATCCCTCTGGTCATCTAAATGATCACGTGATCCAAATCAACTAAACCATGTCCGATCATCACGTGAGATGGAGTAGTTTCAATGGTGAACATCTTATGTTGATCATATCTACTATATGATTCACGCTCGACCTTTCGGTCTCCAGTGTTCCGAGGCCATATCTATATATGCTAGGCTCGTCAAGTTTAACCCGAGTATTCTGCGTGTGCAAAACTGGCTTACACCCGTTGTATTTGAACGTAGAGCTTATCACACCCGATCATCACGTGGTGTCTCGGCACGACGAACTTTCGCAACGGTGCATACTCAGGGAGAACACTTATACCTTGAAATTTAGTAAGGGATCATCTTATAATGCTACCGTCGTTCTAAGCAAAATAAGAAGCATAATAAGATAAACATCACATGCAATCAAAATATGTGACATGATATGGCCATCATCATCTTGTGCTTTTGATCTCCATCTCCAAAGCACCGTCATGATCACCTTCGTCACCGGCTTGACACCTTGATCTTCATCGTAGCATCGTTGTCGTCTCGCCAACTATTGCTTCTACGACTATCGCTACCGCTTAGTGATAAAGTAAAGCAATTACATGGTGATTGCATTTCATACAATAAAGCGACAACCATATGGCTCCTGCCAGTTGCCGATAACTTTACAAAACATGATCATCTCATACAAAACCGTATAACTCATCATGTCTTGACCATATCACATCACAACATGCCCTGCAAAAACAAGTTAGACGTCCTCTACTTTGTTTGTTGCAAGTTTTTACGTGGCTGCTACGGGCTTTAGCAAGAACCGTTCTTACCTACGCATACAAAACCACAACGATGTTTTGTCAAGTATGTGCTGTTTTAACCTTCACAAGGACCGGGCATAGCCACACTTGATTCAGCTAAAGTGAGAGAGACAGACACCCGCCAGTCACCTTTAAGCAACGAGTGCTCGTAACGGTGAAACCAGTCTCGCGTAAGCGTACGCGTAATGTCGGTCCGGGCCGCTTCATCTCACAATACCGCCGAAGCAAAGTATGACATGCTGGTAAGCAGTATGACTAGTATCGCCCACAACTCATTGTGTTCTACTCGTGCATATCATCTACGCATAGACCTGGCTCATGATGCCACTGTTGGGGAACGTAGTATTTTAAAATTTTCCTACGATCACGCAAGATCTATCTACCAGATGCATAGCAACGAGAGGGAAGAGTGTGTCTACGTACCCTCGTAGACCGGGAGCGGAAGCGTCAAGTGACGCGGTTGATGTTGTCGAACTTCTTCGCGATCCAACCGATCAAGCACCGAACGTACGGCACCTCCGCGTTCAGCACACGTTCAGCTTGATGACGTCCCACGAGCTCTTGATCCAGTTGAGCTTCACGGGAGAGTTTCGTCAGCACGACGGCGTGGTGACGGATATGATGTGTTCACCGGCGCAGGGCTTCGCCTAAGCTCCACGACGGTATGACCGAGGTGTGATTCTGTGGAGGGGGGCACCGCACACGGCTAAGACAATTCAACTTGTGTGTCTTTGGGTGCCCCCTTGCACCCGTATATAAAGGAGCAAGGGAGGGAGGCCGGCCGGCCCTTCCTGGTGCGGCTAGGGAGTGGACTCCTACTAGGAATAGGATTGCAATCCTATTCCTAGTAGGATTCACCAAAAGAAGGAAGAGGGAAAGGAATAGGAGAGGTGGCGCCCCCCAATCCTAGTCCAACTAGGAACCCTAGGTGGGGGCACCGGCCAGCCCTATGGGATGCCTCTCTCTTTCCCTTTAGGCCCACTATGGACCATCCCCTCTCGTAGGGGGTTCCGGTAACCCCCTCCGGCAATCCCGATAAATCCGAAACTTTTCCGGAACACTTCCGGTGTCCGAATATAGTCGTCCAATATATCAATATTTATGTCTCGGACATTCCGAGACTCCTCGTCATGTCCGTGATCTCATCCGAGACTCCGAACTACCTTCGGTACATCAATACTCATAAACTCATAATACCGATCGTCATCAAACGTTAAGCGTGCGGACCCTACGGGTTCGAGAACTATGTAGACATGACCGAGACTCATCTCCGGTCAATAACCAATAGCGGAACCTGGATGTTCATATTGGCTCCTACATATTCTACGAAGATCTTTTATCGGTCAGAACCGTATAACAACATACGTTGTTCCTTTTGTCAAACGGTATGTTACTTGCCCGAGATTCGATCGTCGGTATCTCTATACCTAGTTCAATCTCGTTACCGGCAAGTCTCTTTACTCGTTCCATAACACATCATCTCGTGACTAACTCATTAGCATTTTGCTTGCAAGGCTTATTGTGATGTGTGTTACCGAGAGGGCCCAGAGATACCTCTCCGACACTCGGAGTGACAAATCCTAATCTTGATCTATGCCAACACCACGAATACTTTCGGAGACACCTGTAGAGCATCTTTATGATCACCCAGTTACGTTGTGACGTTTGATAGCACACAAGGTGTTCCTACGGTATTCGGGAGTTGCATAATCTCATAGTCATAGGAACATGTATAAGTCATGAAGAAAGCAATAGCAGTTAAACTAAACGATCATAGTGCTATGCTAACGGATGGGTCTTGTCCATCACATCATTCTCCTAATGATGTGATCCCGTTGATCAAATGACAACTCATGTCTATGGCTAGGAAACATAACCATCTTTGATCAATGAGCTAGTCTAGTAGAGGCATACTAGGGACATACTGTTTTGTCTATGTATTCACACATGTACTAAGTTTCCGGTTAATACAATTCTAGCATGAATAAAAGACATTTATCATGATATAAGGAAATACAAATAACATCTTTATTATTGCCTCTAGGGCATATTTCCTTCAGATTGCACTAGCCCTTTTAATCAGTTCGGACTTTTGGTTGCGTTATCTAGTGCATGAAGCTTAACATTGTGTCCGAGCTAATGTCTTGAGTTTAAATCCTAACTTTTAAGATTCATGCACTAGCTAATGCAAACAAAAGTATGAACTGATAGAAAGGGCCAGTGCAATCCACCTATACTCTAACAATCTGAATACTATAAAATTTCGTGATGCGAGGATACGCACACGCTTCTTGGAAAGGAGTTGACATATTTTTGTTGGACTAGAGCGGACTACGTCTTTGGCCAGTGGAATCTAGTTATTATCTAGAGGAGTTGGGTTTCTCTATGTTGCAGCAGGATCTATGAACAGTGGAGTTGGAGTGCTATCTCCTGGCATTTGGATCTTTTGCAATGACCTTGTTTGTAGCCCTTTAGATTCTAACATAGCCGTCTTCCCGTTGCATGCATTATATAGAAGAATGGTGCTTCAATTATAAAATATATTGCGACAAAGCGATGGATATGTACTAAAGAATAGAAAGGCATGACATATTGACATGTATTCCCTCCAACCGGAAATAAATGGGTGTGTCTAGGTGTATTTCAGTTCTAGATACATCCATTTTTATCAATTTCGGTGACATGTAATCCGGACGGAGGGAGTAAGCTGTAAGAGCTAGGGATACGACAGGACAACAGAGTACAAGAAACACTTGTTGAATGTAAAATTGTATGATAGATGGAATAGGTATATAAAAATAGGAAGGCCACATATGCGTCTATGATGGGGAAACTAAGATGGCATTGCAACATACTAGTAGAAGAGCATTTCAATGTAAGAAACATGGTATGGTAGACGGATGGAGTACATACTGAAGCATAACAATGCATGAGATATTGAGAAGCATGATGTCCAAACTAAGCATATGGCATTGCAATAGAGTAGAATGATAGTACTTGAATTTGAAAACATGTTATTATGAATGGAATAGGTACTGAAAAACAGGAAGGCATGACATATTTACATGTATGGTCAGCAGGCTAAGCACATGGCATTTCAACAGAGTAGATGCACTCCTGGACACTATATGCATGATGTACCCATATCACATGCCAAGTTAGAGCAAGGACCTTATGAGGTGAATAGGATTCACCATCTTTCTGCAACTCTTCTGAAGAACTTCATTTAACTGTTCCATCATATAGGATATCATTGACGTCAAGTTTGTTGGCCGTTACATTGCTCGGCGAGGTTCTTGTGGATTTTCTCCAAGGTTCAATATCAGTGTGTGCAATTATATATAACACGCATGGAAGACAGCTAGTAGTGATATTACGTAGTGAGTGCATGTAGGAGACGACTTAAATAGTAGGACGTGACTTAACTAGCAGCACCATGTCTCAAAAACTAAAGAGAGAACACTGATGAAAGCTACATAATATGTATTGTTTGTACTCGATATTAACTAGATGGCACACAAAGGTAATAAAGAACAACATCATACATAATACTAGAAGGGGTATAATCACCAGCCTATGGGACAACATTAGCTGATGGATGATAACTATAGAACAACGTTAACTCCTGAGCAAGTCTCTTATCTGAAGTAAGACTCTCAAGAGATCAACATGAATGTACATTGACATGTGATAATATATTTCCCATGCTTAGATGAATAACGAAGCCATAAATGTTGCACACACGTAAGATGAGGGTACAACCTATCTGGCCGCCATCCATAGGAGTAAGCATTATCTGCTGACTTGTGGATGACACTGCGGTTGTTGGGGATGTCCATGTCGGACAGGCACATTCGAGACAGGGAGCTCTTGAGTGGGGACTATAGCTCCCTTCTAGTATATGAATCCCTTGTTGGAGCAGCTGCGGTGAGAAGGAAGACGGTGTGGCCGAAGATGCACAAATCACAAAATGTTAAGAAGGACACATATCTATGATATGAAGAAATAACCTAAGCGAACAACACTAAGGTACGAGATTGATCACACGTCAGTTGGTTGAAAACTAAATTGGGGTCACACACATTTTTGGTACTGTCCGATCTACGGTGGATGGCTGGATGGTCGTCTTGTGCCTCCCAGATGACACTGTTCAGGATCTTCCCCGAATAGCGAGCGACCACCGGTAGAGTAGACTGCCTCTGCCGTCCCTGGCAGCAACTGCTCCGACCAGAACCCCGCACCCTGGCCCACCGCATTGTCATGGTTGCGCTGCCCCGGGCCAAACCTCAAAGACTCGTCGTCTGTAACACCCCGGACACACCCACCGGGGGTCGTTACTCTTGACGGGATCTAGACTGGCCCCACAGATCAATACTAGTCTTTCCTGTGCACTTTATCCTCACTCGTGAGCACCCGAGACCAACTTCCCGATCAGTCACCCATCCTGAAATTACTCCAAGCTGAGCACGCTTAACTTTGGAGTTTTGTCCGAATGGGCTTCCGAAAAAGAAGGAATTCCTTATTGGTATGAGTAGTATATCATCCCTATTAAGCCAGGCTATCACATACACCCCACTTAGAGGAACCAATGTCCTCGTCGGTCCACATGATCGTTCCCTCTTGGCACATACGTCTGTGCATACACCGGCACATGTGCCATGTCGCGTGCCACGATGGGTCACAAACATCATACACCACATGACTGCACACCTGCCCGCAAACATCCGTGTAACCGCGGAGGTCGGCTCTGCTACCAACTTGTAATGCCCCGGACACACCCGCCAGGGGTCGTTACTCCTGGCGGGATCTAGATTGACCGCACAGTTCAATACTAGTCTTTCCTGCGCACTTTGTCCTCACTCGTGCGCACCCGGGACCTGCTTCCCGGTTGGTCACCCATCCTGAAATTACTCCAAGCTAAGCATGCTTAACTTTGGAGTTCTGTCCGAATGAGCTTCTGGAAAAGAAGGAATTCCTTATTGATATGAGTAGTCTATCATCCCTATTAAGCCAGACTATCACACCGTCATCTAGATCCGGCGGCAGCAGTACCTTCACCCCATGCAACACTAAGATAGGTGCGTTAGTACTGCTTCCGTGGCGAACTTTCGCCCCCGCATCCATACGATAGACACCGAGGCACTCCTACCCCAGCCAGTCGGCCTAGGAGCTCCGCAGGCTTGACGGGTGCTACTTCCGTCCATTGGGATTCGACTGACCCAGAAAAAAAATCAAGTGACTGACGCCTAGATAAAGTGATCTAAGATGAGTGTATGACCTAGCTTGCGGACTGGTGAAGTAGGCAGCTCCAGCTACCGAGTCGGTGAGGTCGGCACGGTTGCGGTGGCTCCCGGCGGTGGGAAAGTAGATATGTGGCGGCAGCCGACGGCTACAGGGGAGCAACACCAGGTGTCAGGCCCAAGATGCGATTCTATCCCGATCACGTGACACTTACGTGATTGGGGCACAACTGCATTTCGGGCGCTTAGCAAGATGGATATCATTACAACGTATCATTACATACATACATGGGGGATACAACAATACATACAAGTCACATGAATACAACAACATCAATACAAAGTATCCGACTATGGATACAAACATGAAAAGCACAAAGACATCCATCTGCTATCCCAGGCTGCCGACCCGGAACCTAACCCAAGACTGAAGAAGAAGAACTCCAACAAAAGAACAAAGCTCTCACGTCAAGACAGCGGAAACCTGTACCTGCAACTGTTGTTGTAGTATCTGTGAGCCACGAGGACTCAGCAATCCCATAACCATGGGTAACAAGACTATCAAAGCTTAATAGGTAGGCAGAGGTTAAGTGGTGAGGTTGCAGCAGCGGCTAAGCAATATATATATCTGGTGGCTAACTTACGAGTACAAGAATAAGATGAGCATCTACTCAAACGGTCGCAAACAAGTAATGATCGCTAAAGATCCTAAACTACATACGAGTCAAACATAACCCCACCGTGTTCTCTTCTAAAAGTGAAAAGAGACAGTCACGGTTACTCACACAGTTGTGTGTTTTACTTCGGATCCTCTGTCAAGTTTTCTACAACCGGACATTAACAAATTCCAATCTGCCACATAACCGCGGGCACGGCTTTCAAAAAATCATAACCCTGCAGGGGTGTCCCAAATTAGCCCATCACAAGCTCTCACGATTAGCTGAAGTGATAAATATAATATCATCACCCCTTATCTTAGGGAAATCCGATCAGGCTCGGCATCCCGGTGCACAAGACATTTTGACAATGGTAAAACAAGTCCAGCAAGACCTCCCGGCGTGCCGACACCCTGATAGTAGCCGCGCGTATCTCGTCTCACGCCACGACCGGATGAGCACAGCGTACAGCAGCCAAACCCCAAGTTTCCAAGGGGGGGCGCCGCACACGACTCTATTTGGGACCAACACCATCAGCACTGGCCCCCCTGCTATGTAGAAGAATCCTCGGGTAGCGCTAACTCCCTATGCAATTTAATTAACTAATTAAGTTGTTATTATGAGCAAATTAAAACCAATGTTGGGCCTTGCCGGAGGAGTTTTATTCAAAGACGAACTGTCAAGGGGTCCCCATATACCCATCGTGTAAGGAACGCAAAATCAAGGAACATAATGCCGGTTTATTGACGCCTAAGGTGGCATGAGTGGAACAAAACACCAAGCAAAAGGCCAAGCCTTCCACCCATGCCCAGTATATAGGTGTGTTATTAATAATAATAGATATTGTGATATTCCAACAACAAGTTCCCTCCTGGAACGATCTTCATCTTCACCTGTAACTAACAACGCTATAAGAGGGGCTGATCGAGCGGGTAACATAGCCAAACAATGCTTTTTCTAGGAAGGTTTCAAATGTTAGAGGTTTCATGGCAACAAGGAGAGGCTGACAATAATGATGGGTAGCGCGACATGTAACGATAGCATCGAGACACTAAGCATGGCAATGATAGTAAAGGTATCCAAGGGTATGGTCATCTTTCCTGAGATCCCGCAAGGAAGAAGAACGGTTTCGTGAAGAAGACGGAGAAGAAGCCTTGAAGAAGAACCACGGGTAGACGAACAAATCCTCACGATCGCAACGGAACAAGCACTAACGAGAAGAAGCAAGCAACACGGTAAACAAACCACTCAATAACATGACAATATGCTCAACCAAGTATGATGCAAAATAAGTCTACTTATGATGCACAACAAGTCTACACAGGAAGCACAACATGGCAAGGTAGGAAGCACAGTAAAACAACACAAGTTTATATGATGCAATATGTGGCAAGGTATGATGCATGACAAATCTATACAGGAAGCACAGGAAGTCTATACAGGAAGCATAACATGGCAAGGTAGGAAGCATAACATGGCAAGGTATAATGCAATACATGGCAACGGTGCAAGATGCACCCAAACATCAAGCAAACATACTCCAAACATGAAAACAAGATGATATTATGATTCTACATGCAAAATCACTCAAGTTTCATATAAGGAACACCCCACACGGAGCAACGGGCTAAAAGATACACATGAAACAAGATATAACAACAAGCTGAAATTAACAGCCACATAGCAACTTTGGGGCAAGAAATATATACTCTACAACACTCAAACATGGTGTCAAGAAGCATGGACATGAAGTAGACATATCCTACAGCAAACAACTCCATTGGAGCATCTCCGTAGGAGGCATGGATCAATAGCAACAAGCTACAACATTTTGATCATGACAATAAAAACCTAACAACAATATTTTATAGCAACTTGGGAGCAAGAAATAAATAAGCTACAGCAAGTCAAATGAGCAAGTGAAGGCATGAATGGATATACAACAACATATACAACAAGGAATGATCAATGGCCACCCCAAAACTAACATGGATTCACCTAGGGCATCAAGCAAACATAGCATCAGGATATTACAGATTCCAGACTTAGTGAAATTTCACTAAGTGTCAAAACAGCAATAACAACATGGCAAGTTTGCAAGCATGTTTAAGTCAACACAAGGCATATCATGGAAAGTTAAATGCACCATCTCAAAGACCAAATCATGGAGAATCTAAAACATCTAGGCATGTGACATGGGGACAAACACATAAATAGCAACAAGCTCCTCAACTAGGCATCTCGTAACAAGTTACAAAACCTAACAGCCACATGCACTTTTGCAACAGAGATTAACATGGCATTATGAACTCAAACAAGCATGCTATATCAACCAACATGTAGAGCATCTCATGATGAACATTTTGACATATCATTTGCATCATTTGGATAAACATGCACCAAGTTATCATATCTCAAACATAGCAACAAAATAACAAGTAGCACCCTTGCAACAGAGATTAAGGCATCTAGATGAACTCAAATGAGCATGGCACAATGGAACAAAGTGTAGAGCACATCACCACGATCATTTAGACATATCATACACTCAAAACGGATCACCACACAAAAAGTTATCACTATGCAAAGTATGCAACATAAGCTGACAGAAAAGGACTTAGCAGAATTTTAGACATAGGAAAAAAACAAACGGGCGCAAGTTAGTAATAACGCGCACGGGCGGGGCTTACTGGTTCTTACCATGGCTTT
>LR738715.1:152623730-152643209 GCA_902687465.1 Secale cereale | reverse complement strand
ACTCACATCGTCCCGTAGAGCAATGCTAGCACGACAGCGAGCTCTTTTGCAAGCCGCATCGCTAACCCCGCACCCACCCGAGCTTCGGCCGCCGCAAACCTCCCCGCCGGCGATGTTTCCGGCCACTTCAGGTTGTACCGCTTGCACCGTTGGATGCGGCCGAGTGCCAGCTTTCCAACGGGACCAACCGCACCCGAAACCGCCCCTTGTACGCGAAACCCGAGCCTCTCCGGCGAGACACCACCGCGGAATGTGGTCGCCGGCGAGTAACTCCGGCGTGCAGACGTGGCACCATCATTAGTGCTAACCCCGGCCGCTAAACACCCCTAATAGCCACTGACAGTGGGCCCAGTCCCTGGTCAAACCCTAGTTAGCACAGGGTTTGACCGGGATTAGTCCCTATGTCACTGACATGTGGACCCCACACGTCAGGTTTGACCCTGGCCGCCGAGTTGACCCGCTGACATCACCATGACGTAATGCTGATGCAATAAAACATTTTATGGATTTAGTTTATTTTAAATAACCAGGAAATTCCAAAAAATGTTATAAACTTAAGAAAGTCATAGAAAATAATCTATACCTCAGAATAAAATAATTTATATATGAAAAATTATCATAAAAATATGAAAAATCTATTTATGGCATTTTCATGCATGTTTGAACAACTTAACCACTGTATATGACAATCTGATTAAATGGCATTTTAAATGTCTCACATGGAGTTTGTATTTGAATCTTGTGTTCAAATCAACTTCACTTAAATGGTTACTAGTTGCATTAGCCCAAATCATAGCATATTGCTATGTCATGATCATGCATCATATTGTTGCATTGCATTGATTGTGTTCTTCTTTGTTTGCTAGTGCTTGTACCCTCTCGATAGACGTGTTTCGACGATGAGTTCGATTACACTGATCAAGAGCTATACTATCTTCAGAAGTGCCAGGCAAGCAGAACCCCCTTGTTCATTCCGATACAATCCCACTCTCTCGCTCCTGCTCTCTTTTACTGCATTAGGACAACCGCGATTCAACTGTTACATGCTGCGGTAGTTGAACTGCTTACCTCTGCATGACTTGTCATTGCCACAGTAAATAGTTGAAACCCACTAGCATGAGTAGGAGTTGTTTGAGCCATGATGTGCCTATTCATTCATGATTGCTTGTTATGCCTGCTATTGCTTAGAGTTGTGGCAGGTCTGATTCACCGGGGATGAATTGGAGGTGTGTGAACATGTCCTACTGTTGAGAGCTAAGTGTGTGAACACGATTTGGTAAAGGTAGCGGTGAGAGGCCATGTAGGAGTACATGCTGGGTTGTCTTATTGAAACCGTCTCACGAACTGAGTTCTGTGTTTGTTGATCCATGAACAGCTACTACCACACGTTGGGCCCTGAAATATGACCCCGATCGACTTATTAACCCCCCTGTCCTCTGTCCAGGAGTTGCAAGTAGTTTATGGTGTTTGTAGTATACTGGAGGCCGTGCGCAGCGCTGACCCGAGGGGGTGGGCTGTGATGCGGTAGGCACGTGGCCGGTGTACCGAGTCGCCCGTTTGGTGCCTCGGGAACCCTGTACACATCGTTCGGGGCCATAAGTGGAAACCTCGGCCGGACTCCCTTCGGATGGAAGCTGAATAGGCGATAAACTTAGACTAGGGACTTGTGTGAGTAGTCGGGTCGTGGTCTACACCCACATCAACTTTCGCTTGAAGTCTGCCGAGCACATGTCGTGTGCAGACGCTAAGTGGTGGAAACATGTGTGAAGAAGTACACCCCTGCAGGGTTACAAATGATCTATTTGAAAAGCCGCGTCCGTGGTGAAGGAGTTCTGGGTTGCCTATACAGTTCATAGACAAGTGAAAGTGGATACTCTAAAATGTGCAAGATAAGCGTGAGTGCTATGGATGGCCTTCTCGTAGGGAGATGGGAGCAGATCCATTGTGGTGTATTGATTGGTGAATATGTGGACTCGTGTGCGCCACCTCAAAAGAGTTACTTGCAGTCGTAGTTCAGGATGGCCACTGAGTCAAAGCTGGCTTGCTGCTTCTAAACTCCACCACCCCTTTGTTGGTACTGATGCATATGTTGCTAGTTCTGATGTAAGTCTTGCTGGGTACATTTGTACTCACGTTTGCTTAATTTATGTTTTGCAGAGAGACTTCAGTCTCACTATTAGGTCCGCGTGGACTTCAACGTTTAGCTTGTTACCTCAGCTACGATCTTGTACCCTTGGGATGGTCTTGTAGATAGTCAGTCTTGATAGGCTTCTTCCTTTTTCAGATGTCTGTACTGAGACATGTTTATGCTTCCGTTGCCTGTATGCTTTGTATGCTGGGTCATGAGACCAACTGCTTGTAATAAATGCTATGATGGCTTTTCTGGGCCTTTATCTATATGAGTTATTGAGATATGTTGTGACGCCATGTTGTACAACACATACTTGCATGTTATGCGTACGTGTAATGTGTATTGCTATGTGTGGGATCCGACACCTAGTTATTTACCCTTGGTAGCCTATCTTATGGGGAAATGCCTTCCTAGTGCTTCCACTAAGCCTTGGTAGCTTGCTACTACTCCGGAACAGTTAGGCTGGCCGGCATGTGTCCTTCTTCGTTCCTGTGTCTGTCCCTTCAGGGAAATGTCACGCGTTGTTCCTTTAAGTCCTTGTAGCTTGCAATGACTTGGGTTCATACGTTGATGACCGTCACGTTCGTTGCTGGGTCATGTATGCTTGTCCCTGTAATTTAGCGCCACTTTTGGTTTACAACTAGTCATGTCGGTCCGGGTTCTCTGTCATATGGATGGTAGCAACACAATCATATACGTGAGCCAAAATACGCAAATGGTCCCGGGCCAGGTAAGGTGGCACCCGTGGGGATACCGTGCGTGAGGCCGCAAAGTGATATGATGTGTTACATGCTAGATTGGTGTGACTTAGGATCGGGGTCCCGACAGCGTTGGTATCTGAGCCTGACTACCTGTAGGATTACCAAGCCAAACTGATCGAAGTCGTGTCTAGGAACTCTTTAGTTATATAAGGGAATTGATTGTGGAAGGGAACGTAAGGCTCTTTTTACTCCTTTACCCTATGCCCTTTTGATCCGAGTCACCCTCTTATTTCCACGAGGATTAAGAACTAGGCTTCTCATTAAATATATCAAGATCACGTTAATGGTGGATTTAACTCCCAGTTCAGTTTCTAGTACTTCTGTGTGTTAACAGTTGGTCTCAGAACCTTGATATTGTGATGCTGAGTGGTTATGCCACAATTTTCTAGGATGTCTCAAATATTTTTGAGCAATTACAGCCATTATGCTGTCTGAGTCATCCCAGGTTTCTAAATAGTTTGATGCATTTGCAAATCTTTCCTCCCTGTCCCGATGTCCTTTCATGCCAGATTAACCACACTAATTGTTGAGTTGAGGTACTTCATTGCCTCAACATATATGTTGGATCTATTATTATGACCCTAGGTGTCTTAGAGAATCACCCAGTAATCTAGCAATGCTTTATATCCCCAGTGTGATGATTCTGGCCATTATTCTCGAAAGCATCCTGTGATGCCATTTAGTTAGTAGGCACATTTCTGGGTTCTTGAATCCAAGATTCACTCCACTTACTCTCTATTGATAGTGTTTGCTAGTTCCTTTAGGATATTAGTAACCTTTGTGATAGTCCTCGAGGTCCGTGGTATGTCATTCTTCCAATACCATGAACCATTATGGCAGAAGTTCTTTTGAACCAAAAGATCACAACCAGAGTGCTCTAGATGAGTTCTCCATTCCACATTGTGACTCTGCCAATTCAACCTTTCCGCATGGATTATCCGAAAGAAATATGTGAACTCGTTTGACATACTACTCAATGCATTCACAACTCAGAAAAATCTTAGGTTCCTTTGAGTTGTCCCTCTTTAGCTGTTTTGCAGCCTTCGTCTATCAGTTGATAGTCAGGAGTAGTTGTGCATTCGTTTTCATCGATGCCTTTTACTCTTGTGGTCCGTCAAGCCATTCTATTCTGGAATGACTAGGAGAAACAAACTCCGGTACCTTATCCATTTCTAGGATTGGGTTGAAGCAATTGTATCCCGTAGATCAAAATGCCAATCCAGCTTTTGTTTTGTTCTACCCTAGAGCATTACCATCTTATGTCAAGAATGTCATGGGAATTGCACATCGTCTTATGAATTCTTGATGCAGTGATACTTCTCGCCATCATTATTCATTCCTCGGTCCCGTGTTGTTGTAACTGAAATGCCGACAAGTGAATTGTGATGTGTGAAATCAATACTCCTAGCATCCTCATTACTTGGTAGTTAATGGACAATACTCTCACTCTTAGCGTGCTCGTTATTGAATCATCATCCTAAGATTGATCGTGCTACCTAGTCCTTATTTACGGTGCACTCTTCGATCAATGAGTTATGATTGTGTCAATCCCTCGCTCTTTTGATCATATCATCTTGCCACGAAAGCAAGATTGCTCCCGAGCTTAATAACATTTCGGTGGTTCGTGATTTTTCGAATATCTGCTCAGAAGTATTACCAGGTTGTTCCCTGACCGTTATGTTGAGCACGTGATCAAGTTGATTTGTTTATAAACCACCCTTTCTCCAAGAATCTGTGTTGGATACCCTGAACTGGTTGGTTAAGCTCAACAACAACTTGGAGAGTCGGAAGATGAAAGCTTGTCCGACTTAGTTCATCACTAAGGGATATCCTTATGTGTGTGTGTTGAAGAGAGATGATATCTTCATTGATTGTTCCTCATGTTCAGTTGTTGGACCTATCGTCTTATCCAACCTTTGATTTGAGTGTGGGCTATCGTCATATCAAATCAGAACCTACGATGTTCGTAATGTTATCTTACTCATGGTTTTTCTCGAGCATGCATCATTATATTCTTTTGGTCTGACCAATGCTATCATCTTGCTCACATAGTTGTGGAATTCCAATTTTATTAGAATTTTTATGAGTTGTTGTCGAGCCCATAGGAAACATCTTTATCTTCTCCATGATTCACGCTAAACATCACGCTAGCATTGGAAACTTTTGTAAGCATCATCTTGGTGTTAGCTCATGAAGTAGATGTTTAATGTAAGAAGTGACTTCCTCTAATTCATGTGAATTTGATGCAAGTTGCCGCCGTGAGTTCGAGAAAGATTGTTTTTGTTTCCTCTGGTACTATCCCAAGTCAGGTATGCATGTGCGAATGTATTCTATGGTTTGGTAGATTAATTACCTCCACTCCATATGTATTCCCTAGCACACCAAGCCATTGATTGATTTGTTCAGGGAGAAGAAGTTTCTTCTTAAGAGCTAGACTTGCACAAGGACTTCGATATCCTCGATGATGGTTTCCCACCCGAACTCGGTAGTGTTTTATTATAAGACTACTACGTGGTGATGCTTGTCTTGGACAGCGTGTTCACAGGTTTGCAGCAGAACCGGCTCATGTTTTGGAGCTTGCTATCGTAGTTCATTTCTCGAGAATCTCGCAACGTCATCTCGTCGGTTTGTGTTGCAAACTTTCTTTTCCAGACATGCTGTGTTACCAACCAGATCTGAATCTCAGGCATATATGATGGTTGGAACTTTTCCAGAATCTATCATGTAGGCCCCGACAAGGTTGATATTTTGGCCGACACACCTAGCCGGAAGATCTGTCATTGTAGTATCTTTGACCATCTTTCCATGAGGATTTCATGCGACTTATTCTAGAAGTTGTTCCTTAGGGATCCTTGTGCTCTCAGTTTCTTCGATGATTCCATAAGCATTCAATCGTTGGAAACACTATCGACTGTTGAGTTTTTCCCAAGTTATCAGAATCATTCCCAACATTTGCATTTTGTTCCCAGCTTGCACCTCAGTAATTGTTGTCCAGGATCATCTTCAAAAGTGGACTTACCATGGGTCCCATCCATCTCCGATGATAAGCGAAATCACTCATTGCATTTTTCTTCAACAAGGTAGTCCACATCATCCATTCTAGTCTGAGTCTGTAATTCTTTTGAACTCCTTCAAATGATCGATTGTGGTTTGCCTTTGGCTGGTGTAAAGAGTTCCAATGATCTATGTATCAAAAGTAATTCTTGTTGCCACTTAAGGGAATAATTCTACGAGTCACCTTCTCTAAGGTGCCCCGATATGGAATCATGGAAATTCTATCCTCGCTATCTTAGAACCATGCATCATCCTACTTAAGCGTGGTAGTGTTGCCTACACATCTGTTCTCTCCATTCCTCTGGACGCGTGTTGTGTCTCAACCCAAGTGATGATTCAACGTCGTATTTCGTGAGTTGCTCAATCGTCGAGAAGATCAATTCTTGTAGGGTTTTCCATTCCTTTTGTCATAATGCTTGGTGTACTTCCCTAAAGAAAAGATGTCAAGATCAACATGATGCAATGAATCAAGATCTACAAGTAGGGCAATTGGATCGATAAGTTGTGTTAGCTTTGTGTTAGCTTTGTGTTCCCTCTGTCTTCTTACCTGTCGTCTTGAATCTCGGGACGAGATTCTTGTTTACTGGGGGTGAGTTGTCACAGCCCTAGAATTTGTTTGCAATTAGTTGCATTGGCATCCATGCATCATGTTGATCTTTCCTTGAACCTGATAAAACCCTAGCACCAAAATAACTCAACTAGGTTTAACTTAAATTTTTTTGTTAATGAACCCAAAATGCTCTTCATTGATGTTTGATATTTTTGGAAAGGATTTTGAGCCAAACCAAGAATGGTGAACATTTTTGTGGAATATTTTGGGCAATGATTTTAAACCATTGTTGTATTTGAATTTGGAAGTATATTCATAATATATAGAATATATTTTCAGATAACCTTGAATTATTTTATGTGCATTTAGCTAGGTCCTCATGTGCAACATAAAGTATTCTAGAAGCTTTGGCATAATTTTGAATTCTTTTTGAATTTAAAATGATGGCAAAGGAAAAAACACAAAACAGAACAAAATAGAAAACAGAAAAGAATTAGAAAAGAGAGAGAGAAAGAGTCACCTGGGCCACTTACCTGGCCTGGCACTCTGCCGGCCCAGCCCACTGACGCTTGCCAGTCGACTTCTCCATCGCGCCACGTGGACAGCGCGCGTGGCCGACGCGCGCCAGCACGTGCCCTGGCCACCTCCTGCTTCCCGTCGCTGCCCCTACATGTCTGGACGACACCACGCAGCACCTCGAACCCTCTCGTCCACTCCCTTGTCCTCATCCCCTCCTTTCTCTTGCTCCGCACCTCGTGGCCGAGTGGTGCCATCGCCGCCGTTCCCCATAGCCGCAGCCACCGCCTCCCCCTCGTCCCCTCGATGTGTCCACGAGCTCCGCCTCGACCTCCTCGTCCTCTCCACCGAGCCACATGATATGGGAATCACCGCAATGTCGCCATCGCCATCATCTTCACCATCGGCCACCGGAGATCGCCTTCGGCTGTTCGTCGTCGTTCGAGCTTCCCCGAGCACACTGGCCATCCCTACGACACCGCTGTGAGCCCCCGGTCATTTCCCCCTAACCCCGCCTCCATTTGATCACTGTAGCCGTCGCCCCCTTGCTTACCATAGCCGCCGCCGCACGGGCTAGTCGCTTGCGAAGCCCTGGTGACCAATTGGTTCCACGCGTCCGTCCATTGCTTTCACAGCGTCCCGTAGAGCAATGCTAGAGCGACAGCCAGCTCTTTTGCAAGCCGCATCGCTAACCCTGCACCCAACAGAGCTCCGGCCACCGCAAACCTCACCGCCGGCGCTGTTTCCGGCCACTTCAGGTCGTACCGCTTGCCCCGTTGGATGCGGCCGAGTGCCAGCTTTCCAATGGGACCAACCGCGCACGAAACCGCGCCTTGTACGCGAAACCCGAGCCTCTCTGGCGAGACACCGCCGCGGAATGTGGTCGCCGGCGAGTAACTCCGGCGTGCCGATGTGGCACCGTCATTAGTGCTAACCTCAGCCACTAAACAACCCTAATAGCCACTGACACTGGGCCCAGTCCCTGGTGAAACCCCAGTCAACACAGGGTTTGACCGGAATTAGTCCATGTGTCACTGACGTGTGGACCCCACACGTCAGGTTTCATCCTGGCCACCCAGTTGACCCGCTGACGTCACCGTGACGTAATGCTGATGCAATAAAACATTTTCTGGATTTAGTTTATTTTAAATAACCAGGAAATTCCAAAAAATGTTATAAACTTTAGAAAATCATAGAAAATAATCTATAACTCAGAATGAAATAATTTATATATGAAAAATTATTAGAAAAATATGAAGAATTTGTTTATGGCATTTTCATGCATGTTTGAACAACTTACAACCACTGTATATGACAATTTGAATAAATTGCATTTTAAATGTCTCATATGGAGTTTGTATTTGAATCTTGTGTTTAAATCAACTTCACTTAAATGGTTACTAGTTGCATTAGCCCAAATCATAGCATATTACTATGTCATGATCATGCTTCATATTGTTACCTTGCATTGATTGTGTTCTTCTTTGTTTGCTGGTGCTTGTTCCCTCTCGATAGACGTGTTCCGACGATGAGTTTGATGACACTGATGAAGAGCTATACTATCTTCAGAAGTGCCAGGCAAGCAGAACCCCCTTGTTCATTTCGATACAATCCCACTCTCTCGCTCCTGCTCTCTTTTACTGCATTAGGACAACCGCGATTCAACTGTTACATGCTGCAGTAGTTGAACCCCTTTCCTCTGCATGACCTGTCATTGCCACAGTAAATAGTTGAAACCCACTAGCATGAGTAGGAGTTGTTTGAGCCATGATGTGCCTACTCATTCATGATTGCTTGTTATGCCTGCTATTGCTTAGAGTTGTGTCAGGTCTGATGTATCGGGGATGAATTGGAGGTGTGTGAACATGTCCTACTGTTGAGAGCTAAGTGTGTGAACATTATTTGGTAAAGGTAGCGCTGAGGGGCCATGTAGGAGTACATGGTGGGTTGTCTCATTGAAACCGTCCTCAAGAACTGAGTTCTGTGTTTGTTGATCCATGAATAGCTAATACCACACGTTGGGCCCTGAAATATGACCCCGCTCGACTTATTTACCCCCCTGTCCTCTATCCACGAGTTGCAAGTAGTTTCTGGTGTTTGTAGTATGCTGGAGGCCATGCGCAGCGTTGACCCGAGGGGTGGGCTGTGATGCGGTAGGCACGTAGCCGGTGTACCGAGTCGCCCGTTTGGTGCCTTGGGAACCCTGTACACATCGTTCGGGGCCGTAAGTGGAAACCTCGGCCAGACTCCTTCGGATAGAACCTGAATAGGCGATAAACCTGTACTAGTGACTTGTGTGGTTAATCAGGTCGTGGTCTACACCCACGTCGGCTTTCTCTTGAAGTCTGCTGAGCACATGTCGTGTGCAGACTCTAAGTGGTGGAAACATGTGTGAAGAAGTACACCCCTGCAGGGTTACAAATGATCTATTCGAATAGCCGCGTCCATGAGGAAGGACTTCTGGGTTGCCTATACAATTCATAGATAAGTGAAAGTCGATACTCTAAAATGCGCAAGATAAGCGTGAGTGCTATGGATGGCCTTCTCGTAGGGAGACAGGAGTGGATCCATAGTGGTGTATTGATTGGTGAATATCTGGACTCGTGTGCGCCACCTCAAAAGAGTTACTTGCAGTCGTAGTTCAGGATAGCCACTGAGTCAAAGCTGGCTTGCTGCTATTAAACTCCACCACCCCTTTGTTGATACTAATACATATGTAGCTAGTTCTGATGTAAGTCTTGCTGGTACATTTGTACTCACGTTTGAATAATTTATGTTTTGCAGAGAGACTTCTGTCTCACTAGTAGTTCCGCGTGGACTTCGACATTTAGCTTGTTACCTCAGATATGATCTTGTACCCTTGAGAGGGTCTTGTAGATAGTCAGGCTTGATATCCTTCTTCCTTTTTCAGATGTCTGTACTCAGACATGTTTATGCTTCCTTTGCCTGTATGCTCTGTATGCTGGGTCATGAGACCCACTGCTTGTAATAAATGCTATGATGGCTCTTCTGGGCCTTTATCTATATGTGTTATTGAGTAATGTTGTGATGCCATGTTGTAAAACACATACTTGCATGTTATGCGAATGTGTAATGTGTATTGCTATGTGTGGGATCCAACACCTAGTTGTTTACCCTTGGTAGCCTATCTTATGGGGAAATGCCTCCTAGTGCTTCCACTAAGCCTTGTTAGCTTGCTACTACTCCGGAACACTTAGGCTGGCCGGCATGTGTCCTTCTTTATTCCTGTGTCTGTTCCTTCATGTAAATGTCATGCGTTGTTCCTTTAAGTTTTTTGTAGCTTGGTACGACTTGTGTTCATATGTTGATGATCGACACGTTCGTTGCTGGGTCATTTATGCCTATCCCTGTAATTTAGCGCCACTTTTGGTTTACAACTAGTCATTTCGGCCTGGGTTCTCTGTCATATGGATGCTAGCAACAGTATCATATACGTGAGCCAAAATACGCAAACGGACTCGGGCCAAGTAAGGTGGCACCCGTGGGGATACCGTGCGTGAGGCCGCAAAGTGATATGATGTGTTGCATGCTAGATCGGTGTGACTTAGGATCGGGGTCCCGACAATTCTACCCACAATAATTGCACATCACATTGTAGAATTGAACCAAGCAGTTAATTAAACACCACAACAAATGAACCAAACGTTAACTGAGCACCACATTGTACAATATAACATACTCCTAATAGAAAATCAGACAGTTAACCAAACTAAGCATGCTGAACAAGTTGAAAATATAACAATTGTATTTGTTTCTCTTGTATTTAGTACAGCCAAATTTGATTTATTTCTAATATGGTATACAAAAAAAGAATGCACCCACAACAATTGAACATCGCATTGCAGGATTGAACCAAACAGTTAACTAAACACCACAACAAATGAACCAAACATTAACTGACCACTACATTGCACAATGTATGACATACTAGAAGATCAGACAGTTAACCAAACCAAGCATGCTTGAGAACTTGGAAATATAGCAATTGTATTTGTTTCTCATGTATTTCGTAAAGAAAAATTCGATTTATTTCTCACATGGAAGACAATACAAAATTGCACCGTGAAGAATTGAACATCACATTTGCATAATTGAACCAAACCGTTACTTGAACACAACAACTAATTAACCAAACATTTAATAAGTGAGCACCACATTGTACGACATATACAACATATACACTAGAGAAATAGATTGCATGGTAAAGTAGATAGCACAATTCACTAGAATTTGTTAAGGAAAGGGAGTAGCTAGCAAACTGAACATGGGTCCTTATAGTGAGCTAATAAGACAAGCTACTCCTCATTGTCGGAGATATCGATGATGATTGGCTCCTTGGACATGGAAGAGGGCGAGACCTCCGCATCGTGGGCGCCCTCGTCGTAGTGGTGAGTTGCCTGAGCCGCTCCAGGAACTAACCTGCTGGCTCTCGAGTTGAGGTATGCACGTGCACACTAAGAAAATACCTCGTAGTCTTTGTCGAAGGCACCGAGGGTGGCCTCGAGAGAACGTCGTGAACTGTTGTTTAAACAAGCCAACATCATTGCGACATCGGCGCGCAAGTCGTCGATGGTGGCCTCAACGGCGAGGTGCCCCTCCAGGATCTGGGGGTCAGCACAAATGGCAGCCATCGCAACCTCATCCGCGCATGCGGCCGCGATTTGCTTCCCCACTGCCGAATGTTCCTTAAGCTCCTGGCTATACTGCATGCACCATGGCTTATTTGGTGGAGGGGACGGTGATTTGGGTGGAAGGTGTCGCGCCAGTAGTCGGGGCATGTGGGATGTGCAAGGAGGAGGAGGATGGGATCGGGTGTGGATTACCTACCTGAATAGACAAGGCCGAGCAGCGTGAAGGAGGGTCGCTGGCGAGGAGGTGACACTACAAGCAAGGAGTGAAGGTTTCAACTTGGAAAGGAAGGCGGAAACAGGGGAAATGTGGCTTTTGGTAAGGGGGAGGGGGCAGGGAGGTAGATATTTCCACGGAAGCCGATTTTTTTAAATTGGTTTAGCGAAAAAACTGGCGCGCAAAGTGTCATAAGATATGGTCCCTTATTCAACACTGTGTATGGTTTGTAAACATCACAAACGATTTAGATAGCTTAACCCGTGTGTGATATGTTTGAACGTCAAAAATTTTGGGTCGAATTTAACTGGTTACAGTGGTCATCCACGTCGTTGCATAATTTGCGTACACAAAGCAATTAAACAGAGCTAGCTGACCTGAACATTAATCTAACAAATTAAAGACCGACGCTCTTAATTAAACAAAACAAAGAGTACTACTACAGCTGGTGCTTGCTGATCTCCACCGCCTCCTCCATGTACAGCTCGCGCCTGGCGATCCCCTCGGGAAGGGGCTCCATGGCATCCATCGCACCATACTAGGCAAGCATCTCGCCATCCGCATCCGCCATATCTTTGGAATAGGCCGCCACGAGGTGGGCATGGACTGCTGCAATCTGGGCTTGGGCAGGCTCCATCCTGGCAAGGCATGCCGCGCAGGTACGGATGGCTACTCGAACGATCTCGGTGATTGCCAAGTCTTCGGCCGTGGGTTGTCGACCGTTGTCGGAGAAGCTTCGTTCCATTTGTGTGGTGACTACCATGAGCTGGGCGTGTGTGGCCTCGACATGGTCGTGGGCGGCCTCCAACAGGGCTAAGGCCACCGCCGCGGAACACACATCAGCTGGGCCGCTCTCGCCAGTTGCTATCCCCGAGGCAGATGTTGCTGCCGCCACCTGAGAAGCAACATCGGCCGTTTGGGTTGCCTTGGCCACCCAGACGTAGATTGCGGTCGCGCTCATGAAGCTTGGTAGCATGCGCCTGGCGGTTACGGCCGCGCTCTCGCCGGAGTGGGCCGCCAAATTTGCCCTCACGAAGTGGGTCCACGTCCCCATCTTTCACCGGCGATGATTGAATAGTGAAATGATATTTCAGGAGCAAGCTAGTGTGCTTGACACACCGGCTATGGACTGTAGCCGACGCACCTTCTCGCGTAAGCTGTATGCATACTATATATACATCGACGGTGCTCCAGGATATTTTGTACTGCATCTCACACGGTTGGTGATAATAAACTGTGTGCGATCTACTTGATTTTTTGTTTTGATTTGAATTACATAATGGGGTCATAGCTGCAAAGGATGGTGTTTAAATTGCTAGAACTTTTATCTGCAGTGAACGAGCAATTATAGGTGTGCCATCAAAAAATTGGTGTTATTGAGGGTTCGTTTGGACATTTTTGTACATTAACTTGGTTTTCTAGGCATTTCAGGTGCACAATTAAAAATTGAACTACATGCACATGCTCTAGTGCTTATAAATTGGTTGAAAAAATGAAATATGTGTCCTTGCGTGCATGCTTAGGTCCCATGCAAGAAATGGGAATGAATTTCAAACACCAGGGTACCGTCACTCGGCTGCAAACATTGAGATACCTGGTTTTTAAATTCTAGTAAATCCAAAACTCGTCTGAAATTCATGAAACTTGGCATGCTATCATGGAGCGGCATCAACATGCCATGGTAATTTTTTGTCCCATTTGGGGCAGGTTTGGGGTATAAGCTTCTCACAACAAGCCTGATGGTTTTAGTAGGGAAAGTGCCACCTTTGGGGACGAAACGATTTCCGTTGCCTCTTATTGCTTTCAAATTTTTTGTAGTGTCAAAATAGAACAACAGGAGTGTTGTGTTAAATTTTGAATTTTTCGGGGTTTATTTGGACATCTTTATACATTAACTGTGTTTTCTAGACATTTTATGTGCATAATTCAAATTCGAACTACATGCACATGCTCCAGTGCATATAAATTGGTTGAAAAATCAAATCTGTTTTCTTGGGTGCATGCTTAGGTCCCATGCAAGAAATGAGAATGAATTTCGAACACCAGGGCACCGTCACTCGGCCGCAAACATTGAGATACCTGGTTTTTAAATTCTAGTAAATCCAAAACTCGTCTGAAATTCATGAAACTTTGCATGGTACCATGGAGCAACACCAACATGCCGTGGTAAAAATTTTGTCCCATTTGGGGCAGGTTTGGGTATAAGCTTTTCACAAACCAGAGGTTCTCACAACAAGCCTGATGGTTTTGGTAGGGAACATGCCACCTTTGGTGACGAAACAATATCCGTTGCCTCTTATTGCTTTCAATAAAATTCAAGTGTCAACATAGAACAACATGTGTTTTGTGTTAAATTTTAGAATTTTTCGGGGTTCGTTTGGACATATTTATACATTAACTGGGTTTTCTAGGCATTTTATGTGCATAATTCAAATTTGAACTACAAGCACATGCTCCAGTGCATATAAATTGGTTGAAAAATCAAATATGTGTCCTTGGGTGCATGCTTAGGTCACATGCTAGAAATGGGAATGAATTTCAAACACCGGGGCACCGTCACTCGCCCTCAAACATTGAGATACCTAGTTTTTAAATTCTAGTAAATCCAAAACCCATCTGAAATTCATGAAACTTGGCATGCTATCATGGAGCGGCATCAACATGCGGTGGTAATTTTTTTGTCCCATTTGGGGCAGGTTTGGGTATAAGCTTCTCACAACATGCCTGATGGTTTCGATAGGGAATGTGCCATCTTTGGGGACGAAACGATATTCATTGCCTCTTATTGCTTTCAAAAAAATTCTAGTGTCAACATAGAACAACATGAGTGTTGTGTTAAATTTTGGAATTTTTGGGGTTTGTTTGGAAATTTTTATACATTAACTGGGTTTTCTAGGCATTTTATCTACATAATTCAAAATTGAACTACATGCACATGCTCCAGCGCATATAAATTGGTTCAAAAATCAAATATGTGTCCTTGGGTGCATGCTTCGGTCCCATGCAAGAAATGGGAATGAATTTCAAACACCAGGGCACTGTTGATTGTCAGTAGAATGTTGAGATACTTTGTTTTTAAATTCTAGTAAATCCAAAACTCGTCTGAAATTCATGAAACTTGGTATGCTATCATGGAATGGCACTTGACATGTTGTGGTATTTTTCGTGTCCATTTTTAGAGAAGGCGCACTCGAATAACAGCCAACAGAGGCATTTTGAAACAAATAACTGCCACTCTAACATCGCAAACGTTTTAGATAGAACACCCGTATGTAAACTGACAGCTTCCCCAGTTAGCCAAGGGAAAATGTGCCGATCAGGATTTCTGCAGCTCTTCATCTCAAACGTTTTAGATAGAACACATATATGTAAAGTGAGAGCTATGGTCTTCCGCAGTAAGCCAAGGGAAAATTCGCCGCGCATGATTTGTGCATCTCTTCAACGCAAATGGTTCAGATTGAATATGGTATGCAAAGCGAGACTTCGGCGCTAAGCCAAGAGAAAATTTGGTAAGCAGGATGAGTACCTCCCTTCAATGCAAACGTTTTTTTAGTGACCCGTGTGCAACCACGTACAGACAATTTGGTAAGATTTACATCTGTCATACTGGGTATATTGCCATTTGTCAAACTGGAAATATTGACATTTGTTTATCTAGTAACATTGCCATTTCTCAATCCTTGTAACACTACGATTTATGAAAATATGCAGCTAAAAATCAGTAGCACTATCTAATTTTTGCAACTAAAATTCACTAATTAAGCATATATTTCATTCATAGATTAAGCAGCCGTTCTAAATTTATACAAACTGTTCAACTCGACATCTGAACCGACCAAACTTTTCCCCAATTGTTGCCAACCACGTACTGAAATAGCTAGTTCAACTATATATACTAGCTAATTTTAAGTATGTTGTACAGTTCCACCACATCTATAGTCAGAAAAACTAAACAAAATAGCCCCTAAATACTACTACTACTACGGAGGGGCTTTGTACTACTCCGGTAGCCTCTCCTCTGCCGAGTGCGCTCAGTAAGAGGAAGAGGAGGAGGAGCCTACCGACGAGCTGGACAACTGCAATACGGTGCCTGACGCTGCTGCACCTTTAGGGACGCTCACCTCAAACGCCCTTTGCCACTCCAGACGACCCCTCTCGAAGCGGCTGGACTGCTCGTAGATCTCCTGATTCCTCGCCTCTGCGTCGGCGTGTGTTGCGGCCACAACCGCGGTAAGGGTCTTTGCATGCTCGACGAGGTGCTCCTCCTCCCGCAGGAACTCGATGTAGCGCGCAAGGTCGTTGACACACGTGCGGGCCTCCACCTCTGCCTCCCTCGTTTGGGCGGTGGTGGCGGAGCAGGTGATGATCCCAGCGATCGACGGTGGGCTGGCAGCCACAGCAGCCGACGATGGAATGGCGGCTACAACCACCACCTCCCGCCTTTGGGCCGTGGTGGCGGAGCAGGTGATGGTCACGATGGCCGGCAGTGGGGTGGCGGCCACGATGGCCACCTCCCGCCTTCGGGCCGCGACAACGGAGCGGGCGATGGTCCTGGCTTTTGAAGGTGGTGTGGCGGCAACGACGGTCGGCAACAGCTGCCGACGGACAGTGGCGGCAGAGCATGTGGGGGATTTTAGGTGAACACCCAATAGGGACACCATGCGCACTACACTATGTCGGGGACTGTGCAGCCACCACGGTGTAGCCTCCCAGCTGGAGCTGTCCTCTGATGACGGTAGAGTGGCTGAGCGACGATGATTGAACAGTGCCATTGGCGATTGTGAGAGAAGCAGATGAGATAAGCTACAGGGAGGGAGTGGAATATGCGACGCAGGACTCGCGGACCATTAGGGTTTATATAATAGGCTGGTAAGCATTGGGATTTTGGGGGATTTCACCGAGTCAGGCGGGAAGCTTGCACGGGAAACTGCGCGGTTGCGCGGGAACGGGCTCACCACCATTTGGCCAAAAGAACGCCCCCGCGCGCTGCTCAAGCTTGCGCTCGAAGCCGTCTACGACAGCGGGGTGACAAGACGTGCGAGAGGAGGATGAAAGGACACGTACACATACGGTTAATAAAAAAATGTTTGCGATTTAATTACCTACTATACCCCTGTCCTGGTTTATAAGTAGGATTTAACTAATAAAATACGAATGCACGTTGCCAAAGATTATATTGTTGGGTTCGTATTTGAACATAGTTTCCAGTTATATAATTTTTGTAACATGCATTAACATTTTGTTGGTTAAATTTAAGGTTATATACCATCAAGCATTTGTCCACAACAGACACGGCTTATTCTATCACAAACAGCTCGGATGGATCAACTATATGCCACGTACCGCACACGCAACTCTAATCTGATTCGTGCTTGATGTCTCCGACATCGCTCGCATAGTTCGTCTTATTGGGCACGTATCATTGTGTCGGCATCTGCTCACGTTCCTAGGCAAGCTTTGCTCGCCGTTAGGCACCGCAGCGCGCGGTGATCGCCATTAGTGCCGTGGCGCTTTGCTCCCGTCCGTCGGCGCGCTCTGCTCGCGTCCGTCGGCGCTTGGCTTGTGGACAGCTTTTCCTTGCGTGTTCAACTGCTATATGCATATATATGGTTGCTTGCCATTGAGGCGACCGTGGAGCGCTCTGCTCAAGTCCCTACGCGCGCGCTCTGCCAGTGGTTGGGCCTGCAGATGTCGGGGGCCCCATATGCATGCGGCTGTGCCTCGCACGTTGCCACGCGATACAATTACGTGCGGCATGATGGAGTTACGCGCTTCAAATTAGAACTGCCATCAGGGCGTGCCAATATTCCAGGCCGTCTGGCTTCCCTTTAATTCCCGCGACCATTATAACCTTACTCTCTTAAACCTTTCAATCGCACCCCACAACCCAACAAGCACACCCACGACAACACATAAAGAGGGGATGTCTAGCGGTGCTCCAATGGATTTCGGCGAGCATACTTTGGAGACCCACGCGAGGGAGACGAATCTCTCGGTGGTGTACACCATCGACCCGGCCGTGGTGGACGACTACATGAACACCATTGAGCAGTTGCTTGCTCGAGACAAGTATAAGGTGGTCAGCATCGACCTCTAGTACACCACCAGTCGTCCCAACATAGACCAGAAGGTTGTCGTCGCCCAGTTGTGCGTGCGCCATCATGTCCTCATCTACCACTACTTCATGGCCATAGAGACTTCCGACCGTTTCGCCAGGTTTGTCAACAACACCGACTACAAGTTCGCTATGATGGAAACCATCGACGATGTAAAAGCGCTCATGGTTACGGGCTTGTCCTGCAAGAACCTTGTCAAAATCCGTGAGCACTACAGGGTCTGGGGCAGCACGAAGAAGCACTCCTTGGTTGAACTCGCCTCGGCCATCATCAACCCATACTACTAAAAGATGAAGCAGGATGCCAACAGAACATGTCTCGTATCCTGGCACGGGGCCTGGATGCGGCAAATGGATGAACCTCACCTCAGGTTTGTGGCCAAGAGCATGTACACATGCTACAAGATGCACAGGCGGATCGTTGACATGAGGAAGTGCCTCGTTATCCAAATCGACGAGGCCGGATCGAGCCACAAGCAGAGCAAGCGTCACAAGAAGTAGGTGATGATCAGATGATCGTTCATACTAGTTAATCATGCATGTAATTAATATGTAGTTTACTTTGGTGTGTGGAGATGTCATGTGTGTAGTAGCCACCTATGTAATTATGCATGTAATATTTTACTTTGGTGTGTGCAAATGCCATGGTTGTAGTAGCCACCTATGTAAGTGGATGTTTAATTTGGTTATGCAACCATGTCCTTATAAGTGTGTATATATATGTTGTTGTTCTGTATGCAATCCCATCGCACAACACACACGTCTTATTAGCAGAAATCGTCTGTGTTATTATCGGTCTTCGCACACATTTCTGATTACAGACCTCTTTGCCGCATATCACACACATCTTGTTATATTGAACCATTTCTGTTGTCTTGTCTCAACGCAAACAGTTCATCAGAGTGAACCGCATGCCGTATATCACAGACACCTTGATCTGGCTGACCATTTCTTTTGTGTTGCCTAATCACAAACAGTTCATCCGAGTCAACCATATGCTGTATATCGCACACACCTTCATCTGGCTGCCCATTTCTTTTGTTCCTCCTCATCGCAAACAGTTAATTGAACTGAATCGTATGCCCTTCATCGCACACGCACCTAAAATCTAAACCGTGTTTGATGCATCCTTCATCGCAAACATTTTGCACCTTTTTTGACGCGTTTTTTGAACCATCGTTTGCGATTATTGCATCGCACACAGTTTCGTCGAAGGGTCTCTGATCGTAGTGTCACGTTAGCAGCATCCTGCAGTAGTGATTTCTCCATACGTCTCTCTCGACCTCTCTCCCTTGTTTTCCAGACCTCTCTTGGCCACGTGCTAGGAGTTTTTCTCTCTCTGTTGCAATCAACCACACACTATATCCTCACCTCGTTTTCCCCCTCGGAGATTCATGCATGATATGTTTGCATAAGACAAACACACTTTTCTGTACTTTATCGTGTGTTGTAGATGTCTCTTTCACGCACATGCAAACACACACAA
>LR738715.1:152587431-152623534 GCA_902687465.1 Secale cereale | reverse complement strand
ATCTCACAAAAGTTTGACCACCTATATGTGGAGAAAAACATTTACATCCAGAACGATTCATCATAAGATGTACTTAGTTCACATCATATATCTTTGGTATTGTAGATATAAGTAATTTCTTTGTAAACTTGGTCAAAGTTTCGAGAGTTTGACTTTTCAAAAAATTATAGGCACTATCTCTTTCTCTCTGTATACTATCTATTATGGGCCTTCCCTCTCGCTCGATCTCTCTTTACCGAGGGATTATACGGTCAACCAGTATAGCTTCGTATATTGTTTAGTTGAACGGTCAACCAGTCTACATGGTGCCTTGTCAGCTCGTATTCTCTATCTGGGTGTGTTGGCCCATTTGGCAGTGGGTGAAAATAAATAAACTAGAGGCCCATCTAACACAGGATGAAATAAACAAACTTGAAACCACTTGCGGTAGCACCCCGCAGTGCACACTTCTTCCGGTTTACTACACACACTACGATAACATTGACACTACACCACTACGTGGCATGGACGCAAGGAAGCACTCGCGCACACCCAGCACACAACACACACCAGCACACATGACGATGAGGCAGGCAACAAGCGGAGGTGGCTCGAGCCAAAACCACATCCGGCGAGCCCGGACTTCATCAGTAGCCTTTCCAACGACATGATGCTCGTCATCATCGCCCTCCTCCCCACTAGATCTGCCGTGCAAAACACCCTGCTCTCCCGACGGTGGCGCCCCCTCTGGCGGTGCATCCCCCTGAACCTCACCGTTGATAGTTTCCTCTGTGACATGGATTGCAAATGCATGGTCGTAGTTTCCAAGATTCTTGCGTTGCACCCTAGACCAGCCAGACGCCTTGATATCCGCATGCTCAGTACCAAATGCAAGGTCCAAGCCAAGTTCGACGAGTGGTTCGTATCCCCCACCCAGCTCGAGGACCTCGGGTTTGAAGATGGACGATGTCGCTCTCTGCCGCCATCCACGCTCCGCCTCATGCCAATGCTGCGCCGGGCCAGGTTCAGCTCTTGCTATTTTCCCTAGATTAATGCCGCGCCCGCCCTTCTTCCCCCTCAACTCAAGCACCTCGACCTCTTTGACAATGGCATCTTGAAGAAGGCTATGGAGCACCCGCTTCATTAGCCTCCACATCGCCTCAACGAATCTCCGATGGATTTATGTTTCTTGCTGGCCTCGCAACAAGACATTAATTGGGAAGATATCACTTGAGTTGTTCCACGTTATGGTCATTGAGAATCCGCCTTTCCTTGAGAGATTGCTTGTATCTAATCTAGAAGGTCTAACAAAAATCAGGGTCATTAACGCGCCAAAATTGACAATGTTGGTCTACTCATCTGCCAAATTCTCCGAACTCGTTATTGGATCCATAATCGTTCAGGTGCAACACTCTTCTTCTTCTCCGTCTTCTTCTTGGAATTCAAAATTTTAACTTTCTTCTTGATGTATTTACGATTATCATCCAGAAAATGATTCCCACAAGCTTGACCCAGTTTGTCCGCACAATGAATATCTTGGCAATGAAATCTATCGGCCCCAATCTGGATCAAGTTGTTGGATTCCTTAGATGCTTTCCGTGCATGGAGAAGAAACTCATTGAGGTGAAATTTATTTACTTTTGAACATTAATCACAATGGAGCTCAATTTTTTTGTAATTTTCCAAAATTATGATGACAAGTGTAGTGTTCAAAACTGTATCTATGCACCACACCAAAACAAATGTTTTTATTATTATTTTTCTCATGTGATCACCTGCATCGTTTTTTTGTTTTAGTACCCAAGGTTAGTCATAGTGGCAAGTATCTTACTAGTAGACTAGTGACTCTATGGGTAGCCAAAGAGCAAGTACTACCTCCGTCCTGGTTTACTAGTCCCCTTCGTATTTTGTAGTATCAAATTTTAACCATAGATTTAACTGACAAAATGTTAATGCATGTCACAAAAAATTATGTTGTTGGATTCGTATTTGAAAATAATTTCGAATGGTATAATTTTTTGTGACATGCATTGGCATTTTCTTAGGTAAATATATGGTAAAAATATTACACTAAATACGAGGTAGTACAAAGTTGGCTATAACAACCCTCCACTATTACTGGCTCTGGTGCCAAATTCATTCACGCAATTAAAAAACACTTCCGTGGGAGAGGGAGAGGACTGAGGCAATAAAAACACTTATTTGGGAGAGGCACAGGCTGGTGTAGTTGGTTTGATTGATTTGTTTATACATGTGGGTCTGTGTGCACAGTGGTGTCAACTCTCTCACATTGCTAGAGCGGTGCCAAAATCTTTTGATTTTTCACTATGTGGCATACTTTTGAGAAGTATGCCATTAGCCACATAGTGGAAGGCAACAAATGCCCAAGCTCTTCACATGCTCCTAGGTAAATGAGAGGAAAGAAAGAGAGAGTGCAACAAATGCCCAAGCTCTTCACGTGCTCCCAGGTAAATGAGAGGAAAGAGAAAGAGAGAGAGTGAAAAATTATCACTAGTTAGACCCTCCACTATGTATCTGGTGCCAAACTTCTGACAAGTGTGCCACGTATACATCGAAATCAGATGAAAAGATTTTGGCACCCCTCTTACAACATGGACAATTTGGCACCGGTGAAAGACTGGCCCACATTCAGCAAAATAATCAATCAAAGTGCTAGTCTCCCTCTCACATGGAACTCTTTCCTTCTAGTTTGCATGCAGGATATGGATTTTTTATCGCCTCACACTAGTAGAAAAAGGGTCAAATGTTCAGCTCATTAGTCCCGGTTTGGATATGAGCCGGCACTAATGTGACCATTAGTGCCGGTTCCAACGGCTAGGTGGGCCAGTGTCATTAATACCGGTTTGTGCCGAACTTTTAACACCGGTTCGTGCCACTGACCGGTACTAAAGAGAGTGGTGGCAGGATGTTGTCAGACCGGGGCCCTTCCAGCACCTTTAGTGCCGGTTCTTGCCACGAACAGGTACTAAAGGTCGTCCTACATAAACCCTTCGTCCACCCAAGCTCGCTCTATTTTTCCTCTTTCCCCTCTCCTCTCTGTTCTTCCCCACTACCCTCGAGCTCACACTCCATTTTTGCCAATTTTTTTGAAGATTTGAAGGCACCCCATCCATCCAAGTGATCACAAAGGTAAGCAACTTTGTCCTTTCATCTCTCATTGCTAGATTAGCTCTTGCAATGCTTTATATAGCCATTAATTTGTGGGTTTTAGTAATTTGGGAGGAATTATATGTGGTAATTTATTTAATATATATGCAATTTGATCTCAAAATAACTCTTAGTTTGCAATTGTAGGTGTGGTTTACTTAGCGCCTTCCCGTCTCCGTCCTAACCACCGTCGATCGTCCGCACTGTCCTGTCACCGGCACCACCTTGTGGTGAGCCTCTTGTTCTTATCTTTTTTTATATAAAAAATCATGTTTGTGTGATTTAGATATATAGTTACTGGTATAATTATCTTACCCTTACGTTGTTTGTTATACATAGTGCCATGGTTTTGATATCCGTCGAGAGGTTAAATTTAGTTGAAAGAGAAAACGAGTATTTGAAAGAAAAATTGAGAAGAATTGAGGGGAAGAAGATGGAATTGGAATTGCATGTTGCCGATGTCGTCGATGATCACAAGATCAAGATGGAGAAAATGCGCTTGAAGATTAGAAAGATAACAAAATATGCCATTGATAATGAGGCTTGGTATCATTATGCTGTTAGATCAATTGTTACCTTAGTTGTGATCTTGATCACATTTGTTGTTGCATTTAAATGCTTTAGCTAGAGAGTTATTTGTATGTTGCATTTAAGTGTTGTATGAACTTGTATTAATTTGGTACTTTCGGTGTTGTGTAATGAAGATGAGCCGGCAATGGATGTATGATGATCGATGCTCTCCCCAGTTCATTAATGGCGTGCATACTTTTCTGAATGCGGCTGAGGCAAACAAGCAGGCGGATGGTTTTATGCCTTTTCCATGTGCTGGCTGTAAGTATGATCACAATTACTCTAACTCAAGAACCATTCACGTCCACCTGTTTGAGTCCAGTTTCATGCCCCACTATAATGTTTGGACCAAGCACGGAGAAAGAGGGGTTATGATGGAAGACAATGAAGAAGAAGAGGACGACGACATCTATCCTAGCCATGGATTCCCTGAATACAATGGTACAACAATGGGGGCAGAATCTGAGCCGGCAATGCGGCAAGAAGCTGAAGAAGAGGCATTTGATGAGCCCGCTGATGATCTAGGTCGGGCCATTGCCGATGCAAAGAGAAACTGCACAACTGAAAAGGAGAGGCTGAAGTTGCAGCGAATGTTAGAGGATCACAAGAAATTGTTGTACCCAAATTGCGAAGCTCACAAGAAAAAGCTGGGCAGCACACTGGAATTGCTGCAATGGATGGCAGAGAATGGTGTATCTGACAAGGGATTTGGAAAGTTGCTGGTAATGTTAAAGAAGATGCTTCCAAAGGACAACGAATTGCCCGAGAGTACGTATGAAGCAAAGAAGGCTGTCTGCCCTCTAGGGTTAGAGGTGCAGAAGATGCATGCATGCCCTAATGACTGCATCCTCTACCGGGGTGAGTACGAGGATTTGAACGCGTGCCCGGTATGCGGTGCATTGCGCTATAAGGTCAGCCGTGATGACCCTGGTGATGTCGAGGGCGAGCGCGCCAAGAAAAAGATTCCCGCCAAGGTGATGTGGTATGCTCCTATAATACCACGGTTGAAACGTTTGTTCCAAAACAAAGAGCATGCCAAGGTGATGCGATGACACAAAGAAGACCGTAAGAAAGACGGAAAGTTGAGAGTACCCGCTGACGGGTCGCAGTGGAGAAAAATCGAGAGAAAGTACAACAGGGAGGAGTTTGGAGGTGACGCAAGGGACGTATGGTTTGGTCTAAGCGCAGATGGCATTAATCCTTTTGGGGAGCAGAGCAGCAACCATAGCACCTGGCCTGTGACTCTATGTATGTATAACCTTCGTCCTTGGTTGTGCATGAAGCGGAAGTTCATTATGATGCCAGTGCTCATCCAAGGCCCTAAGCAATCCAGCAACGACATTGATGTGTACCTAAGGCCATTAGTTGAAGAACTCTTACAGGTGTGGAATGAAAAAGGTGTACGTGCGTGGGATGAGCACAGACAGGAAGAGTTTAATCTAATAGCATTGCTGTTCGTTACCATCAATGATTGGCCTGCTTTCAGTAACCTTTCAGGACAGACAAACAAGGGATACCACGCATGCACGCATTGTATGGATGATACTGACAGTATATATTTGGATAATTGTTGGAAGAATGTGTACCTCGGACATCATCGATTTCTTCCGAGCAGGCATCCCGTAAGAAAGAAAGGCAAGCATTTCAAAGATGAGGCGGATCAACGTACGAAGCCCCGCCACCGAACTGGTGTTGATGTACATGATATGGTCAAGGATTTGAAGGTAGTCTTTGGAAAGGGTCCGGACGGACAACCTGTTCCGAATGACGCTGACGGACATGCACCCATGTGGAAGAAGAATTCTATATTTTGGGACCTGCCCTATTGTAACGCCTCGGACACACCTGCCGGTGGTCGTTACTCCTGGCGGGATCTAGACTGGCCCCACATATCAATACTAGTCTTTTCTGCGCACTTTGTCCTCACTCGTGCGCACCCGGGAGCAACTTTCTGGTCGGTCACCCATCCTGAAACTACTCCAAGTTGCGCAGATGGCATTAATCCTTTTGGGGAGCAGAGCAGCAACCATAGCACCTGGCCTGTGACTCTATGTATGTATAACCTTCGTCCTTGGTTGTGCATGAAGCGAAAGTTCATTATGATGCTAGTGCTCATCCAAGGCCCTAAGCAATCCAGCAACGACATTGATGTGTACCTAAGGCCATTAGTTGAAGAACTCTTACAGGTGTGGAATGAAAAAGGTGTACGTGCGTGGGATGAGCACAGACAGGAAGAGTTTAATCTAATAGCGTTGCTGTTCGTTACCATCAATGATTGGCCTGCTTTCAGTAACCTTTAAGGACAGACAAACAAGGGATACCACGCATGCACGCATTGTTTGGATGATACTGACAGTATATATTTGGATAATTGTTGGAAGAATGTGTACCTCGGACATCGTCGATTTCTTCCGAGCAGGCATCCCGTAAGAAAGAAAGGCAAGCATTTCAAAGGTGAGGCGGATCAACGTACGAAGCCCCGCCACCGAACTGGTGTTGATGTACATGATATGGTCAAGGATTTGAAGGTAGTCTTTGGAAAGGGTCCGGGCGGACAACCTGTTCCGAATGACGCTGACGGACATGCACCCATGTGGAAGAAGAATTCTATATTTTGGGACCTGCCCTATTGTAACGCCTCGGACACACCTGCCGGTGGTCGTTACTCCTGGCGAGATCTAGACTGGCCCCACATATCAATACTAGTCTTTTCTGCGCACTTTGTCCTCACTCGTGCGCACCCGGGAGCAACTTTCTGGTCGGTCACCCATCCTAAAACTACTCCAAGCTGAGCACGCTTAACTTTCGAGTTCTATCCGAATGGGCTCCCGGAAAAGAAGGAATTCCTTATTGATATGAGTAGTCTATCGTCCCAAATAAGCCAGGCTATCACATACACCCCCACTCAGAGGAACCGACGTCCTCGTCGGGCCACAGGAACGTTCCCTCTTAGCACAAACGTCTGAGCATCCAGTCCGATACATGTGCCATGGCGTGTGCCACGACGGGTCACAAACGTCATGAACAACATGACCGAGCACCCGTCTGCAAACATCCGTGTAACCGCGAGGGTCGGTTCTGATACCAACTTGTAACGCCCCGGACACACCCGCCGGTGGTCGTTACTCCTGGCGGGATCTAGACTGGCCCCACATATCAATACTAGTCTTTTCTGCGCACTTTGTCCTCACTCGTGCGCACCCGGGAGCAACTTCCCGGTCGGTCACCCATCCTGATACTACTCCAAGCTGAGCACGCTTAACTTTGGAGTTCTATCCGAATGGGCTCCCGGAAAAGAAGGAATTCCTTATTGATATGAGCAGTCTATCATCCCTAATAAGCCAGGCTATCACACCTATTCGAAAGACCTAGAGGTCCACTCCGCAATCGACGTGATGCACGTGACGAAGAATCTTTGCGTGACCCTGCGCGGCTTCTTGCGTGTGTATGGGAAGACAAAAGATACACCGAAGGCACGGGAGGACCAGCAACGTATGCACGGAAAAGACGACATACATCAGGGTCATGCCAGCTATGCTCTTACCAAAGAAGAGAAGGAAATCTTCTTTGAATGCCTGCTCAGTATTAAGGTACCGTCTGGCTTCTCGTCGAACATAAAGGGAATAATAAATATGGCAGAGAAAAAGTTTCAGAACCTAAAATCTCATGACTGCCACGTGATTATGACGCAACTGCTTCCGGTTGCATTGAGGGGGCTTCTACCAGAAAATGTTCGATTACCATTGTGAAGCTATGTGCATTCCTCAATGCAATCTCTCAGAAGGTAATCGATCTAGAAATCATACCAACGTTACATAATGATTTGGTGCAATGTCTTGTCAGTTTCGAGTTGGTGTTCCCACCATCCTTCTTCAACACCATGACGCACATCCTAGTTCACCTATGCGAAGAGATTAACGTTCTGGGTCCTGTATTTCTACACAACATGTTCCCCTTTGAGAGGTTCATGGGAGTCTTAGAGAAATATGTTCATAACCGTGCTAGGCCAGAAGGAAGCATCTCCAAGGGCCATGAAAATGAGGAGGTCATTGAGTTTTTTATTGACTTTATTCCTGACCTTAAGCCGATTGGTGTTCCTGAATCGCGGCATAAGGTCAGACTGGATGGAAAAGGCACGCTAGGAGGGGATCAAATAATATGTATGGATGGGCATTCGCTCACTCAAGCACACTACACAGTTCTACAGAGCTCCGCCTTGGTGGCTCCGTATATGGACGAACACAAGAATTTTCTGTTGGGGAACGTAGTATTTTAAAATTTTCCTACGATCACGCAAGATCTATCTACCAGATGCATAGCAATGAGAGGGAGAGTGTGTCTACGTACCCTCGTAGACTGGGAGCGGAAGCGTCAAGTGACGCGGTTGATGTAGTCGAACTTCTTCGCGATCCAACCGATCAAGCACCGAACATACGGCACCTCCGCATTCAGCACACGTTCAGCTTGATGACGTCCCACGAGATCTTGATCCAGTTGAGCTTCACGGGAGAGTTTAGTCAGCACGACGGCATGGTGACGGATATGATGTATCTACCGGCGTAGGGCTTCGCCTAAGCACTGCAACGGTATGACCAAGGTGTGTTTCTGTGTAGGGGGGCACCGCACACGGCTAAAACAATTCAACTTGTGTGTCTTTGGGTGCCCCCCTGCCCCCGTATATAAAGGAGCAAGGGGGAGGCCGGCCGACCCCTTGTGGCGCGCCTAGGAGGTGCAATCCTACTAGGAATAGGATTGCAATCCAATTCCTAGTAGGAACTACCAAAAGGGAGAAGGGGGAAAGGAAGGAGAGGGAGAAGGAGAAGGAAAGGGGCGCAGGTCCCCCTCCCTCCTTGTCCAATTCGGACCAAGGGGTGGGGGCGCGGGGCCCAGCCCTGGCCCTCCTTCCCTCTTTCTCCTACGGCCCATTAAGGCCCATAGCTTCCCCAGGGGTTCCGGTAACCCCCCCCCGGTACTCCGGTAAATTCCGAAACTTTACGGAACACTTCCGTTGTCCGAATATAGTCGTCCTATATATCAATCTTTACCTCTCGGACATTCCGAGACTCCTCGTCATGTCCGTGATCTCATCCGGGACTCCAAACAACCTTCAGTACATAAAAACTCATAAACTCATAATACCGATCGTCATCAAACGTTAAGCGTGCGGACCCTACGGGTTCGAGAACTATGTAGACATGACCGAGACTCATCTTCGGTCAATAACCAATAGCGGAACCTGGATGCTCATATTGGCTCCTACATATTCTACGAAGATCTTTATCGGTCAAACCGCATAACAACATACGTTGTTCCTTTTGTCATCGGTATGTTGCTTGCCCCAAATTCGATCGTCGGTATCTCTATACCTAGTTCAATCTCGTTACCAGTAAGTCTCTTTACTCGTTCCGTAATACATCATCTCGTGACTAACTCATTAGTCATTTGCTTGCAAGGCTTATTATGATGTGCATTACCGAGAGGGCCCAGAGATACCTCTCCGACACTCGGAGTGACAAATCCTAGTCTTGATCTATGCCAACACCACGAACACTTTTGGAGACACCTGTAGAGCATCTTTATGATCACCCAGTTACGTTGTGACATTTGATAGCACACAAGGTGTTCCTACAGTATTCAGGAGTTGCATAATCTCATAGTCATAGGAACATGTATAAGTCATGAAGAAAGCAATAGCAGTAAAACTAAACGATCATAGTGCTAAGCTAACGGATGGGTCTAGTCCATCACATCATTCTCCTAATGATGTGATCCTATTGATCAAATGACAACTCATGTCTATGGCTAGGAAACATAGCCACCTTTGATCAATGAGCTAGTCTAGTAGAGGCATACTAGGGACATACTATTTTGTCTATGTATTCACACATGTATCAAGTTTCCGATTAATACAATTCGAGCATGAATAAAAGACATTTATCATGATATAAGGAAATACAAATAACATCTTTATTATTGCCTCTAGGGCATATTTCCTTCAGCCTCCCACTTGAACTAGAGTCAATAATCTAGATTACAAAGCGATGATCCTCACACCCATGGAGTCCTGGTGCTGATCATGTTTTGCCCGTGGAAGAGGCTTAGTCAACGGGTCTGCAATATTCAGATCCATATGTATCTTGCAAATCTCTGTGTCTCCCTCCTTGACTAGATCGCGGATGGAATTGAAGCGTCTTTTGATGTGCTTTGTTCTCTTGTGAAACCTAGATTCCTTCGCCAAGGCTATTGCTCCAGTGTTGTCACAAAAGATTTTCATTTGACCCGATGCACTAGGTATTACACCTAGATCGAATATGAACTCCTTCATCCAGACTCCTTCATTTGCTGCTTCCGAAGCAGCTATGTATTCCGCTTCACACGTAGATCCCGCCACGACGCTCTGCTTGGAACTCCACCGACTGACAGCTTTACCGTTCAATAAAAATACATATCCGGTTTGTGACTTAGAGTCATCCGGATTAGTGTCAAAGCAAGAATCGACGTAAACGTTTACGACGAGCTCTTTGTCACCTCCATATACGAGAAACATATCCTTTGTCCTTTTGAGGTATTTCAGGATGTTTTTGACAGCTGTCCAGTGATCCATTCCTGGATTACTTTGGTACCTCCCTGCTAGACTTATAGCAAGGCACACATCAGGTCTGGTACACAACATTGCATACATGATAGATCCTATGGCCGAGGCATAGGGAATGACTTTCATTTTCTCTCTATCTTTTGCAGTGGTCGGGCATTGAGTCTTACTCAACTTCATACCTTGTAACACAGGCAATAACCCTTTCTTCGACTGATCCATTTTGAACTTCTTCAAAACTTTATCAAGGTATGTGCTTTGTGAAAGTCCAATTAAGCGTCTTGATCTATCTCAATAGATCTTGATGCCTAATATATAAGTAGCTTCACCGAGGTATTTCATTGAAAAACTCTTATTCAAGTATCCTTTTATGCTATCCAGAAATTCTATATCATTTCCAATCAACAATATGTCATCCACATATAATATTACAAATGCTACAGAGCTCCCACTCACTTTCTTGTAAATACAGGCTTCTCCAATAGTCTGTATAAAACCATATTCTTTGATCACCTCATCAAAGCGTATATTCCAACTCCGAGATGCTTGCACCAGTCCATATATGGATCGCTGGAGCTTGCATACTTTGTTAGCACCTTTTGGATCGACAAAACATTCTGGTTGCATCATATACAACTCTTCTTTGAGATATCCATTCAGGAATGCAGTTTTGACATCCATTTGCCATATTTCATAATCAGAAAATGCGGCAATTGCTAACATGATTCGGACAGACTTAAGCATCGCTACAGGTGAGAAAGTCTCATCATAGTCAACTCCTTGAACTTGTCGAAACCCTTTCGCAACAAGTTGAGCTTTGTAAACAGTAACATTACCGTCTGTGTCGGTCTTCCTCTTGAAGATCCATTTATTTTCGATGGCTTGCCGATCATTGGGCAAGTCAACCAAAGTCCATACTTTGTTCTCATACATGGATCCCATCTCAGATTTCATGGCCTCAAGCCATTTTGCGGAATCTGGGCTCATCATCGCTTCCACATAGTTCGTAGGTTCATCATAGTCTAGTAACATGACTTCCAGAGCTGGGTTGCCGTACCACTTTGGTGCGGAACGTACTCTGGTTGATCTACAACGTTCAGCAGAAACTTGATCTGAAGTTTCATGATCATCATCATTAGCTTCATCACTAATTGGTGTAGGAATCACTGGAACAATTTTCTGTGATGTACTACTTTCCAATTCAGGAGAAGGTACAATTACCTCATCAAGTTCTACTTTCCTCCCACTCACTTCTTTCGAGAGAAACTCCTTCTCTAGAAAGGATCCATTCTTAGCAACGAATATCTTGCCTTCGGATCTGTGATAGAAGGTGTACCCAACAGTCTCTTTTGCATATCCTATGAAGACACATTTCTCCGACTTGGGTTCGAGCTTATCAAGTTGAAGCTTTTTCACATAAGCATCGCAGCCCCAAACTTTAAGAAACGACAACTTTGGTTTCTTGCCAAACCATAGTTCATAAGGTGTCGTCTCAATGGATTTAGATGGTGCCCTATTTAACGTGAATGCTGTTGTCTCTAAAGCGTAACCCCAAAACGATAGTGGTAAATCAGTAAGAGACATCATAGATCGCACCATATCCAATAAAGTACGGTTACGACGTTCAGACACACCATTACGCTGTGGTGTTCCGGGTGGCGTGAGTTGTGAAACTATTCCACATTGTTTCAAATGAAGACCAAACTCATAACTCAAATATTCTCCTCCACGATCAGATCGTAGAAACTTTATTTTCTTGTTACGATGATTCTCTACTTCACTCTGAAATTCTTTGAACTTTTCAAATGTTTCAGACTTGTGCTTCATTAAGTAGATATACCCATATCTGCTCAAATCATCAGTAAAGGTCAGAAAATAACGATACCCGCCGCGAGCTTCAATACTCATTGGCCCACATACATCAGTATGTATGATCTCCCACAAATCTGTTGCTCGCTCCATAGTTCCGGAGAACGGAGTTTTAGTCATCTTGCCCATGAGGCATGGTTCGCAACCACCAAGTGATTCATAATCAAGTGATTCCAAAAGTCCATCACTATGGAGTTTCTTCATGCGCTTTACACCAATATGACCTAAACGGCAGTGCCACAAATAAGTTGCACTATCATTATTAACCTTGCATCTTTTGGCTTCAATATTATGAATATGTGTATCACTACAATCGAGATCTAGTAAGAATAGACCACTCTTCAAGGGTGCATGACCATAAAAGATATTATTCATAAAAATAGAACAACCATTATTCTCTGATTTAAATGAATAACCGTCTCGCAACAAAGAAGATCCAGATATAATGTTCATGCTCAATGCTGGCACCAAATAACAATTATTTAGGTCTAAAACTAATCCCGAAGGTAGATGTAGAGGTAGCGTGCCGACGGCGATCACATCGACTTTGGAACCATTTCCCACGCGCATCGTCACCTCGTCCTTAGCTAATCTTCGTTTAATCTGTAGTCCCTGTTTCGAGTTACAAATATTAGCAACCGAACCGGTATCAAATTCCCAGGTACTACTACGATCATTAGTAAGGTACACATCAATAACATGTATATCACATATACCTTTGTTCACCTTTCCATCCTTCTTATCCGCCAAATACTTGGGGCAGTTCCGCTTCCAGTGTCCAGTCCCTTTGAAGTAGAAGCACTCAGTTTCAGGCTTGGCTCCAGACTTGGGTTTCTTCACGGGAGTAGCAACTGTCTTGCTATTCTTCTTGAAGTTCCCCTTCTTTCCCTTGCCCCTTTTCTTGAAACTAGTGGTCTTGTTAACCATCAACACTTGATGCTCCTTTTTGATTTCTACCTCCGCAGCTTTGAGCATAGAGAAGAGCTCGGGAATTGTCTTCTGCATCCCTTGCATATTATAGTTCATCACGAAGCCTTTATAGCTTGGTGGCAGTGATTGAAGAACTCTATCAATAACACTATCCTCGTCAACTTTGCAACCAAGTTGAGTCATATGATTGTAGTACCCAGACATTCTGAGTAAGTGTTCTCTGATAGAACTATTCTCCTCCATCTTGCAGCTGTAGAACTTATTGGAAATCTCATATTTCTCAATCCGGGCATTTGCTTGAAATATTAACTTCAACTCTTGGAACATATCATATGTTCCATGACGTTCAAAACATCGTTGAAGTCCCGGTTCTAAGCCGTAAAGCATGGCACACTGAACTATCGTGTAGTCATCAGACCGCGTCTGCCAGACTTCAAAGCGTCTACATTAGCGGGAGGGGGCTTGTCACCTAGCGGTGCTTCAAGGACATAATTCTTCTGTGCAGCAATGAGGATAATCCTCAAGTTACGGACCCAGTCCGTGTAATTGCTACCATCATCTTTCAACTTAGCTTTCTCTAGGAATGCATTAAAATTCAAAGGAACGGTAGCACGGGCCATTGATCTACAATAACATAGATATGCAAAAACTATCAGGACTAAGTTCATGATAAATTAAAGTTCAATTTAATCATATTACTTAAAGAACTCCCACTTAGATAGACATCCCTACGGTCATCTAAATGATCACGTGATCCAAATTAACTAAACCATGTCCGATCATCACGTGAGATGGAGTAGTTTCAATGGTGAACATCTTATGTTGATCATATCTACTATAATATTCACGCTCAACCTTTCGGTTTCTAGTGTTCCGAGGCCATATCTGCATATGATAGGCTCGTCAAGTTTAACCCGAGTATTATGCGTGGGCAAAACTGGCTTACACCCGTTGTATTTGAACGTAGAGCTTATCGCACCCGATCATCACGTGGTGTCTCGGCACGACGAACTTTCGCAACGGAGCATACTCAGGGAGAACACTTATACCTTGAAATTTAGTAAGGGATCATCTTATAATGCTACCGTCGTTCTAAGCAAAATAAGAAGCATAATAAGATAAACATCACATGCAATCAAAATATGTGACATGATATGGCCATCATCATCATGTGCTTTTGATCTCCATCTTCAAAGCACCGTCATGATCACCTTCGTCACCGGCGCGACACCTTGATCTCCATCGTAGCATCGTTGTTGTCTCGCCAACTATTGCTTCTACGACTATCGCTACCGCTTAGTGATAAAGTAAAGCAATTACATGGCGATTGCATTTCATACAATAAAGCGACAACTATATGGCTCCTGCCAGTTGCCGATAACTTTACAAAACATGATCATCTCATACAAAACCGTATAACTCATCATGTCTTGACCATATCACATCACAACATGCCCTGCAAAAACAAGTTAGACGTCCTCTACTTTGTTGTTGCAAGTTTTACGTGGCTGCTATGGGCTTAGCAAGAACCGTTCTTACCTACGCATACAAAAACCACAACGATGTTTCGTCAAGTATGTGCTGTTTTAACCTTCACAAGGACCGGGCATAGCCACACTTGATTCAGCTAAAGTGAGAGACATAGACACCTGCCAGTCACCTTTAAGCAACGAGTGCTCATAACGGTGAAACCAGTTTCGCGTAAGCGTACGCGTAATGTCGGTCCAGGCCGCTTCATCTCACAATACCGCCGAAGCAAAGTATGACATGCTGGTAAGCAGTATGACTAGTATCGCCCACAATTCATTGTGTTCTACTCGTGCATATCATCTACACATAGACCTGGCTCTGATACCACTGTTGGGGAACGTAGTATTTTAACATTTTCCTACGATCATGCAAGATCTATCTACCAGATGCATTGCAACGAGAGGGAGAGTGTGTCTACGTACCCTCGTAGACTGGGAGCGGAAGCGTCAAGTGACGCGGTTAATGTAGTCGAACTTCTTCGCGATCCAACCGATCAAGCACCGAACGTACGACACCTCCGCGTTCAGCACACGTTCAGCTTGATGACGTCCCACGAGCTCTTGATCCAGTTGAGCTTCACGGGAGAGTTTAGTCAGCACGACGGCGTGGTGATGGATATGATGTATCTACCGGCGCAGGGCTTCGCCTAAGCACTGCAACGGTATGACCGAGGTGTGTTTCTGTGAAGGGGGGCACCGCACACGGCTAAACCAATTCAAGTTGTGTGTCTTTGGGTGCCCCCCTGCCCCCGTATATAAAGGAGCAAGGGGGGAGGCCGGTCGGCCCCTTGTGGCGCGCCTAGGAGGTGCAATCCTACTAGGAATAGGATTGCAATCCTATTCCTAGTAGGAACTACCAAAAGGGAGAAGGTGGAAAGGAAGGAGAGGGAAAAGGAGAAGGAAAGGGGCGTTGCCCCCCCTCCCTCCTTGTACAATTTGGACCAAGGGGTGGGGGGCGCGCGGCCCAGCCTTGGCCCTCCTTCCCTCTTTCTCCTACGACCCATTAAGGCCCATAGCTTCCCCAGGGGTTCCGGTAACCCCCCCGGTACTCCGGTAAATTCCAAAACTTTACGGAGCACTTCCGTTGTCCGAATATAGTCGTCCTATATATCAATCTTTACGTCCCGGACATTCCGAGACTCCTCGTCATGTCCGTGATCTCATCCGGGACTCCGAACAACCTTTGGTACATCAGAACTCATAAACTCATAATACCGATCGTCATCAAGCGTTAAGCGTGCGGACCCTACGGTATTCGTGAGTTGCATAATCTCATAGTCATAGGAACATGTATAAGTCATGAAGAAAGCAATAGCAGTAAAACTAAACGATCATAGTGCTAAGCTAACGGATGGGTCTAGTCCATCACATCATTCTCCTAATGATGTGATCCCGTTGATCAAATGACAACTCGTGGCTATGGCTAGGAAACATAGCCATCTTTGATCAATGAGCTAGTCTAGTAGAGGCATACTAGGGACATACTATTTTGTCTATGTATTCACACATGTATCAAGTTTCTGATTAATACAATTCTAGCATGAATAAAAGACATTTATCATGATATAAGGAAATACAAATAACATCTTTATTATTGCCTCTAGGGCATATTTCCTTCATTTTCTATGATCCAAACACCCCGAGCAGTCTGACGACTGGATTACACGTGAACAAACGACGACTTTCGCCGGCTGGTTGTAGACACGTGCCATGCATGACGCCGCTATTGAAGATGACATGTACTTGCTGTCCCAGTTACCATCTTCGAATATAATGACTTTCAAAGGGTACAAGATAAATGGGAATACATTTTACACGATCGCCCAAGATAAGAAGAGCACCAACCAAAACAGTGGTGTCCGCTTTGATGCAGCAACCAAGACGGGAAAGGAAACATATTATGGTTACATAGAGGACATATGGGAACTTGACTATGGACGTGGTTTGAAGGTCCCTTTGTGTCAGTGCAAATGGGTCAATATGAAACGAGGCGAGGTAACTGAAGACCCGCAATACGAAATGACAACAGTGGATCTCAACAATCTTGCGTATGCAGACGAACCATTCGTCCTAGCCAATGATGTGGCATAGGTTTCCTATGTGAAGGACATGTCTACCAAGCTGAGAAAAAAGAAAAGATAAGGAAGCGAATGCATCATACAATGAGCCAAAGCGCCACATAGTTCTTTCTGGGAAAAGAAATATCGTGGGAGTGGATGACAAGACAGACATGTCAGAAGATTATGAAAGTTTGATGAAATTGCTCCATTCACAGTGAATATTGACCCGAGCATATAGTTAAGTGACGAAGATTGCCATGGTTACGACGCAAAGGGACACACGCGAAGAAAAAGTTTAACACCCAAAGATTCCACTCTGGGATGTGATCGGCTTCACTATCATCACTTTCTTCTCTAGTGAGTTTCCGGACTTATATATCTGGAAAGTCCCGCTTCGAACAAACCAGAGGGAATCTTTGTAATAGTTAGGGTACTTATGTGTTTTGGCATTTGAAACACGAAGAAATTTTATGTGCAAACAAATTCTTTCATGCATTTACTGAATTTTTCAGCTAAATGACCTTGAAATTGAAAAACACTTCAAACGAACTCTGAAAAGGTTGAAAGTTGGCATGGTATCATAATTTCACCCACATAGCACGTGCAAAAAAGTAGAGAGGGTTAAGGCAAAAACTGGATCCACTTCGTGTACAAAATGGATAATCTCTTTCGAAGTATCTGGGGTTCGGACGAAAATTCATGTGTTACAAAGGCATTTCATTTTTTATATAACCTAAGTATTACCAAGTCTTATATTTACTAATTGGAGGCACCGTTGGAGCCTCCACGTTAATCCTTGAAAACTATCTACAATAACCATCAGATCTAAATTGTACGCGTAGAATTAATGAGATTATGAATTCTATTTTATCTATTTGGTAGTATGTATGTTTTTTAAGCGAAGTAGTCCATACGTTACAAGGCAGATCTGATCGGCCCAAGAGTCCATGCGTGTTAAACTAGGTAACGTGCAAAGTAAAATCACCTAGCAAATTAAATATATTTTTCTTTCAACGTACTACTAGACATGCATGCGTCACTCAGCTATGTGGAGTATATACACAAGTGTGTTATGGGTACATCTAGACATGTGAAGTAATTTTATTATTAAAAATCGCCACCCACACTACCATAACACACATATATACATATATACTCCCAAATTTCTATGTGATTTACATAGTGTTTTCTGAAAGTATTAAAAATAGTGTAGAAAATTTTCTAAATCTTTGTCCCAAGTACATGTATAAGAACCTAGATTATATTAATGAATCAAAATTGTTAAAACAAATCTATTCAAAAAAAACAAAATTGCGAATCTTCTCCACTACATAAGAGGTTAGCCGATTTCAGAAGTGAGGGCATGTTGTTTAAGTTTCATCTATAAGATGTTAAAAGAATAATCAAGCGAAAATGCGAGAATGCTTAATTACTTAAAAATGTAATTTGGTAGTAGTTGAAGAAAAGTCGCTGAAGTAATGTACTTTAAAAAAATGAAATTGCTAAACTTTGTAATGCATCAAAGCTCCGCTGATTCCAAAAGTGAGGGCATGGAATTTGAGTTTCGGATTTTTGATATATATGGAATAACCACACAAAAATGTGTGGACGCTTAATTAACTTAAAATATAAATTAGAAGTAGCCAAAGAAAAACATCGTCGTTACTTTTCCTAGCGGCCCTGTTGGCATGTCATATGATCAATTTCAGTTCAAGGCTCATGTCCTCGAGAAAGGAGAGACTTCTTTTTTATGAAAAATGAAATTTCAGTCATGGGGTAGAGGATGGCTGATTGTGTTGCCAGTGCCGTGGAAGTCCTCTCTGTATACTCGGAATTGTGCCAAGGGATCATATGTGTGACAGTCCTGGATGGGTAGCCCACTTTTACAATGGAGTCAAAGTCTCAGGGACAGGACATGCGCGTCTTGACTCTTGAGTGGTGTGCGATTCATTCTACAGGGCAGGTGTCGAACAAGTATTGTTCTCCTAAATTAAATTTATAATTGATGCTTCTTTGATAATTCATTATGATGTGTTGATAAATGAGGGTAGAGAGGAAGTCAAGACTTACACAACCCTAAAGTAAGTCACATACTATATATGGATTATAAATCATAAGAAGAACCTAATTGGCTTATTATTCAACCGCATTTACACAATAACATGCAAAAGTTCAAGCCATTAAGAACATACTCTTAGGTTAAACATAGCTTTTTTCAACACACTTTAACATTGTAGTCACATATTACCTACATTTTAATTCCTGCATGCCTTTGCATACTAGCCCGTGTGGATGCACGGGTTGACGAACTGTTGAATATAATGATAAAACACACTAATATTAAACATAAGAAAAAAGAATCACTGAAAAATCTATTTTTCAAGTTAAGTTATTCACAAACTAGTGATTCACAGAAATTTGGAATAATTCAAATAATTCAAATTAAAACTATTCAAATTTGAAAACTAGTGGCACTAACAGAAAGTTTGTAATTTTTTGTACCTAAAGAAAAAATATTCACAAAAAAACTCTAAATAAAGCAAAAAACAACCTAGAAATAAGTAAAAGATTTAAATAAAGTAGACACTAGAAAAAACTAAATAAAAAAGCCCACCTACTAGGGCACAACGGCCTGCATACGACTAGAAACCCAACATGCAGTTGGGCCAGGATGTGATACGTCTCCAACGTATCTACTTTTCCAAACCCTTTTGCCCTTATTTTGGACTCTAACTTGCATGATTTGAATGGAACTAACCCGGATTGACGCTGTTTTCAGCAGAACTGCCATGGTGTTGTTTTTGTGCAGAATAAAAAAGTTCTCGGAATCGCGTGAAAATCAACGGAGAATTATTTCAGAAAATATAAAAAATACCTGCAAGAAGATACTCACTGGGGGGCCCACAGCCTGTCCTCGAGGGTGGGGGCACGCCCCCCTTCCCAGGGCACGCCCCCCTGCCACGAGGGCCCCCCGATGCTCCATCGGCGTACCCCCAGGTCCTATATATTTCGTTTCGGGGAGAGAAAAAATCAAGGAGAAGGAATTATCGTGTTTTACGAGACGAAGCCGCCGCCAAGCCCTAATCTCTCTCGGGAGGGCTGATCTGGTGTCCGTTCGGGGCTCCGGATAGTGGAGATCGTCGCCATCGTCATCATCAACCTTACTCCATAACCAATTCCATGATGCTCACTGCCGTGTGTGAGTAATTCCATCATAGGCTTGCTGGACGGTGATGGGTTGGATGGTATCTATCATGTAATCGAGTTAGTTTTGTTAGGGTTTGATCCCTAGTATCCACTATGTTCTGAGATTGATGTTGCTATGACTTTGCTATGCTTAATGCTTGTCACTAGGGCCCGAGTGCCATGATTTCAGATCTGAACCTATTATGTTTTCATGAATATAGTTGTGTTCTTGATCCTATCTTGCAAGTCTATAGTCACCTACTATGTGTTATGATCCGACAACCCCGAAGTGACAATAATCGGGACCACTCCCGGTGATGACCATAGTTTGAGGAGTTCATGTATTCACTATGTGTTAATGCTTTGGTCCGATACTCTATTAAAAGGAGGCCTTAATATCCCTTAGTATCCAATAGGACCCCACTGCCACGGGAGGGTAGGACAAAAGATGGCATGCAAGTTCTTTTCCATAAGCACGTATGACTATATTCGGAATATATGCCTACATTGCATTGATAAACTGGAGCTAGTTCTGTGTCACCCTAGGTTATAACTTCTACATGATGAATTGCATCCGACATAATTTCCCATCACCGCACCAACGCCTACGAGCTTTACCTATATTGCTTGCTGCTTATTTACTTTTTCGTTGTTACTCTCACAAAAACTACAAAAACACTATATTTACTTTTATTGCTGCTACCGCCACTATCATATTACTTTGCTACTAAACTACCTTGCTGCAGATATTAAGTTTCCAGGTGTGGTTGAATTGATAACTCAGCTGCTAATACTTAAGAGTATTCTTTGGCTCCCCTTGTGTCGAATCAACAAATTTGGGATGAATACTTTACCCTCAAAAACTGTTGCGATCCCCTACACTTGTGGGTTATCAAGACTATTTTCTGGCGCCGTTGCCGGGGAGCATAGCTCTATTATTTAAGTCACTTGGGATTTATATCTGTTTATCACTATGAATAATTTGATGGACTCAAAAACCTAGATCTTACCCTCAACTACGAGGGGAGGTAAGGAGCTGCCATCTAGCTCTGCACTTGATTCTCCTTCTGTTATGAGTAAACTTGCGACACCTACTCCTGCTATTGAATCTGATATGTCGTACATTCTTGATGGTGCTACTTCTGCTATGTATGATGAAACTACCTCTATGCCTGATACTGTGCCACTAGGTGAATTTCTTGATGAACAAATTGCTAAGGTTAGGGAGAGTGCAAATGTTGATGATATTTATGAAAGTGATGATGAAACTACTCCCAATAGATATGAATTGCCTGTTGTGCCTAAGGGTTATGTTATGGATGAAGAAACTGCTCGAGACTTTCTTGCTTGCAATGATAGATATGATCTTAAGAAGTTATTAGCTAAGCCGAAAGAAAAGTACTTGAATGCTAGGATGAAATATGACCCTGCTTTTGTTACTTCACCTATATGTGTCACTGATAAGGATTATGAATTCTCTGTTGATCCTGAGTTAATTACTTTGGTTGAATCTGATCCTTTCCATGGTTATGAGTCTGAAACTGTTGTGGCACATCTTACTAAGTTGAATGATATAGCCACCCTGTTTACCAACGATGAAAAGATTCGGTATTACTATATCGTTAAAGCTATTTCCGTTCTCGTTAAAGGGTGATGCTAAGACTTGGTTTAATTCTCTTGATCCTGGTTGTGTGCGTAGTCCCCAGGATTTGATTTATTACTTTTCTGCTATATATTTTCCCGCTCATAAGATACAAGCTGCCTTACGTGAAATATATACCTTTGCTCAAACTGAAGAAGAGAGTCTCCCACAAGCTTGGGGGAGGCTTCTCCAATTATTTAATGCTTTGCCTGATCATCCTCTTGAGATGCATGATATACTTGATGTCTTTTATAATGGACTAACCGATGCTTCCAGAGACCACCTGGATAGTTGTGCTGGTTGTGTTTTCAGGGAAAGAACAGTGGAACAAGCTGAATTACTATTGAATAATATGCTAGCCAATGAAAATAATTGGACACTTCCTGTCGGGGATATACCCCGCGGCGTAACCCGGCCGGAGGTATAACCCGACCGGACTTGGCGGTTTATTTGAGACGGTTTACACTTGGCAATTCACTGGTAACCCGACGGACGGATCACAGATGAGAAGGTCCAAGGCCCAGAAGGCCGGTTCATGTTATGGTGGGCCGGTTTATGAAGAAAGCACAAGGAATATTCTCCTACAAAGGAAGTAAGACTAGGACTCCTTGTAATAGAGTAATCCTAATCCTACTAGGACTCTACATGTAACCCGCCCCTTCAACATATATAAGGAGGGGCAGGGCTCCCCAAAGAGAAAAAAAGTTCTCACAAGCAACAACAAACAATCTCTAGGGCTAGACACAAAGATCCGGTTTACCGGCGACCCCATGAGGATCATAATGAGACCTAGCCTCAAACAACATGTAGGGCTATTACCGGATGATGTTTCCCGGGGCCAGAAGCTGTCTAAATCCGTGTCTTGTGTGTTGCATCTCTCGATTCCGCTCAACCCCTCTCAAGCTACCACATAGATGCGATGGCCTCACGACTAAGTCCTAACCCAAGGACATCTACCGTGACAATACCACGACAGTTGGCGCCCACCGTGGGGCCTGCACATGGTGGTGATGAGTTCTTGGAGGGATCTCTCTATGGGATCAAGAAGTTTACAGTTTAGGGATGAAGATTCGGCACGGAGCAACGATCTTGAAGAAGAGCCGCAGCCGGATTAAATAAATTTTGCTGGTCAACTTGGATTCTGGCGGGGCAATATTTAGGTTTAAGGTGAATCAACCGACGGTTCATCTGAACGAGACAATCGAATCACAAGTCGCCATCGAACCACAAGTCACCGAGGATGACGTTTTTCCGTAGCAACCTATTTCATCGGCACATCAGCATCAACAGAATCGAGGGCATCAAGTGGTCCGCTAGGAGCCACGACCAGGAATCGGATATGGCCATGACTCATGAACGGATACGGCCACTTTCGCGGCTTCGCTTCTGGCCGCTTGTCGCCGCCGTACCATGGATTAATCTCCCAAGCCGTCTCGTCTCTGCATCACCGGCCGCCTCCGCCTCGGAATCGCCGCCTGACACCCTCTCTGAGTCGCCCCCGAGCACCTTGCTCCTCATCGAAACTGCCGTCGTGGCTAGCCTCCACGCTCGCCGCTGTGTCCGACTGCTGCTGATGCAAAGACCAACTCACAAGACCAAAGTCAAACCTTCAGGATCAAAAGGACTTGGGAGTTAGCAGCCACAACCCGGATTCGCCTGGAAGCCGCACGCATCTACTCCAATGCGCTACCTCGAGTCGTCGAGGCCTGCCCACCTCATGCCCCATCCGCCGGCCCTGCTCCAGACTGCCATCTCCACAGTTCCGCCACCGGTCGCCGTCATTGTTTCTGCGGCCGCCGCCGCCTTGTTGCCCGCTTCTGTGCGTCACGACCTCCCGAGCCGCTGGCCGCCGTCGTTGCCTCTGAGCAACATCGCCTCGCTCCGTATCTGCCAAGGCCAAAACCTCGCCTTCACCTGTGAGCCGGCCCGCCGCAGCAAGTCGCGCGTAGCCTTCATGGTAAGCCGTCCTCGCCGGCGCGGCCCTCGCCTCTGCAGCACTCGTCGCTTTTGTGCGTCGCGGCCTCCCGAAATGCTGCCCTCGCGCTTTGCCTTTTTCCAGCAAGCGCTCCGCCCATGTTCGACCTTTCTGCGAGACGGCCTCGCCTCCACCTCGCCTTCGCTGTCGCGAGCCGCCGCCTCTGCTTCATCTGTCCTCAACGGCCGTGCCTTGAGCCGTCCCAACGGCCTCACTCGTCATCGCGCCAAACCACCGCTAATATCTTCAGTTACTATTCGGCGACGGCGCTAGTATCGTATTGGGGTTGCCTTAGTACAACACATTACTGTCAAATCAGGAGGAAGCATCATGCAGTTTCTAAGTGAAGATGTCGATACATCAAAAAAGCTTGTTGATGAATGCTCAAAAAATCAGCTATCCGCTTCTGTCCGACCTCATGATGCGGTTTTCAGCAGTTGGTCGTATTTATGAGGCAAAACAGGAATTCAGTGCCTCATAGAAGCGTTAAGCAAAATTGATGGGATGCCCTCTGTACTAGTGCTCTCACCACAAGTATTGTTACTCCCGTGGGGAATATCTGCATGAGGATAACAGTCTTGGGAGGTCAACAGTTTGAAAAATCATCTCCGGATGCCATATATTTTTAACTCAAATGCGGCCGACTCATCTGTTGTCAACTTAATGCCGGTCTACATCAACGCAATGCATTCGACTCAGCTGTCCGCGCCTGTGATTAACTCGCCTGTACGTGCCGGCTTAGAATGCCGCGGCCGATTCATCTGTTGTCTGAGCGAATCAGGTGATATCTATCCTATTTATTTTTAATACATATTAATTCATCCGAGCAAAAACTACCTCGCCCTACTGTATTTTATACGCAGGAGAATTATTCATTACAAAGTGGGTATTATACCGCGGAGATGGAGGCATGACAACATCATTTGGCAGAAGTGGTCGTCGTTATTCAACTGACCCCGAACCGGCTTACGACGTGGTGCCGTATCTCGTGACCGCATCGGTTTATCACACCGTGGCTGTCTCTCGCGACCGCGCCAGTTTACAACGCCGTGGCTGTCTCTCGTGACTGCGCTGGTTTACAACATTGTGGCCATCTTTCGCGACTGCGCCGATTTACAACAAGGAGGACGACTAGCCCGTCGGCGCCGGCCGACCCATCTATTGTTCGAGCAAATCAGGTGTTATCCCTCTTATATATTTTATCAGGACATTTTAATTCCTCTGAGCACCATTACACTGCCCTATTGGTGTTTTTATATACAGGAGAAATCATTGTTATACTGGGGGTACAAAGCACGTGTTGGCAACGTCCTGCCCGGCGTTCGTCTGTGCCACATTACACGGTGAATGGATGCGTACAAGACGCCGCCCTTACGGCCCGGTTTACATCAACTTGCCGGGATCGCGCCTATGATTGACTCACCCGTCCGCGCCGGCTTATAATGCTTATGAATCCGTGATCGTCTTTACCATTCGTCTCTTGCGGCCTGGTCTATATCGACATGTCGGGCCGCACCTGTCTACACGAGCTGTTTATTAAGTATGAGCAAGTCACAGCTTGGGTTGCCCGGTTTTCTTTCGACAAAATGAAGATAAATTATCATATACTATCAACCGCTGTCTGCAGTGGGTGGCTCAATGGGCAGGCACACAAGTCGCCGCCGCTACAGTTTGGTTAACTTTAAATCGCCAGTTGGAAGGAACCATTGGACGAGTTGCTAACACGGTTCATACGGGATCATTGATAACTCGCCGCAGTTACCTCAATTTTCTAGGGAGTCATATCGCACAGATGATGAACACCTTAAATATGGAGAGTCTCAAGCCAACTCCTCGAGTGGTCTCAAGACTCGAGGGCTACGATGACATGACTCAAACATCCGGTTTGCAATCCGGTTCAAAGGACGTTAGTCTTACTGAAGCTCTCAAATATCCGGTTCACGTTCCGGTTCAAGGGCAAGATGTCTCCCACAAAGCTTTTAAGCTCTTAATATCCGGTTTAACATCCGGTTCAAGAAGAATAATCTCTCACAAGTTTGAGTTTTCAGGAAAAATTAAAGGGACCAAAGAGAGCTTGTTGCACAGCACAACTCAAACATAAGTACCCGGCGAGCACAGCTTAGAAATATGTCACATGGGTGCTTCTATTTATAAAGTGCAGTTCTGACTACCCTCCTGATCTGGCGACCAAACCAAGACCATCATAAGAGTTTGTCACATGGGGGCTTCTGTGTGCAAAGGAGTCCCTATGGCCTCTTAAATCAGCGACCACATCAAGGCCATCATAAGAGCATAGATCTGGTTGCTTCGGCAATTTCCACATGATGATGAGGGGCAAAAGAGAGTTTGATGCCTAGCACAACTCAAACATAGGCCCCGCCGAGCAATGCTCAAATGCTACCTGGGGGCTCCTGATGCAAGACGTCAGCGAGTTGAAAACTCTTGTAGTAAACATGGCTTGGAAGCTTGGTGTATACACCTAAAACCCCTGATTAACCTGCCTGCATCAAGTAAGTCACGCCGCCCAGGTAAACCTGGTATGACCCGTCGAACGTACACACAAGTCAATCCTTATGGACCCTGAACTTGGTAATGTTAAATTGACGATCATCAAGTGATTACACAAGTCAAATCTTTACGGGATTTTGAACTTGGTAGCATTTGACATTGATGATTTGGTTAAGGATTGCGGACCATCTTAACAGGCTTTGCATAAATGGTTAATGACAGTAGCCTGGCAGCTCATAAAAAGCCTCGAATTTGGAGCCTGGCAGCTCGTAAAAAGCCTCACTACATGGTCTTATTTGCCCAAAAAACTTTATTTTTATTTTTTATGTTTTATCAAATCTTTATCTTCAAGGTCATTGGTTTTTAACCAAGTCCATCGATTTAGGGAATGGATGACTATAAGTTGCCACTACACCTACGCTTACAGAACCTTAGTCTGGGTTACAAACACTAGTACTGACTACAGTTAAACCGGAGTTCATCATAACCCGGTTCGGTTTCATAATGAACCGGCAAATAATCAAGGGAGTCATCAACACTTGTGCCTTGGATCATTATCTTTGACTACCGGATTAAGGTTAATCATGACACACTTAATCGCAGGTATGATACATACTTTATATTTTGTACACAGTTCAAGTTATAAACTTAGATCATGTGTTTGGGCACTATGACCCATCCGACGATAAACCGCCAGGACACTTCAAACATTGTTTTATGCAGAAACAGGTAAGATAGTGACCGGTGTTTATTAAACCAGCCTGGCTTTTGACTATATGTCGCCAGTATGAGATAAGATAATGACCGGTGTTTATTAACCCGGCCTGGTTTTGTTTATAAACCGGCAATCAATGATAATCACCAATGTTCAAATTTTGGGTTATCATCCTTACTACACTAGCCTGGTAAAACCAACAGTATGATCAAATATCACTGGAACCGGTCTTCAAACCGGGTTATATTATTCATATCTGTAAATAGCCAACAAGGCTGGATTTTTATGGTTATCAATAACCAATATTATGATTGAGGTTTTCAAAGTTGATTCAGCGCAATGGATATTATTTTATCAATGGGTATGATTTATTCTACAAAGGAATAGTCCCGAGTTGCTGCAGGCTTACAACTCGGCACTTGGGGGCTACATTATTCAAACTGAGATTACATCAAATATTCAAGTCCCATGTCACTGCCAGCATGCACCATGGCACTTGGGGGCTAATGCAAAGTCATATTTCGCTCACCTTATTGAAGACCCGACTCATCACATTATAATGAGCCAGCCCTTGGGGGCTACCAATTGCTCCTGTCAACAATTCAAGGTACACAAGTATTAATCCATTATATTGAAGGATCCACTGCTCAGTTGGTAAAGCACTAGGCTCTTAACCTTGTGGACGTGGGTTCAAGCCCCATGATGGGAGTTATATTATATAATGTTATTTCAATGAAGTATATACAAAGTCCCTGCTCATTACTGCATAATGACTCGGCCCTTGGGGGCTACACTGGTTGAAGTTTTTGAGCATCAGACAATTACAAGTCCCAGGTTGCTGCAAGCATGACAACCTGGCACTTGGGGGCTACATAATATGGAGTATTCAGTTTTTACTAGTGACTGGGATGAACAATCTGGATCTCTTCAAGGTTGCAACATTTATATTGAAACAAGTCTTAAGCTATCACTATGTTCTCCTCTTAAGACTTGGGGGCTACAGGTAATATGCATATAAAGGAGGAACATCTTCAAATTCTCAGTTTTGGGCAAAATAGGAAGATTAATTGTGTGACCCGGCGTTGGCAACAATCATAACCCGGCATCTACAAACAGTCATGAACCAGAATTAGCAGTTTTTATAACCTGGCAATGGAGGTAATCATAAACCGACATCCTCAAGCTGGCTGGATATCAGCAAATTGATTATGAAGCTGGACTATTGACCCAGAGTTTTCAGAAGAAGTGCCTGCTATGAGATCATGAATACATATCAAGGAGAAAATGAAAAGGATATAAGGATGATCAGGTGCCGGTTCAGAAAAATATTTTAACCCGGAGCACAACCTATCAAATTTGTTCTCGTGTTTATGTATGCAGGAAGGATCAAGTTTAACATGGATAAATCCAAATTAAACTGGGGGCTAATGTCGGGGATATACCCCGCGGCATAACCCGGCAGGAGGTATAACCCGGCCTGACTTGGCGGTTTACTTGAGACGGTTTACACTTGGCAATTCACTGGTAACCCGGCGGTCGGATCAGGGATGACAAGGCCCAAGGCCGAGAAGGCCGGTTCATGTTATGGTGGGCCGGTTTATGAAGAAAGCACAAGGAATATTCTCCTACAAAGGAAGCAAGACTAGGACTCCTTGTAATAGAGTAATCCTAATCCTACTAGGATTCTACATGTAACCCGCCCCTTCAACATATATAAGGAGGGGCAGGGCTCCCCAAAGAGAAAACAAAGTTCTCACAAGCAACAACAAACAATCTCTAGGGCTAGACACAAAGAGCCGGTTTACCGGCGACCCCATGAGGATCATAATGAGACCTAGCCTCAAACAACATGTAGGGCTATTACCGGATGATGTTTCCTAGGGCTCGAAGCTGTCTAAATCCGTGTCTTGTGTGTTGCGTCTCTCGATTCCGCTGAACCCCTCTCAAGCTACCACATAGATGTGTTGGCCTCACGACTAAGTCCTTACCCTAGGACATCTGCCGTGACAATACCACGACACTTCCTCAACTAGCCCCTGAGCCAACTCCGAATAAAAGAGGTGTTCTATTTCTCAGTCCTGAAGATACGCAAGAGGCAAAGAAATCCATGAAAGAAAAAGGTATTAAAGCTGAAGATGTTAGGAATTTACCGCCTATTGAAGAAATACATGGTCTTGATAACCCGACACAGGTAGTAAATGTAAATTCTCTTTATAGATTTCATGAAGGTGATATTCCTCGTTATAAGTCTGCTAGCCAGTACTTAGATGAGTTTGACAATTTTATTGTGAAACAAGAAAACTTCAATGGTTATGTTGGTAGACAACTACAACACAATGCTTATATGATTGAACGCTTGAGTGATTATCTGTCTAGTGCTAAAGATGAGCTGAAACTCATTAGTATACATGCTTCTATGGTCACCACTCAAGTAGAACAAGTACTTAAGGCTCAAAATGACTTGCTCAATGAAATAAATAGTTAGAATAATGACTATGCTGTTAGAGTCGCAACTAGAGGTGGTAAAATGACACAGGAACCTCTGTATCCTGAAGGCCACCCTAAGAGAATTGAGCAAGATTCTCAGAGAGCTAATTTAGATGCACCTAATTCTTCTAAGAAGAAGAAAAAGAAAAATGATAGAACCTTGCATGCTTCTAGTAAACCTGTAGCTCACCCACCTGAGAATCCCAATGATATATCTGTTTCTGATGCTGAGACACAATATGGTAATGAACATGAACCTAGTGATAATATTGATAATGATGTTCATGCTGATGCTCAACCTAGCAATGATAATGATGTAGAGATTGAACCTGCTGTTGATCTTGATAACCCACAATCAAAGAATCAACGTTATGATAAGAGAGACTTTGTTGCTAGGAAGCACGGTAGGGAAAGAGAACCATGGGTTCAGAAACACATGCCTTTTCCTCCAAAACCATCCAAGAAAAAGGATGATGAGGACTTTGAGCGCTTCGCTGAAATGATTAGACCTATCTTTTTGCATATGCGTTTGACTGATGTTCTTAAACCAAATCCTTATGCCAAGTATATGAAAGACATTATTATCAACAAAAGAAATATACCTGAAGTAGAAATTTCCAACATGCTTGCCAATTACACTTTTGAGGGTGGAATGCCTAAGAAATTAGGAGATCCAGGAGTACCTACTATACCTTGCTCCATTAAGAGAAACTATGTTAACACTGCTTTGTGTGATCTTGGAGCCGGTGTTAGTGTTATGCCTCTCTCTTTATATCGTAGACTTGAGTAAGTTGACCCCTACTGAAATATCTTTGCAAATGGCCAATAAATCAACTGCTATACCTGTCGGTATTTGTGAGGATGTGCCTGTTGTAGTTGCAAATGTTACTATTCTAACGGACTTTGTTATACTTGATATTCCCGAGGACGACAATATGTCTATTATTCTTGGAAGACCTTTTTTGAATACTGCAGGGGCTGTTATTGATTGCAACAAAGGCAATGTCACTTTTCATGTCAATGGTAATGAGCATACGGTACACTTTCCGAGGAAACAACCTCAGGTCCATACTATCAACTATATTGGAAAAAATTCAACTATCACTATTGGAGGTTTTGAGTTTCCTATTCCTACTATCAAGAAGGCATATGACATACTTATTGTTGGGGACATACATATCCCCATTGAGGTAACCTAGTGTTATTCGAAAATTCTCCGGTTTCATGTTACTCGGAAAGAGTTTATTAACAAGACCTGATCAACCTTGTTAATGGATTCCTTTTGATGAACATGGGATAGGTGAATCTAGATAGCACAAACCTTATGTACCCTCCTTTTACTTTCTGTTAATTAGATTAAATAAAACAAAAATAGCATGAAAATGAAATATGATTTTTTCTAGAATATTTAAGAAAATATGGCACTGAACACACATCGAGGGAAGCCAGCACGTGGCCTCAAGGGCACATGGCGCGCCCCCTGCCTCGAGGGCCCCACGTGCCCCCCCTCCACTTATCCTTTCACCCATGCTCTTCTTCTTCCTCCCAAAAAAATCCCCAACCAGCTCAAACCCGAGTTCTAGCTCATTTTGCTACCATTTTCGATCTCCTTGCTCAAAGCACCATTCACCAAACTGTTTGGGGAGATTGTTCCTTGGTATGTGACTTCTCCATTGGTCCAATTAGTTTTTGTTCTAGTGCTTTATTTGTTGCAAATTTATGCTGCTGTGGTGACCTTGTTCTTGAGCTTGCATGTCAAATTTTCTTGGTCCCAAGTAGTTCTAATGCATGATATAGCCTCTAGGCACTTATAGGAGTTGTTGCTATCAATCTTGTTGAGTTTGGTTAATTTTTATTGTGAGTTACTTAAAATTTCAGAAATTTTCAGAAAAGGAAAATGTTGAAAAGACTATTGAGGGGCTCCTCCAGCAAGAGCTTGGAGGATAAGAAGAAAGAAGAAAATAAGAAGCCTAAGTATAATCTCCCTCGCATGGCGGAAGTTCGACAGTGCGAATGGCCTTGTAATAATTTCATGATGTCCACCGGTATTTACGAAGACTTTTATTGGTTGGCAAATAATGCAGGCCTCACCGACTTCCTCAATGACCAAAAAGAACAGTATCTCTTACTCACCAATATTTTCACACAAAGTTTTCATTTTCATTCTAGGAAAACACCACCTACGGTGGAGTTTCACTTATATGATGTGAGTAAGGAGATATCACTTTTAGATTTTTGTGAAATATGCAAAGTACCCTTCGGAGGTAGACTTGATGAACCACGTCATGAAGACGTCAAAGGGTTTATTGATATGATAGCCGTAGGTGAAACTAGACAAGTTTCAGGGGCAAGAATCACTAGTATACACTTCCCTGTTCTGCGCTACTTTGCTTTATTTGCTAGTAGGTGTTTAATTGGTCGCAGGAACAGTGGGAATCTCAGTGCCCCTGATATTATCATTTTACGCCATGCTTTGTTTCGTGACACAACTTTTAACTTGGGCGCCGTCGTTGCCAAACGATTGAGTCTGAACCACTCAAAGGGGCCCGTCTTTGGAGGCATCTTTGCTTCTCGCCTTGCTGAATATTTTAATATACCTATTAGGCATCATGATAAGGAAGAAAAATTGCTTGCCCCTATTTATCTAGACTACAAAAGCATGGTAGCTCATGACTTTATTGTTAAAGACAAGAATATGCAGCTTAATTATAAATTAAAATTTGATGAAATATACTGTGAAATTATTACCTTGCCTGCACCATCTTTGTTTGATCTGTCCACAGGCAAGTATCTCATTACATGAGATGCCTTCTACAAGTACCAAGGCCAGGCACAAGCTTCAGAGCCTGAGCCTGAACCACCACTCGATCCTTCCCGACAATCTGTTTATGGGTGGGAGCTGGACGAGCTCGCCAACCAGTGGCATCCAAATGACACATCTCAGTACACTGGAGGGAGTGGCTTCGATCCGTGGCCATAGACCAACTTAGGCCAAAAGCCTAAGCTTGGGGGAGTACGTGTTTCTCACCGACTTACATTCATGTTCACACTTATTCAAGTTGTCGGTGCTCACACTCTTTCACTCTACCATCCATGCTTAGTTTAAATTTCTTTTCCTTAGTCTTTTTCTTGTGTGCTAGAAAAACCCAGAAAAGCAAAAAATTATTAGTTGTAGCTCCTAGCTAGTTTACTTTCTTTGCTTGTAGTAGTAGCTAAAAATGCAAACCTAAAAAGATTTCCCATTCTTCTTTTGCTTCTTGGGAGCTTTCCCGTGTAAATAGTTTCTTTTCTTTTCTTTTCTTTAGGGGTTAAGAGTAGAAGACCATGATTAAAATGCTTAGTGGCTCTCATATGCTTTGTTTTTGATTTAACCTTGAGCCATATTACCTTGTCTTCTCTCTTGTATTAAATGCCTGCAGATTCCAGCTTAGTCCAATGCACGTGCACTATTATTATTATCCACACCGTTCAGTCGTGCGAGTGAAAGGCAATAAGGATGATATATGATGAACTAATTGAGATGAGAAAAGCTGGTATGAACTCGACCTCTCTTGTTTTTGTAAATATGATTGCTCATCGTTCTTGATTCAGCTTGTTATGAATGAAACATGATTGCAATGACAATTAGAGATCATAGCTGCTTATGCCATGCTTAATTAGCTGAGAGTTTATAATGGTCTATCTTGCATGCCAACATGATATTAAAATGGTTGTGATGTGGTATGATGGGTGGTATCCTCCTCTGAACGATTTAAGTGACTTGACTTGGCACACGTTCACACATGTAGTTGAAAAAAATCAACATAGCCTTCACGATATTTATGTTCATGGTGATTTATATCCTACTCATGCTTGCATTCATTGTTGATTAATTTTAATGCATGTTCATGACCGTTGTTGCTCTCTAGCTGGTCGCTTCCCAGTCTCTTTCTAGCCTTCACCTGTACTAAGCGAGAATACTGCTTGTGCATCCACTTCCATAAACCCCAAAGTTATTCCATATGAGTACACCATACCTTCCTATATGCGGTATTTACAAAGCCGTTCCAAGTAAATTTGTATGTGCCAAACTCTAAACCTTCAAATGAAATTCTGTTTTGTATGCTCGAACAGCTCATGTATCAACTAGGGCTGTATATATCTTCCATGCTAGGTGGGTTATTATCACGATGAGTGGACTCCGCTCATCATTCATGAGAAAATGGCTGGTAACCGGGATGCCCAGTCCCATTCTCAAATCATAATAATTAAACAAAACTCCCCCAGGGCTGTTGCTTGTTTGGACGGTACACTGTGGATTCGGATGGCCGTGGAGTGTGCTTGTTGGTGGTTGTATAAACTTTACCATTCTGTTTGGGAACCGCCTATAATGTGCGTAGCATGGGAGATATCGAGATTCTTGGTTGTTATGTTGACAATGAAAGTTTACCGCTCAAAATGTTATTCATTCTCTATTTAAAAATCGAGCTCTGGCACCTCTACAAATCCCGGCTTCCCTCTGCGAAGGGCCTATCTATTTACTTTTATGCAGAGTCATCATCCTCTTATCAAAGAGCACTAGTAGGAGAGCACCTCTGTCGTTGCATGTATTACTATTAATTTGCATTGAGTATGATCATGACTGGATCTCTTTTACCATGAATTACAATGTCTAGTCAGTCCTTGATCTTTAAAGGTGCTCTGCATTTATGTTTTGCGGTCTCAGAAAGGGCTAGCGAGATACCATCCTGTTATATCATATCATGATTGTTTTGAGAAGTGTTGTCATCCGAGGTTTATTATTATTGCTCGCTAGTTGATTATGCCATTGATGTGAGTAGTCTTGAGACCTGAAAGTTATTGTGAATATGGTTAGTTCATGATCTTGTTCAAAACCTGAATGTTAGCTTACATATTTACAACAACAAGAGCAAACAGAGTTTGTCAAAGTTTTTCTTTATCGCTTTCAGTTTATCAACTGAATTGCTTGAGGACAAGCAAAGGTTTAAGCTTGGGGGAGTTGATACGTCTCCTTTGTATCTACTTTTCCAAACCCTTTTGCCCTTGTTTTGGACTCTAACTTGCATGATTTGAATGGAACTAACCCGGACTAACGCTGTTTTCAGCAGAACTGCCATGGTGTTGTTTTTGTGCAGAATAAAAAGTTCTCGGAATCGCCTGAAAATCAACGGAGAATTATTTCAGAAAATATAAAAAAATACCTGCAAGAAGATACTCACCGAGGGGCCCACGGCCTGTCCTTGAGGGTGGGGAGCGCGCCCCCTGCCTCAAGGGCTCCCCGATGCTCCACCGACGTACCCCCAGGTCCTATATATTCCGTTTCAAGGAAGAAAAAATCAAGGAGAAGTAATTATCGCGTTTTACGAGACGGAGCCGCCGCCAAGCGCTAATCTCTCTCGGGAGGGCTAATCTGTAGTCCGTTTGGGGCTCCGAAGAGTGGAGATCGTCGCCATCATCATCATCAACCTTCCTCCATCACCAATTCCATGATACTCACTGCCGTGTGTGAGTAATTCCATCGTAGGCTTGCTGGACACTGATGGGTTGGATGGGATCTATCATGTAATCGAGTTAGTTTTGTTAGGGTTTGATCCCTAGTATCCACTATGTTCTGAGATTGATGTTGCTATGACTTTTCTATGCTTAATGCTTGTCACTAGGGCCCGAGTGCCATGATTTTAGATCTTAACCTATTATGTTTTCATGAATATATGTGTGTTCTTGATCCTATCTTGTAAGTCTATAGTCACCTACTATGTGTTATGATACGGCAACCCCGAAGTGACAACAACTCCCGATGATGACCATAGTTTGAGGAGTTCATGTATTCACTATGTGTTAATGCTTTGGTCCAGTACTCTATTAAGAGGAGGCCTTAATATCCCTTAGTTTCCAATAGGACCCCGCTGCCACGGGAGGGTAGGACAAAAGATATCATGCAAGTTCTTTTCCATAAGTATGTATGACTATATTCGGAATACATGCCTACATTACATTGATGAACTGGAGCTAATTCTGTGTCACCCTAGGTTATAACTTCTACATGATGAATTGCATCCGACATAATTTCCCATCACCGATCCAATACGTACGAGCTTTACCTATATTGCTTGCTGCTTATTTACTTTTCCATTGCTACTATCACAAAAACTACAAAAACACTATCTTTACTTTTATCGCTGCTACCGCCACTGTCATATTACTTTGCTACTAAACTACCTTGTTGCAGATATTAAGTTTCCAGGTGCGGTTGAATTGACAACTCAGCTGCTAATACTTAAGAGTATTCTTTGGCTCCCCTTGTATCGAATCAACAAATTCGGGTTGAATACTTTACCCTCAAAAACCGTTGCGATCCCCTACACTTGTGGGTTATCAGGATACAAGCCCGCAAGCCCATTAGGACACACAGGGCAGAGTAATAGAGTTAGGCCAAGAAGGCCTGCATTAGAGAGGAGCTCAATACAGTGCCCGCGTTGGGGCTTATAAACTGGTCCTGGGGCTCCTCGACTAGCGAGGTGGGACTAAACTTTGTGCACCGTGGGGTGGCAGCACACACCCTTTAGTATCGGGTCGTGGCTGCAACCAGTACTAAAGGGGGGTCTTTAGTACCGGTTGGAGCCACCACCCGGTACTAAAGGTGTGCCCTTCCCACCGTTTGGCCTGGCAAAATTTGACCTTTAGTACCGGTTGGTGGCTCCAACCGGTACTAAAGTTCATTCCTATATATACAACACTTACAAATTTTGTTAGTTTTCATCTCTACTTCTTCTCATCTGCCCCATCGCTGCCCCGCGCGTCGACACCCCCGTCGTCGCCCCCCGTCGCTGCCCCCATCCCCGTTGCCGCCCGTCACCGTCCCCGTCGCCGCCCGTCGCCATCCCCGTCGTTGT
>LR738715.1:152567576-152578756 GCA_902687465.1 Secale cereale | reverse complement strand
CGTCGCCGGCCGTCCACCGCCCGCCCCGTCGCCGGTCATTCCAGGTTCCTTTCCTCCCCCTCTGATGAACTTTTCTCTTGATTAGGCATGCAGAGAGTACACTAACAGTGAGGAAGGGGATAGGGCAACCTAGGGTGGGATGAAAGGTTGAGCCACAACCACTTATTTTCAGGCTAAATGCCATGAACAAAATTCTGGGATTATGTTAGGCATGGATGGCAGATCAGGTCATGTCAGAAACTAATAAAGGTCAAAGGGGAAATTCTGGTGATGTTTGAGAAATTAAGCATAAATTATGGTATATTTTTTATATTAGTTTCATCCCCCCTAGCTTCCAATGCTTTGTGAACTACAAAAGAGAATATAAAATTGAAGAACGTGAGCAAGAGTAGATAGCTTAAGACAAACATATACGTTTGTGTGCCTGAGTGCCTCTATTTTGGTTCTCTGCAAGCTCCTCGTACTATGACCATGATGCGCCAACTTTCAAATTTTCACATATCAAGTGAGTTTTTCATCAGCACAAATTCATTTATGACTAAGAAAGTATAAAGCAATTGTAGTTTTTCGATATCAATCAAAAAATCCATTATAATTCCCAAGGATCTGAAGATTTTCTTTAATGGTTGTAAAGCATAACAAGCAGGACCAGAATAAGGAAGTGCACAGAAAGAAAGAAATATTTTAATGTGTTTAGAAGATAGAACCGGGTTGCATATGTGCTCGACACTCGACAGCAAAGAAGGTCCACTTTGCTTAAAAGAAACAAGACACTGACAAGTCAAGGCAAAAGACCAAGTACTGGGACAGTCAAACACAGCCTGTTGTCAAACTTTGACAACAGGTATTACAAAAACTGTAGTATTGGAAAACTACAGTATATTAAACTATAGGTACTAGATACCAGGGTTTTCACATATCAATGTATTTTGAAGTATTGAGGGCTAGTTTGGCAGCGCAGTTTTTAAAATACCATAGTATCTCAAAACTTCGGTATTGCAATGCGTGAGTAATGAATACTATGGTTTTTTAAAAACAGCAATTTTCTCAGTTTTAAGAAAACCACCGATATGTTTGGCTGGTGTTGTTTTGCCGTAGTTTTGACTAATAGTCACGCAACTTACTAGACCTACGGAGCTACACGATCGGATCAATCAGTGTGTCCTAACGACATGTCGGCTGCATGCAACGCTGTATGGCCTTCTGATGGCTGAGCTAGGAAGTTTTGATCGGCCGTAGCTAATTACAAAGAATAAGAATCAGTATCGTGTTTAACTAATACAGTATGGTGCATGCCATGGAGAGGACTGAATAAATACTACAAAAGGATACTGCTGTGTGGTTAGTATGCTTACAAACCAAGCTGCAGAGCTATCAATGAGCGGACAACACAGGCGACTTTCCCTCAGTTTGAGAAAAAAGAGGTCCAGACCTCATTTTTTAATACTCCAGAAAAACCACAGTATTAACCATACCACTGTTTATGAAAGTACAATTTTTGGTATAGCCAAACACCTTAAAGTATTCGAAACTACAGTTTGTCGACAAAACTGTGGTATTTTAGTAATACTTTGAAAATACTTTGCATCCAAACGGGGCCTAAGAATACTTTGACGTGTTTGGTTGGTACTCGTTTAAACTATAGGCACGGGCGACGGTTAGGAGCAGTGCATGTGTGGACAATAGTGCCTCGTGGCTCGTGATTGCAGCCATCAGCACGACCATGGCTGGCCAGCGTACTGACCAGATACATGCACGGGGCGTAGGAGGAGACAAGGAGGAGTGCAAGCGGAAGTACGCGGGACATCATTTTTTCCATTGCTTTCTCTTGGATTGTCCATGGTCGAAGATGTCAAACAGAGTACGGTAGCGGCGGCTTGCAGCGAGGAAGCCGACGAACAGATTCGTTTTCTTCGTCAGCTCTGTTTTTAAAAAAGAGGTCGGAGGTTCTTTTTTTAATACAGAGGAAATATTGCAGTTTTGGCAATACTGCAGTTATAAATACCATAGTTTTTTGTGTTTCCAAACAGGTCACGGTAATTAAAACTGTAGTAATTGAGAAAACTGTAGTATTCCTATAATACTTAGAATATCTAATGCGTTGGCCTTGTCATACTGCAGTTCTTGGACACACTCAGACGGGGTCCGCAAGCCCAACACTGTATCTTGGACGCAGGCTGTTCGAGACTACTTAGCACAGACTTGTATTAGGAGGAGAAAAGAGAAGTGCCGGAACAAGTATCTGAGTAAGGAGAAGTACATGAAGGTAATTACCTATTCTTAAGGCCTTGTACTTAGTTTCCTTAATTTGATTCGTAGGCTTAGCGCTCAAATTTCTCTTGCTTAACTTAGGTGCCCCCGAGATAGTGTGCGGACAAGATGGACTGCTGGGAGGCGTTGGTGGATGAGTGGTGCTCTCCCCAATGGCGCGTCGCCCACAACATTGCAAAGGAGAAGCGTCTCAAAATGAAAGGCGTGCCACACCATCTAGGCAGCGTCAACCTATATGGGTACGGGAATAACTGGGTATGTGTGGTTTGCTTCATGATTCATGCAAATTCATTCTTTGTGCTAGCTTGAGTCCTTAACTAATACTCTGTTCCTCTCTTTTAGTCAAAATTCAACAAGGCTCGAGTGCCAGAGCTGTTCGACCTCTATGGCATGTCCAATATGGCACCGTACAAGAAGGCCAAGGCATTCTCTGAGTCTGACCTCGAAAATGCAAATAATTTCAGCAACGTGGCCTCCCACCACAAGATGGTGCAGTACGTTAAGCAGGGGAAGGAGAGGAAAGGGCCGGACTTTAACCCGAGCCGGCCTTTTGATCCAGAGCTAGTGATGATATCTGGTGGCGGGAGGTCCCATGGCTCGTTAGCCATGGGTAATGGACTGATACGTTGTAGTAGCACTCTCCCGCAGATCAAGAAGCGCCAGACCAGCTCTGATCCTGAGATACCGTCTCGTTTACTACCAGTGGAAATCGAATTCCAGGTTTGTTATATGGACTCAGTAGCCTTTCCTCCATTACATTGTGTTTGCGACCGTTCATGATTACAATGCTAACGAGTGGTGTTGCAGGCTGCTATTGAGGCAGAGAGAGCGAAGACCCAGTCTGCTTTTGAGGAGAGGGACCGGCAGTTGGCGGAGAGGGACCGGCAGGCGACGGAGAGGGAGAGGGAGAATGAGGAGAGGACGGTTAGGTTGTTGGAGGAGGAGAGGAACCGGAACGACTCGGCTAACCGGGCCATGTACGATCTCTTCGTGGTAAGTTTCTTCTGCATATTAGCTAAATCATGCACACAATGTTCCTTTCATTAGTAACTAATATGACTGACTCGTCAAAACCAAATGTGCAGTCCATGTGCGAGAAGAACGGCCAGACCCCTCCGTCGATGCCAGTCATTGCTCCGGCGGGCACGGTGAGTTTCATTTGAACGGTCATTAGTTACTAGTCTTCACATTTGAGTTGCATCATGCTAATGATACATTGGAAATAATATTTGGTGCAGCGTAACTCCCGACAAGCATCGACCGATCCTTCTCCGTCTGCCACTGACGCGACCGGTCCTACACCTACACCTACACCTACACCTCCGTGATGACGGTAAGTTTCCCAAGTGTTTTGCTTAATAGAGTTTTGTTGTGATGCCATGTTGTATCTACACATATCGTGCATAATGTGTGTATGTTTGAATGCATTATATTTGTGGGATTCGACATCTAGTCGTGTGCCTTTGGTAGCCTTCCATACAGGGAAATGCCTCCTAGTGCTTCCACTGAGCCATGGTAGTTCGCTACTGCTCCGGAACACATGGATTGACCGACATGTGTCCTTCTTTGCTCATGTGTCTGTCCCTACGGGGAAATGTCACGCGGTGTATCACCGAAGTCCTTGTAGCTTGCTACGACTTGGTTGCACTCGCTGATGACCGACACGTGCATTGCTGGGTCATGTATGCCTGTCCCTGTACGTTTGTGCCACCTTGGTTCTATGACTAGTCATGTCGGCCCGGGTTCTCTGCCATAAGGATACTAGCAACATAATCATATACTTAGCATTTTTTCCTCCAAAATGACTCGATATGCTTAGCTAGCTCAAAAATGACATAATAAGCTTAATTAGCTCCAAAATGACATATTTAACCTAGGATAGCTCTAAAATGACCTATACTTAGCATTTTTTCCTCCAAAATGACTTAATATGCTTAGCTAGCTTAATAATTACATAATAAGCTTAATTAGCTCCAAAATGACCTATTTAACCTAGGATAGCTCTAAAATGACCTATACTTAGCATTTTTCCCTCCCAAATGACTTAATATGCTTAGCTAGCTTAAAAATGACCTATTTAACCTAGGATTGCTCTAAAATGACCTATACTTAGGATCTTTTCCTCCAAAATGACTTAATATGCTTAAGAAATGACATAGTTTAGCTCCTAAATGACTTCACATGCTTAGCTAGCTTCAAAATGACATAATAACCTTACTTAGCTCTAAAATGACATATTTAACCTAGGCTAGCTCTAAAATGACCTATACTTAGCATTTTTTTCCTCCTAAATGACTCAATATGCTTAGCTAGCTCAATAATAATTACATAATAAGCTTAATTAGCTCCAAAATGACCTATTTATCTTAGGATAGCTCTAAAATGACCTATACTTAACATTTTTTCCTCCAAAATGACTTAATATGCTCAGATAGCTTAAAAATGACCTATTTAACCTAGGATAGCTCTAAAATGACCTATAATTAGTATCTTTTCCTCCAAAATGACTTAATATGCTTAGCTAACTCTAAAATGACAAAATATGCTTAAGAAATGACATATTTTAGGTCCTGAATGACTTCATATGCTTAGCTAGCTTCAAAATGACATAATAACCTTACTTAGCTCCAAAATGACCTATTTAACCTAGGCTAGCTCTAAAATGACCTATACTTAGTATTTTTTCCTCCTAAATAACTCAATACTCTTAGCTAGCTTAAAAATGACATAATAAGCTTGATTAGCTCCGAAATGACTTATTTAACCAAGGATAGCTCTAAAATGACCTATACTTAGCATTTTTTCCTCCAAAAGGACTTAATATGCTTAGCTAGCTTAAAAATGACCGATTTAACCTAGGATAGCTCTAAAATGACCTATACTTAGCATCTTTTCCTCCAAAATCACTTAATATGCTTAACTGGCTCTAAAATGACATAATATGCTTAAGAAATGTCATATTTTAGCAACAGAATGACTTCATATGCTTAGCTACCTCCAAAATGACATAATGACCTTACTTAGCTCCAAAATGACATATTTTACAGATATAAGTTGCATCATAATAATCTTCATATTTTAGTTGCATCATAATAATCTTCACATTTTAGTTGCATCATAATAATCTTCTTCTTCTAGTCTTCTTCTTCTAACTTTCTTCTTTCCCATTTTACAGATTTGCTTAAGATCACGGAAGCTTGGGTTGATGGAGTGCTTGTATTTAGTTTTTGTTTTGACCTTGTGAAACTTGCTACCTATGGATGAAACTGTGTAATATTGATGAAACTATGTATATGTACGGATGAAACGTGCTACTATTGGTAACATGTGTTGGATATATATATGTGTTCATGACTATTGGTAATATGTGTTGAATATGCTATATTGGTCATATAAATATATTTGTGTTTGATTTTCTGTGAAAATGAATTGATATAAGAAAAACAAAATTAAATGGGGCAATATAGACACTTTGCCATCTGCTGGCAGATGGCAAAGAGCTTTGCCATCAGCTGGCAGATGGCAAAGTATGCAGCCTTTGCCATCAGCCAGCAGATGGCAAAGAGCCTGCAGCCTTTGCCATCAGCCGGCAGATGGCAAAGTGCCTGCATCCTTTGCCATCTGCTGGCAGATGGCAAAGAGCCTGCAGCCTTTGCCATCAGCCAGCAGATGGCAAAGAGCATGCAACCTTTGCCATCAGCCAGCAGATGGCAAAGTGCCTGCATCCTTTGCCATCTGCTGGCAGATGGCAAAGTATGCCGTTATCTTTCTAACGGGGCTAACCCCGTTAAGAGGCTTTGCCATCTGCCAGCTGATGGCAAAGGCACAGGCTCTTTGCCATCAGCCAGCAGATGGCAAAGAAGCCTTTGCCCACTGGAATTCAGACAAACTGTTTGCCATCTGCTGGCTGATGGCAAAGTCTTTGCCATCCGCCGATCATGCCTTTGCCATCTGCCATGGCAGATGGCAAAGTGCCAGATTCCAGTAGTGTTACCAGCGCTCGTAGTAGCTCCTGGGTATTTGATACCGATGCAGTTTCTCACATTTGTAACTCAAAGCAGGAGCTGCGGAATAAGCGGAGACTGGCGAAGGACGAGGTGACGATGCGCGTCGGGAATGGTTCCAAGGTCGATGTGATCGCCGTCGGCACGCTACCTCTGCATCTACCTTAGGGATTAGTTTTAAACCTCAATAATTGTTATTTAGTACCAGCTTTGAGCATGAACATTGTATCTGGATCTCGTTTAATGCGAGATGGCTACTCATTTAAATCCGAGAATAATGGTTGTTCTATTTATATGAGAGAAATGTTTTATGGTCATGCCCCGCTGGTCAATGGTTATTCTTAATGAATCTCGAACGTGATGTTACACATATTCATAGTGTGAATGCCAAAAGATGCAAGGTTGATAATGATAGTCCCACATAATTGTGGCACTGCCGCCTTGGTCATATTGGTGTCAAACATATGAAGAAGCTCCATGCAGATGGACTTTTGGAGTCTCTTGATTACGAATCATTTGACACGTGCGAACCATGCCTTTTGGGCAAGATGACCAAGTCTCCGTTCTCCGGAACAATGGAGCGAGCAACCAACTTATTGGAAATCATACATACTGATGTGTGCGGTCCAATGAGTGTTGAAGCTCGCGGTGGCTATCGTTATGTTCTCACCCTCACTGATGACTTAAGTAGATATGGGTATGTCTACTTGATGAACACAAGTCTAAGACCTTTGAAAAGTTCAAGGAATTTCAGAATGAGGTTGAGAATCAACGTGACAGAAAAATAAAGTTCTTACGATCAGATTGTGGAGGAGAATATTTAAGTCACGAATTTGGCACGCACCTAAGGAACTGTGGAATTGTTTCACAATTGACGCCACCTGGAACACCTCAACGTAATGGTGTGTCCGAACATCGTAATCGTACTCTGTTGGACATGGTGTGATCTATAATGTCTCTTACCGACTTACCGCTATCATTTTGGGGTTATGCTTTAGAGACTGCCGCATTCACTTTAAATAGGGCACCATCAAAATCCATTGAGACGACACCGTATGAACTTTGGTTTGGGAAGAAACCTAAGTTGTCGTTTCTAAAAGTTTGGGGATGCGATGCTTATGTCAAGAAACTTCAACCTGAAAAGCTCGAACCCAAATCGGAAAAATGTGTCTTCATAGGATACCCTAAGGAAACTATTGGGTACACCTTCTACCTCAGATCCGAAGGCAAGGTCTTCGTTGCCAAGAATGGATCCTTTCTGGAGAAAGAGTTTCTCTCGAAAGAAGTGAGTGGGAGGAAAGTGGAACTTGATGAGGTGACAGTCACCCCTTCCAAACTAGAAAGTAGCACAGCACAGGAAGATGTTCCTGTGGTGCCTGCACCGACTAGGGAGGAAGTTAATGATAATGATCATGAAGCTTCAGATCAAGTTACTGCTGAACTTGGTAGGTCCACAAGGACACATTCCGCACCAGAATGGTACGGCAACCCTGTCCTGGAAATCATGTTGTTAGACAACGGTGAACCTTCGAACTATGAAGAAGCGATGGCGGGCCCGGATTCCAACAAATGGCTTGAAGCCATGAAATCCGAGATAGGATCCATGTATAATAACAAAGTATGGACTTTGGTGGACTTGCCCGATGATCGGCACGCCATAGAAAATAAATGGATCTTTATGAAGAAGACTGACGCGGATGGAAATGTGACCATCTATAAGGCTCGACTTGTCACTAAAGGTTATTGACAAGTTCAAGGAATTGACTACGACGAGACTTTCTCTCCCGTAGCGATGCTGAAGTCCGTCCGAATCATGTTAGCAATTGCTGCATTCTATGATTATGAGATATGGCAAATGGACGTCAAAACAGCATTCCTTAATGGCTTCCTCAAGGAAGAATTGTATATGATGCAGCCGGAAGGTTTTGTCGATCCTGAGAATGCTAACAAGGTATGCAAGCTCCAGCGCTTAATCTATGAGCTGGTGCAAGCATCTCGGAGTTGGAACATTCGCTTTGATGAGGTGATCAAAGTGTTTGGGTTTATACAGACTTGGGGAGAAGCCCGTATTTACAATAAAGTGAGTGAGAGCTCTGTAGCATTTCTCATATTGTATGTGGATGATATATCGATGATGGGAAATGATGTACAACTCTTGGAAAGCATAAAGGCCTACTTGAATAAGTGTTTTTCAATGAAGGACCTTGGAGAAGCTGCTTACATATTAGGCATCAAGATCTATAGAGATAGATCGAGACGCATCATTGGTCTTTCACAAAGCACATACCTTGACAAGATATTGAAGAAGTTCAATATGGATCAGTCCAAGAAAGGGTTCTTGGCAGCATTGCAAGGTATGAGATTGAGCACATCTCAATGCCCGACCTCGGCAGAAGATAGAGAAAAGATGAGTGTCATCCCCTATGCCTCGGCCATAGGTACTATTATGTATGCCATGTTGTGTACCAGACCTGATGTGAACCTTGCCATAAGTTTGGTGGGGAGGTACCAAAGTTATCCCGATATGGAACACTAGACAGCGGTCAAGAACATCCTGAAGTACCTGAAAAGGACTAAGGATATGTTTCTCGTTTATGGAGGTGACGAAGAGCTCGTCGTATAGGGTTACGTCGATGCTAGCTTCGACACAGATCTGGATGACTCCAAGTCACAAACCGGATACGTGTATATTTTGAATGGTGGGGCAGTCAGCTGGTGCAGTTGCAAGCAAAGCGTCATGGCGGCATCTACATGTGAAGCGGAGTACATAGCTGCTTCCGAAGCAGCGCAGGAAGGAGTCTGGATGAAGGAGTTCATCACCGACCTAGGAGTTATTCCAGGCGCGTCGGGTTCGATGACTCTCTTCTGTGACAACACTGGAGCTATTGCCATTGACAAGGAGCCCAGGTTTCACAAGAAGACCAAGCATATCAAGCGCCGTTTCAACTCCATCCGGAATTATATTCAAGATGGAGACATAGATATTTGTAAAGTGCATACGGATCTGAATGTCGCAGATCCGTTGACTAAACCTCTTCCTCGAGCAAAACATGATCAACACCAGAACTCTATGGGTGTTCGATTCATCACAATGTAACTAGATTATTGACTCTAGTGCAAGTGGGGGACTGTTGGAAATATGCCCTAAAGGAAATAATAAAATGGTTATTATTATATTTCCTTGTTCATGATAATTGTCTATTGTTCATGCTTTAATTGTATTATCCGGAAACAATGATACATGTGTCAATACATAGACCACAACGTGTCCCTAGTAAACCTCTAGTTACTAGCTCGTTGATCAACAGATGGTTACGGTTTCCTGACCATGGACATTGGATGTCATTGATAACGGGATCACATCATTAGGAGAATGATGTGATGGACAAGACCCAATCCTAAGCCTAGCACAAGATCGTGTAGCGTATGCTAAAGCTTTTCCAATGTCAAGTATTCTTTCCTTAGACCATGAGGTTGTGCAACTCCCGAATACCGTAGGAATACTTTCGGTGTGCCAAACGTCACAACGTAACTGGGTGGCTATAAAGGTACACTACGGGTATCTCCGAAAGCATCTGTTGGGTTGGCACGAACCGAGACTGGGATTTGTCACTCCGCATGACAGAGAGGTATCTCTGGGCCCACTCGGTAATACATCATCGTAATGAGCTCAATGTGACTAACGGGTTGGTCACGGGATGATGTGTTACGGAACGAGTAAAGAGACTTTCCATGACGAGATTGAACAAGGTATCAGTATACCGACGATCGAATCTCGGGCAAGTACTATACCGATAGACAAAGGGAATCGTATACGGGATTGATTGAATCCTTGTCATCGTGGTTCATCCGATGAGATCATCGAGGAGCATGTGGGAGCCAACATGAGTATCCAGATCCCGCTGTTGGTTATTGACCGAAGAGTCGTCTCGGTCATGTCTACGTGTCTCACGAACCCGTAGGGTCTACACACTTAAGGTTCGGTGATGCTAGGATTGTAGAGATATTAGTATGCGGTAACCCGAAAGTTGTTTGGAGTCCCGGATGAGATCCCGGACGTCACGAGGAGTTCCGGAATGGTCCGGAGGTGAACCTTTGTATATAGGAAGTCCAGTTTCGGCCATCGGGAAAGTTTCGGGGGTCACCGGTATTGTACCGGGACCACCAGAAGGGTCCCGGGGGTCCATCGGGCGAGGCCACCTATCCCGGAGGGCCCCATCGGCTGAAGTGGGAAGGGAACCAGCCCCTGGTGGGCTGGTGCACCCTCATGGGCCTCCCCCTCCGCCTAGGGTTGGAAACCCTGGGGGTGGGGGGCGCCCCACCTGACTTGGGGAGCAAGTACCCCCTTGGCCGCCGCCCCCCCCCCCTTGAGATTGGATCTCTAGGGGGCCGGCACCCCCCTAGGGCCCCTATATAAAAGGGGGGAGGGAGGGCTGCGCACCCAAGCCCTGGCGCCTCCCTCTCCCTCCCGTGACACCTCTTCCTCCTCTAGTAGCGCTTGGCGAAGCCCTGCTGGAATCCCGCTGCTTCCACTACCACGCCGTCGTGCTGTTGGATCTACATCAAGTTCTCCTCCCCCTTGCTGGATCAAGAAGGAGGAGACGTCTCCACTCCATACGTGTGTTGAACGCGGAGGTTCCGTCCATTCGGCGCTAGGATCATCGGTGATTTGAATCACACCGAGTACAACTCCATCAACCACGTTCTCTTGAACACTTCCGCGCGTGATCTACAAGGGTAGGTAGATGCACTCCCCTCTCCCTCATTGCTAGATGACTCCATAGATTGATCTTGGTGATGCGTAGAAAATTTTAAAATTCTGCTACGTTCCCCAACATAAAGTGCCTGCGAAAGTCGTTGACCAGTTTATTCATATGGCAAGAAAACCAGCTCCCAAGCCTGTTG
>LR738715.1:152539386-152559214 GCA_902687465.1 Secale cereale | reverse complement strand
TCCATTTGTCGTGATTTCCATAGCGTTGGTGATCTTAGCTTTGGTTTCACAACCTAGGAGAGTATGGCGTCTAGCGAGGGAAGTTACCACGGTAGAGGTCCTTATTTTGATGGTACTAATTTTGCTAGTTGGAAGTATAAGATGAAAATGCATATTCTTGGACATAACCCTGTCGTTTAGGCTATTATGTATTGGTTTGCAAGGTGAATTCTTCAATGGGAAGGAACTGAATCGTGAAGCTACCGCGGAAGAGTTGAAGATGCTGCAATGCAATGCTCAAGCTTGTGATATCCTCTTCAACGGACTGTGCCCCGAAGAATTCAACAAAATCATCTGTCTTGAGAATGCAAAGGAAATTTGGGATACTTTGATTGATATGCACGAAGGTACCAAATCCTTAAAGGAATCCAAGTTGGATGTGCTTCAAAGTCAACTTGACAAGTTCAAGATGAAGGATGGTGAAGGTGTCGCTGAAATGTACTCTAGGCTTGCTATCATCACAAATGAGATTGCCAGCTTAGGAAGTGAAGAGATGACCGACAGATTCATTATCAAGAAGATCCTAAGAGCCTTGGATGGAAAATATGACACCGTGTGCACATTGATCCAAATGATGCCCAATTACAAAGATCTCAAGCCAACAGAAGACACTGGAAGAACTGTTGCTCATGAGATGTCACTCAAAGATAAAGAACAGCTTCACAACAAGTCTAGTGCTGCTTACAAAGCCTCATGTGACACTCCTACATCATCAAGTGAGAAACAAGACTTCAATGAAGAATTGAGCTTAATGGTGAAGACCTTCAACAAGTTCTACAAGAGTAGAAGCAAAGAGCTAAATTCCAAGTCAAGGTCCTACAATGACAAGAGATCTTCAAGCCGTGATTGGAATTGCTACAATTGTGGAAGACCCGGACACTACTCCAATGAGTGTACAACTCCCCACAAGAGAAGAGTAGACTCACCTAAAAGGAGAAGTAGAAGAAAAGATTCACCACCAAGAGAGAGAAGGAGTAGAGATGATCGTTATGAACGATGACCTTCTCGAAGAAGCAAAGATTCGGAAAGGAAGGAGAAGTCATCAAGGAGCTATACAAAACAAAGACATCAAGCTCACATTGGTGAATGGGCATCCGGTTCCGATTCCGATAACCACTCCGAGAGAAGCTACTACTCCAACTCAAAAGGTACTCAAGATGAAGGTGTTGCCGGAATTTCTCTTGTGTCAACCAACTCCTACGACATATTTGACTCACCAAATGAAGGAATTGGAAGATGCTTCACGGCTAAAGGCCCTAAGGTATCACACCCCGAGTATCTTGATTTCAATAGTGATGAAGATGACTTGCTAGGAGATGATGACTTACTTGTTGGTAGCAATAGTGATGAAAACTGTGATGAAATTTCTACTAATCATGCTAATCAAGATAAAACGAATGACAATGATAAGGAGAAGATTGAGCATCTAACTAAAGAACTAAACACTCTTAAGTTAGCTCATGAAACTACTTTGGAAGATCATCGAGAACTTTTAAAGACTCATGAGAAGTTACGCTTTGAAAAGCTCAACCTTGAGAAAGAGCATGAGTTCTTATAAGCAATCAATAATGATATTCGCAAGAAAAGTTCTTCTTACATTGCCAAGCGTTTACTCTTGTCTACCTACATGCCACAAGTAAAATCTAGCAACAAGAACAAGAAAGATTTTTCCTCTAGTAGTAACAACAATCAAGCTAAATCCAATGATGTTGCCTCTAGTAGTTCTCTTGATTCCACTAATGATTCTCTTAGCCAAGTTACACTCGATCAAGAAAATAGCTTATTGATGAGAATTATAGAGAAAGCTGTTTACAAGAGTCTTGCTGGGAGTAAGCAATTTGAGGAGATTGTACTCAAGCAAGGAAGACACTAGAAGAATCAAGGTGTTGATTTTGAATGTAAGTTCAATGCCAATGGAGTTGAGTGGGAGGAAGATCAATACCCCAAGACAAATTTTGTTCCTCAACAAGAGAAGTATGATCCTACTTCTTTTTAAGGGACACAAGCACAAGATGATCTTCCACCACAAGACCACAAGCTAAAGGGCAAGGACAAGCTTCAAGAAGAGATTGATGCATTTGAAGAAGCTCCTAAGGCCTTGGTCAAGTGGGTTCCCAAGACTACATAAAGTTCTACTTCATCAAGTACGACTACAACTCCAAGGATTCCCATCAAGATGGTGTGGATCCCCAAGAAGAAGAACTAGAGAGTTCTTGAGGGTGACTCCGCCAACACTCTTCACTCATATCATTTTGGCGAGGACAAGTGCAATCAACTTCCATATCTTGCACTAGTTCAAGGAGTCACAAACCCTCTTGTTGGTAAGACAAGGGACAAGGTAACCTAATGCTTTCATGGACATCATCATGTGTGCAATTCACTCTATGTCTATGGATATCCTTGTTTGTTCCTTGCGGGACTAACCCGTGTAGGTATTGAAAGTGCAACTCACTCCAATGGATTGATCCAAATGATGTACATAAACATTGAGCATCTACATCTTCAACACCTACATGAAGTCATCATCGACAAAACCCAAGGTTAGTTCATCCCTCAAAGGGGAGATATCACATCTAGGGGGAGCTTTACTCTAACAATTGAGCTAATGTAACTCTAATGATGTGGACACAACAATGCTTTATGTAAAAGTGGTAACCCCACTTGCGCTTAAACTATGAGTATGACCTATGATCAAATGTTCTCATTTCACTCCTAAGTCAATATACTCATATATAGATGACCTAGTCATCGCCAATTGCTTGATAGATGCTAGAATGGTTGTGCATGCTTTGCTACATGTTTCATTTGCTATCTTATTGTGTGAGCATGTTGAATGCATATTTTTCTCATTCGAGGACATCCATTTGTTGCTTTGATTGTTTGGCTCTTTTTCTTCTGCCAAATGGATGGATAAAATGCCTAAGAACCCCCTCTAGCTATCTATGCTTTTCTCTTCTCAAACTCTATTCATGCTACATCACAAAGCTTGATCAAGTCAGATTCGAACCACTCTGTGTGAGGAGCACTCGGAGTCCCCAATTCGTCATAGGCTTAAACATCCAAAACCTATTTGTGCATTTAGGTATGACCTAGTCATCCACTTCGGTCACACCAAGTTCACTAAGTTGATCTCGGTTTTCAATCTCGGTGCAACCGATTTGAACTTTTCGGTCCCACCGAGTTGCAGTAACTGCTCGCAGTTTTGCACCTCGGTGCCACCGAGTTGTTCCACTCGGTCACACCGACAATGTCAGGTTATATATACCGACGGGCCAAATTTTGGAAAACTTTCCAAACCCTCCAGCCCGCGCGTGACCTGCTCTGCCTCTTCGGGTCTCCAGATCGTCTCCTTGCCACCAGCGACCTCCCGCCGCTGGACTCCGCCGCCATCAACGGCAATCTTCGCCGCCGTTGCCGCCATAGCAACTTCACCCCCGAGTTAGGGTATGAACTTGGTCCTTTGTGCTATTCCTTCACTCCAATTCGTAGCACATTGCATTCCCATGTTTCTTGCCACGTATGAGATCTTCCTATCCAGCAAAAACTCCTTAGAAAGTAGTTTTGATTCGAAAATTTTAGGGTTAGGTCTCCGCCGAACTCATCTCGGACCGACCGAGTTGTAGAAATCGGTCCCACAGATTTGCTTCGGCCATTGTACTTGCTTTTTCGGTCTGGCCGAAAGTTGCAAATTGGTGTGACCGAGTTCGACTCTCTGTGAAACCCTAGCAATATTGGTGCCACCGAACTGTGACTCGGTCTGACCGAGTTCACTACTTCAAGCTCCAGAATTGCTTCGGTGTCACCGAGTTTAACAAATCGGTAGCTCTGAAATGCTTTCTGTAGAGAACTAAAACAGAGTTTTTCTTGTCATCAGTTTTGCAAAAATTATGTGCTTTGTGATGCTCATCCACTCTGCCTCATCTACATCTATTCACAGGGTCAGCTTTCATTTGCAGTGTCAGAGATGTCTGAGGGCAATGACAGTCAAAACAGGTCAGATGAGCAAGTCAACTTGAGTGAGGGATCTAGTCCCAATAACTCCAGCTATTATGAGAGCAGCAGAAGCACTCCAAGTGACCTTCCAAAGGCTGCCACCAAATCAAGGAAGAAGAAAACTTCAGACTCCGAGGATGAGGACTTTGTGGCAGATGAGGCCACTTCTAAGAAGGAGGTGCTCAGGAAGTAGTATGGCACAACCGAGGCAACTAAGCCATGTCAGAAAAGAAAGATCCCTGCCAAGAGAATTCCCATGTCAAAGGCCAGAGCCTCTACTCAAGAGTGTTCACACTTGAATCCAGGGATGATGAGTCTGGAGGTACAAAGAAGAGAGCTAGCAAGACAATAGCCAGAGTGATTGGCAAGCCATCCATGAGGGATGATGATGATGAAGCTGCGGAAGAAGAGGTTGCTGCACCAGCTCCTAAAGCTCAAAAGCTTATGGGAGATGCTATCATGTCTGGGGCAGCTCCTTCTAAGACCAAGACTTCTCCCAAAGCTTCTCAAGCCACCAAGTCTGCACCCAAGAGGATCACAAGTAATATTCCTGCTTCAGAGAAGAACAAGGCCCCAGTGCCTGAGGATGCTGAGGAAGCTGAGGCCCAAGTGCTCAGAAAGTTAAAGCCCAAGATCCCTGATCACAATGATGCTAATCTAGTAGAAGAAGACATGAAGCTGAGCAAGGATGCAGGTCTCAGGTTGTGGAGAAAGACTAAAACATATGCTATAAGGAGAAGGACTGCTGTGGACTACAGGTTTCACACCAATGAACAACAAGACTTCTATGCGACAGTCTTGCTTGATAAGAAGCCCATTGTGTGTGATATGAGAAGGGTGGACTGGGACTTCATTGATAATAATGCAGATTATTTCCCCAATGTGCATGAGAGCTTCAAAGCATGTGGAGTTGACAAATTTTTGGCTCAAAAGTTGACCAAGTGGAATGATGAACTCATCATGCAATTCTACTCTACAGCTCATTTTTACCCTGATGGTAGGATTGTATGGATGTCTGAAGGTACAAGGTACCAGTCAACTGTTGCTGAGTGGGCCAAGCTGATTAATGTCACTGAAGAGCATGAAGATGATCTAGATGTCTATGCCAAGAAGAAGCAAGACCACAACTCCATGGCAAATATGTACAAGGTGATCCCTGATGATGATTTTGAAACACATAAGTTTGGATCTGTACATCACTTGTAGTCTGGTCTAGCCACCATCAACACAATCTCAAGGCATACATTGTTGCCTAAATCTGGAGATGCAAAGATGATCAGAGGACATTCAATCAACATGCTGCATATTTTTGATGTGCCACAGAAATTCAAAGTTATGAGCCCGATTGTAGAGACAATCAAGAGGACTACTGCAGATCAGAAGTGATCATGTGGGTATGCTCCACACATCCAGATGCTCATTAACTCCAAGATGGGCACAGGCACATACCTATTGGATAGAGAATATCTACCCTTGGTGCCTGACTTTGAGGACAACACAGTTGTCATGGATGAGAATGAACCATCTTCAATGCATGCACATGAAAGGAGAGAGAAAGCCAGAGCAGAGAAAGCTGCCAAGATGCCAAGTGCAGAAGAAGCATCTCAAATGACTCTCAAGTCCAAGCAAGACCAAATGGCGTATCTGATTCAAGCAACCATGAGGATTGAGAATTGCTTGGCCACCCTGACTCAGAATCATGAGAGCTTGGAGAGGATCATTGAGACTAAGTTCTATGGTCTTGATCTGAAGGTGACAAAGATCCAGTCTGCAGTTGAGCAGCTCGAGGAGGAAGCACAGGAGAGGAGAGGACAGGCTGCCACAGATGCATTTCAGCGAGTGCCTCGAGGTTAGAGATCTGCTGTAGTGCCAGTTCCAGACACCAGAGCTACTTGTAACGCCCCGGACACACCCGCCGATGGCCGTTACTCCTGGCGGGATCTAGACTGGCCCCGCATATCAACACTAGTCTTTTCTGCGCACTTTGTCCTCACTCGTGCGCACCCGGGAGCAACTTCCCGGTCGGTCACCCATCCTGAAACTACTCCAAGCCGAGCACGCTTAACTTTGGAGTTCTGTCCGAATGGGCTCCCGGAAAAGAAGGAATTCCTTATTGATATGAGTAGTCTACCATCCCTAATATGCTAGGCTATCACATACACCCCCACTCATAGGAACCGACGTCCTCGTCGGGCCACAGGAACGTTCCCTCTTGGCACAACCGTCTGTGCTTCCAGGACAACACATGTGCCATGCCGTGTGCCACGACGGGTCACAAATGTCATGCACAACATGACTGCAAACTGTCCGCAAACATCCGTGTAACCGCGAGGGTCGGCTCTGATACCAACTTGTAACGCCCCGGACACACCCGCCGGTGGCCGTTACTCCTGGCGGGATCTAGACTGGCCCCACATATCAATACTAGTCTTTTCTGCGCACTTTGTCCTCACTCGTGCGCACCCGGGAGCAACTTCCCGGTCGGTCACCCATCCTGAAACTACTCCAAGCCGAGCACCCTTAACTTTGGAGTTCCGTCCGAATGGGCTCCCGGAAAAGAAGGAATTCCTTATTGATATGAGTAGTCTATCATCCCTAATATGCCAGGCTATCACATACACCCCCACTTAGAGGAACCGACGTCCTCGTCGGGCCACAGGAACGTTCCCTCTTGGCACAACCGTCTGTGCTTCCAGGACAGCACATGTGCCATGCCGTGTGCCACGACGGGTCACAAAAGTCATGCACAACATGACTGCAAACTGTCCGCAAACACCCGTGTAACCGCGAGGGTCAGCTCTGATACCAACTTGTAACGCCCCGGACACACCAGCCGGTGGCCGTTACTCCTGGCGAGATCTAGACTGGCCCCATGTATCAATACTAGTCTTTTCTGCGCACTTTGTCCTCACTCGTGCGCACCCGGGAGCAACTTCCCGGTCGGTCACCCATCCTGAAACTACTCCAAGCCGAGCACGCTTAACTTTGGAGTTCTGTCCGAATGGGCTCCCGGAAAAGAAGGAATTCCTTATTGATATGAGTAGTCTATCATCCCTAATATGCCAGGCTATCACACTACTATATCAGCACCATCAGCCACTGCACCAGCTCCAGCTACTTCGTCCGAAGCCTTCGTCCTTGGAGTTCTCTCTACACCACCTCCCGAAGACCGAGTCTGAGAGACGCATAGCACTATGCATTTTCAAACTTTTTTGGTAACTTGTTGCCAAAGGGGGAGAATTATGTATATATCATAGGCTTCAAGAGAGAGTGTTTTGCCTCTTTGGTCTCTCTTGCATTTGATTGAACTTTATTGTGCTTTTGCTTTATACTCTGTGTCCGTGTGTGAGATACTTGTGTGGTTATGTGATTGATCATATGCTACCTTAATGTTTGTTTGGATGATATTATCTCTATGTTTCCATATGATCATTCACTTTGCTCGGCGATGAGTGCATGTTTGTAGTTATATATCATTTTGAACGCTCCACCAAGATGCATGTGACATGGAAGAGTGACCTATGATCCTAATCGATTGTGCATTTGCATTCAAATGCAAATTTCAAATAATGCACAAATTTAGGGGGAGCTCTTGTTTATCACATACTTCTGAAAGCGACGATGTATTTCAATCTTATTCATTTGTCGAAGCTTTGATCTATATGTTGTCATCAATTACCACAAGGGGGAGATCGAAAGTGCAACTATCCCCGGGTGGTTTTGGTAATTACTAACAACATGTAGCTCATTGAACTAATGCTATTTCAAGATTAATATTTCAGGAAAGTTCAATGATTGGCATGGCATGGATTAGGAATGTGGACCCCTCAAAATGCTAAGGACAAACGATTGGCTCAAACTCAGGACTCTACATTTTTTCCATTTTAGTGATCCAAGATCACATTGAGTCCATAGGAAAGCCAATACTATTAAAAGGGGAGGAGGTGTTGCTTAATGGGTTGCTTGCTCAAATTGCTTAGTGATATGCTGCAAACCCTCAACCACTTTCTCACATCCATATAAGTCCCAAACCAAAAGTCCAACTCCGCCCTACCGAAAAAATCTATCCGGCACCACCGAGTTCATTTGACATAGCCACTGCCAAAAACCCTAATCAATTCGGTCTCACCGAAAGGGATCTCGGTCTCACCGAGATGGGATTGCAAACTCTATGTTTCCCTTTGTAACATTTCGGTCTCACCGAGAAGAGAAATCGGTCCCACCGAGTTGATCATATCGGTCCCACCGAAATGCCAAACAGTCACATAATGAACTAAATCAGTCTGACCGAGTTCCCTGAATCGGTCCCACCAAGTTTGGTAAATTGTGTGTAACGGTTAGATTTTGTATGGAGGCTATATATACCCCTCCACCCACTCTTCACTCGTGGAGAGAGCCATCAGAACATACCTACACTTCCATCATTCATGTTCTGAGAGAGAACCACCTACTCAAGTGTTGAGATCAAGATATTCCATTCCTACCATATGAATCTTGTTCTCTAGCCTTCCCCAAGTTGCTTTCCACTCAAATCTTTCTTCCACCATATCCAAATCTATGAGGAGCTATTTGAGTGTTGGGGAGACTATCATTTGAAGCATTTGAGCAAGGAGTTCATCATCAACACACCGTCTATTTGAGCAAGGAGTTCATCATCAACACATCATCTATTACCTTTTGGAGAGTGGTGTCTCCTAGATTGGTTAGGTGTCACTTGGGAGCCTCCGACAAGATTGTGGAGTTGAACCAAGGAGTTTGTAAGGGCAAGGAGAACGCCTACTTCGTGAAGATCTACCCCCAATGAGGCAAGTCCTTCGTGGGCGATGGCCATGGTGGGATAGATAAGGTTGCTTCTTCGTGGACCCTTCATGGGTGGAGCCCTCCGTGGACTCGTGCAGCCGTTACCCTTCGTGGGTTGAAGTCTCCATCAACTTGGATGTACGATAGCACCACCTATCGGAACCAAGACAAAAAACATCGTTGTCTTCACTTGCGTTTGCTCCCTCCAAACTCCTACCTTTACCTTCATATGCAATTGTTTTACTTTCCGCTGCTACACTCTTAGAATTGCATGTGTAGGTTGATTGCTTGACTTGTGCTAAGTTGCTAGAATCTGCCAAGAAGTAAAATTGGGAAAAGGCTAGATTTTTTTAGTCAAGTAGTCTAATCACCCCCCCCTCTAGACATACTTTCGATCCTACACAAGATCAAGAAAAGTAGACGTTCATCGCTCAAGAGGTCCGCAAGCTACTCAAAGTGGGCGTCATCCGAGAAGTGCGCCATCCGGAATGGCTTGCAAACCCAGTGATCGTCTCCAAGAAAGGCGGAGAGGAGCGTATGTGCATCGACTTCACCAACCTCAACAAGGCTTGCCCTCAGGACCCTTTCCCTCTTCCGCGCATTGATCAGATCGTCGATTCTACAGCCAAGTGCGACCTGCTATGCTAACCTTGGAATGCAGATATGTTACACCTTAGTGGCACACCCCAGGAGCAACGGCCAGGCCGAGAGCGCAAATGCAGAGGTCCCAAGTGGCCTCAAGGCAAGAACCTTCAAGAAGAAACTCGAGGCCTGCGGTAGGGGCTGGTTGGACGAGCTCCAGTCCGTGTTGTGGTTCATCCGCACCACCGCGACCAAGCAAACTGGAGAAACTCCTTTCTTCCTCGTCTACGTAGCCGAAGCGGTTCTCCCACACGAGGTTTTGCCTCGCTCCGCACGGGTCTTGGCGTTTGACGAAGCACGCCAGGACGCCACGCGGTGGGTTGACCTCATGGTGGGGAAGGAACGCCACCATCAAGCCTCGCTCCGGGCGGCAAGGTACCAGCAGGCGCTGCGGTGATATCACGGCCGAAACATCCACTCCAGGAGGCCCGAGGTAGGCGACCTTGTCCTGAGGCGGGTACTCGCCAGGGAAGGGCTGCATGAGCTCTTGCCCATGTGGGAGGGCCCGTTCAGAATCGCTTGCGTCTCCAGGCCTGGCGCCATACGCCTAGAGACGCAAGATGGACTCCCTATCTAGAACGCTTGGAACATCCAACACCTCCGAAAGTTCAACCCATGAAGCAAGGCCCCTTGTCTGTGAAGGTCTCCGCTCGTGACACTCTGACGTAATAATGAGTGGGGCTGTACACACCCCGGAGTCTCCGGAGAGCCGCACTCGGGCCTCGGGGGCTCCCTCCCACGTCCTAGTGGCAGCACTTAGCTCCGCGCTGGTGAGAAGACTAGACTAGGTGTCGGACGCGGATGTTCATTTGCTTGCTTTCTGTAGTTGATTTGCAACCTCTTATTGGAATTTGGAGTTCGGCGTTTCTCGATTGCCTAGTTGGGTTTTCCTCCTTTTATTTGCTCGCTTTTTTGTCTCGGATCAGGGAGAGGGACAGTTGCCCATCACTCTCCCTCGTGCGCCTCGCACAGGGGCTACATAGGCAGGCGTGTGCGTGCGTTGGGATCGCCCGCGCCGCAAACACACTCGCTAAAGCCCCGTCACCCCAGAGCTTCGGCTTCCTTTGATCTCGCGAGGCGCCCTCGAATGAGATAATGATTTATGCACCCTTTTTAAAGTTCATGCCCCCCGAGTACTGCGATGCGGTGAGCTAAGCCACGGCTAGCCCATGCCTTAGGGCTCACGCAAGGAAGGACAAGATACCCGATGGGTATTCTAACAATTCTGCAGCTTTATGATGCCTCCCGAGGCCAGCAGCTGCTGAGTCGACAGCAAAGGGAGCTTCACCGGATGACGAAGAGCTCACATTCGCGTGGTGGGAAGCTACCGCAAATGCGCCAAGCTAAGTTACCCTACCGCACCTACTCGGAACATGAACGTCACAGCATAACACAGGAACAGTAAGCATAGCATAGTAACATAAGTGCCATGGTTCATTACACATCCCGGCAGGACCATCTACCCTTTTAAAAATGTAGGAGAAAGGAAAGGTTAAACAAAAGCGACCCGCACGACCGCAGCAGCCCCCAAGGCCCGGCTTTGGAGGCACTCCAGGCTCAGTTTCAGCCCTCCTCCCGCTTCACCGTGGTGCGGCGGCAAGGCCCCTCGTCGCCTCGCCCCAACCTGCCTCGGCGGCGGGGTGGCTCATCAGAACCGCTGCCGCTGGCGCTCTTCCTGGAAGAGGGGCAGTCATCGCTGGAGGAGCTACGGGCATCACCTAGGGCAGGCTCGTCGTCGTCGTCGTCCTCGGGGCAGCACCCCGCGCGTCGGCCATCTTCTCTGAACACCCTCACGTAGAGGGTCGTGAGGCCGTCATACTTGAAGTGGAGGGAGCACCTCTCGTTCAAGCCCCGTGATCGGACGAACATCTGCCAGCCGCGGGTCAAGGACGCGCCGCCCGCGGCGGCAGCCTCAACCCTGACCCATGAAGCCTTGCTACAGCACCCGTCGGCCTACAGCCACAGACTGCGGAGCCTTCTCGGCAACGACCTCGCAAAGAAGTGTGGGAGTGTGAGCCACGTGCCGGTGGGCCTCTCCGACCACACAACGAACTCCACGGAGGCGTCTGCCGATCGGAAGCGCGTCAGTGAAGGGCGAACGGCCACGGTGTGCTCCCTCTCGTCTCGGAGACTACCCCGGCCGCCGCGGCCCGCGTAGCGTGAAGAAGCACCGCCGCGACTCCCGGAGGCGACGGCTGAGTGCGGAGAAGCACGACCGCGCCCACGAGAAGCTGCGGCTGGGGACGCATCATACTTAAGGGAGCGCCCGCGACCCCTCTTGATCGGAGGAGCGTCAGGGCCCTCGATGGGAACCTTGCCTTTCTCCGTAGTAGAGAGTTTCCTAGGTGGCGCCATGGGTGCCTGGGGTGAAGGGAGAAGAAGCAAGCGACGCGGAGATGAAGATGAGCGGAGGGGATCCTGCCCCTCCTCATTTATAGCAAGAGGGAGGAAAAAAGTCTGCGCCCACAATCATAGGTAATGATGACCGTTTACTGCATGCAGCAGGCTCCAGTCGAGTCAAACGGTTGTCGAGGCGACGTGGGGAAGTGGATACGCCCACGTCCAATCCAGGCGCCACGCGTCGACCAGGACCGTAGGCGATTGGGGCCCACGGCGCTCCGCCCTTGACCTTTGGCTTCGCCTTAAAGCCAAGTCCGAGCGCGCCTTGGGCCCGGGGGCTACTGTTGGTGTTCTGGGAACCAGGGTACCTAGACTTGCCTACCTGCGGCCCACGACGTGGCTCCTTTCAGGCCTGGTATGGCCCATCCTCAGCATCGACACTCAAGACCCTCATGAGGGACCAAGCCTCACGGGGCGGACGACACCAAGACCTTCGGAGGGTCCAGCCTTGGCTGGCTGGCTCCCGAGGGGCGGAGATCTCTATGCAACCCCCCACCTCGCGAGGTTTGCATGACGCAAGCCATGACGACCAAGGCCAGGTGGGTGCCAGCGGGCTACAACAGTTTCCTCTTTGGTGCTAAGGAAGCAGGCACATGCGCACAGTCCTGAGGAATCTGCCAAAGGTTTCCATTTCAATGCAACAAGACCAAGACCGCTAGGACAGTAGGACGAAGGTCATCACCGAGCCGACCATGGCGTCGGGATCAGATGCTTTGTAGGAGAAGACCACCTTTAGTCAGGATAAGATGTACTAGTTGTGTCCCTTCAAAATTGGCCGTTGTGGGATCCCTTCCTGCCAAACATTTCGGGGAAGAGGACCAAGGCCACTATATAAGTAGGATAGCACCACCCAGCAAGGGGATCGGATCCATTTCACCCTAACAAGCTTCTTAGCTCATCCGAGCCCCAGAACACCTCTCCTCTGGAGGTCGTTCGCCCATTATACTAGTTCATCCACAGCACATCCCGAGGCTAATCCACCCCGCTGCTGGAGTAGGGCCACTCACCACAAGGTGGCTTGAACCAGGATAAACTGCCTCGTGTCTGTTTTACATTCCAGTTCATCGTGCTAGTTGGTGAGACGGCGAGTAGATAGTTAGGCGAGGTTGAGATCTTCGCACGCACCCCAGTGTTCGAACCTAGTAGGGTTTTGTGGAGCCCTGAATCCGACAACAGTCATGTTCTTCGGACAAGCACCGAACCAATTGCTTGAACTTCAGCAATTTTAGGGGTCACTCTTGTTAGCTTTTATCTTCGGTGCTAATCTTTGCTGCCATGCAAGGAGATTATCTTCGTCATTTGCAACAAACTCCTTGATACATCAAGGACATGTTACTCTGTGCGCACTAGCAAACACATAAGTCCCATACTGTTTATGTCAATAAACTCCAAAATAAAAGGGGCCTATTATTGTACCAACAACATTCGTGTACATAAACTAATTTTTGAGCAATATCCATCGAGGCATGTAATCAAGGATGGAAACAAGCTTGTCAAAGATAGCAACAACATGATAGTTCGTATAACCCCATGAGGGGTTGCGAATTTGACAAATTGCTATCTTCTGTAGACGACAGTCACCATGATCGTATTTGAATGTATGTAGAATATCGGTGTACTCAACCTCAGGGCGGTTTGAGATTTTTGGAAGTGGAACCCGGTGATGAGTGTACACATTCACAAGTTCCCACTCACAGGTGTACCCAATATAAACAACCGAATATCCATTTGCGCCTGCCCAGGCCTTACCCTCAAGTGATGGCATCTTAACATCACATGTAGCATTATCAATCCGCATCAACTTGCACAAGGCGAGGCTTTTGTCGTCCCCGCGCCAGCGAGCAGCGTCATGGCGAAGAAGATAGGGAAGATCAAACTGCTCCAGAACCCTTGGGTTCTTTGTAATCATGTTATTTGTTGAGTCGATAATGGTCTTGAACAAACCTGCCATGCTAGCCGTGGTGATGATGTCGCACCGACAATGAGTTCCTCCATCATGTAATATTTTAGATCGGGGCAAGAATAACGGGGTCGTTTCTGGCATATTCCCTCCATCGAGAAGACGAACAATGGTAGATGGAAGAGTCAAGGTAAATGGAGGGAGGAAGAGCGTGCGACGGTAGTTCCAAATCGAGAGTAAAATGCGAAGAGGCGGTGGATGGTTGCCACGTTACATGAAGAGGCTAGTGGGGAGCAGTGAACGGTTGGCATGGTATAGAAAGAGAAGCCCTGGCCTAATAGACGTCCATTCGGAAATTATACAAAAGAACTCGCCGTCGTCTCACTGGCATGTTGGAATGGGACCACATGTCAACGAAACATGGTGTGTCATTTCTCGTGAAAAATGCGATTTGGCCGCATTGGCCCGAGGTGCCGCATTATTTTTAGACTTTATTGTTTTAATGGCGTGTAGTAATTGGTACTGTATGCAGAGAAAATATAAACTACTCTACCATTGCTCTACCTCTAGTCTAGTACTAGTACTAGTAATATATATAGGCTGCAACTTCAGCGCTTCCTTGCTAAGGGCTGCCCACTTGCTTCTCACACTATCACCTTCTCTCCAGATCTAAAAAAGACGGCGGTGGCCCATCTCTCTCCCTCCTCACCAGTGGTCACATTTCCGCAAGGATCCCATCCGCCGGGGAAGAAAAGGACATGCAACATTGACACACTCGTCGCCGGTGAGTGAGGTCACACACTGACGACAAAGGCCATCCTCTCAGACCTAGTGCCGGCGCGGGATGGCCGCTGTTCCCAAGCTCGTTGTCGTAGTGTGTGCGGAGGATGACAACTACGAGCGAAGCCACTGACCGCTGACCCTCGGGTATGCTACCTCTTTTTGAACCGTTGTTCTATTGCCCCATCTGCTATGTCATTGGATGTGGATCTTTTTCCACTCCCCCATCTCCAGAATTTACCATCCTCTGCTATGTTGGTCACGCAGATGAAAACCTTAATTTGCACTATTAAAGGAAACCCTACTTCATGCAGACTAATCCATGTCTGGGTTGAATAATGAAAGAAAGGGGAAAAGTATTGTCGAAGAGACTAGGTATCGAACCTGCATCTTGGTTGAAAAGGGGAAAGCAGTAGCTAAGGAGTGTCTCTTGTCTCTTGGTTGAAAAAAGGTAGAAAGGCATGACAACCAAATAGAGAATGACCAGGTTGATAGGTTTGTTGTCCTCACATAGGAAAAAGGTGGCTAAAGAGCACAAAAATGGGATGCAATCCACATATGCTGCCTGGATATTTGTTACTATGGGCAATCCCTACCTCACCACTCTATGCGTCCGTGGAGGTACATCATACTAGATATTCGTTAGCCGTTGATTGTGGATGTCTTAAAGATGTTTTTAGCTAAGGTATTGTACTACTATTGCACAACCAATATACTAATGATGAAACTTGTTACTACCTTTAGAGTTTTGCATCATTAATGCTTATAGATTACATGCCTCGCTTCATGATGTAATGATAAGTCTACTGCTTGGTACATTGTCACCTAAATGTCAAGGAGATGATGGCATTTTATTTCAGTTAAATTGAACAAAAAATTATAAGGAGAAGAGGAAAGGTCAGCAGTGGGCACCTCCTCCTCCTCTGTTTTCTTGATTTGTTTAATCAAGTTTTTATGTTTGAAGTTTGATTAACTATCAAGATTGGGATATCAATTTTTAGGTCCCTTCAAGTTTGAAATGATATATACCTTCAAGGTACATGGTTTAAAAAAATTGTCATTAGTTACCTTCAGACTTTTGTATTTACTCTAATGTTGTTGCACAACAGCATACCAATGCTGAAACTTGTTACCTTTAGATTTCGTATAGTTAATGCTTGGTAATCTGTTGACTAAAACCATTGTAATGTACCCAGTAATAACAAAACTACTCTACCGTTGCACTAGCCATGGGATAGTGTATATTTGTAGTATTCGAATGGTGTTGCATTAGCGTATGGACATATATAAGGTCTGGCAAGCTTTCCCAGATATGTGCTCAAGAAAACTACTACCTATTTTTTATAAATACTAGATGTTTGGGTACTTTAAATTGAACTGAAAAAACATTTTATATTAAGGAACAGAGGGTGTAGAATTCATTCAAATTATGCCGGCAAAGCTAGTCACACCTTTGTTAAATTTAATGTTCATTATGTTATTGGAGGAGGTCTTCATGTTTGTCTCTATCGCGTGTCCATTACATACCTGACATCATAATGCAATGGAGAGTCATTTTTTTATACAGTGTCACCAAGTTGTGAAGGCGGTGATGGTATTTTATTTTAGTTGAACTGCACAAAAAATGTTGAAGAGAAGAGGAAAGGTCAGGAATGGTTCAATCATTCAAGATATACTATGTATGCCATCGTGACATCAGTCGTTCTTTTCCCATTAAGAAATTGGAATGATTATATTTGTGAGTCCATGCTTCAACTAGTGCCACTTTTACACTAAATCACACTTTCAATATCTGTACAAACATGGATGCTCTATTTTAGTGGAACTGCACAAAAAGTCCAAATGGTTTAACATTATGAGCATTTTTGCTTCCAAATAGTTATATCCAATATGTGGCACTACGAGCTATTCATTACCAAGGTATATGGTTTGCTACTATCTTGCTACCATTTTTGTACTGTCATTAGATAGTAATATTAGTGGTTTGCATGTAAATTTATTGGTAGGGTGGACCTACATTGGTGGTGCGGGACATGATTCATTGATTGGATGCTCAATTTCGGTTGTATCGATTTCACCTCTTCCATCATTGCAAACATGGATATCCTTGGTATGATTAAGAATAGGCGCTATATTTTTGCTCTTTACCAGCAAATCCCAAATTGTCCAGCGCAAAACATGACAATATCAAATTTTCCAGTGCAAAACCTGACAGATGCTAAGCGGAAACGACTAGAAGAGGCGTGTTTAAACCAAAAACTATAAGGTGATGTATATGCTAACTAGCTGGTTGATATTTGTGCAAACAGATGTCTGCTCGTTGCTATTTGGCGAACAAAGTGACCTCAATTTTTGTGAAACAGCACAAGAGAATAGTATAGTCACTGCATGCAGTGCCATTTGAAAATATACACAAAAAGATTGGATAATCACTACAGGGATTGCACAAAAGTAGTATTGTACTATTTGTTGGCCAACACTAGGTGCTTCACTGCTCTGTTCTGATTGTCCAATGGACATCATTTTGCCAATGTTAAAGTTGTATTCCGAAAATAGTCTCGCCATGTAATCGACATATTACTAACTCAAATTTCAGTGGATGTTCCTCCATCATGTGTGGTTCACTCTCATCGTTCCATCTATTGGTGAAACCACTTATGTTTGCAAGTGGAAATGTAGACTTCGCAGTCCAATTTTTCTTTCACTCTGTACTGAATGTTGGCCCAAAGAAGCATCCATGTTAGTAGCAAGAACATATGTTTTTCTTGATCTTTGCTTTAGGAGATACATATTGTATATGATTTGTGAATCATTGAGATGCATTAACATGTTGATCTTATGTATGAGAATCATACCAGTTGGTTGTGAATTTGGGCTATTAATGGGAACATAATGCAAAGCCAGGCCTGTGAGTCTCGTGTGAACATTAAGAACGGATCGGCTCTTACTAGTGTGCACAACATGATCCTAATTTGTGTGTTCTCAGTGTCTACAAGTTACTAGAAGTTCCTTGTTTATGTTCGCTCAGTATTTACAAGCTACAGATCGATCACTAGCGAGCCTACTAATACGCTCCGGCGGTTTTAGTTGTGACGCAAGATCCAAAGGTGGCGGTTTTTTGAATAAAAATGCCTACCTCTAAAGAAACTGACATGTTGTTCTGAAGAAAATGTCATGTGAATCTGAAGAAAATACATCGCAAATGCCTTATCTCCCAGTGAACGTTCATCAGCTAATGTGATCCTATGCGTACACTATCCGACTGACTCGATCTACATGAATAAGCATCAGATCACGCACGTACCTCATCTGGATGATTCGAGTGCACTCATTTGACCGTCATGCCGGTGTGTGTCCCATGATGGATGGGACGCACCACTGACGGGACAGGATGATGCTACCTCTTGAGCTTATGTTGTATTCCCTCGAAGAGGAAAGGGAGATGAAGCACAGTAGCGTAAGTATTTCCCTTAGTTTTTGAGAACCAAGGTATCAATCCAGTAGGAGACCACACGCGAGTCCCTCGCACCTACACAAACAAATAAGAACTTTGCAGCCAACGCGATAAGGGGTTGTCAATCCCTTTACGGTCACTTACGAGAGTGAGATCTGATAGAGATGATAGTTGATATTTTTGGTATTTTTGGTTTAATAAAGCAGCAAATAAAAGTGGTAAAAGTAAAGTAGATGTAGATTGATATGTTGAGAATAGACCCGGGGGCCATAGTTTTCTCTAGTGGCTTCTCTCCTGATAGCGATATTCTACGGCGGGTACACAAATTACTGTCGAGCAATTGATAGAAAAGCGAATAATTATGAGACTATCTAGGCATGATCATTGTATATATGTGTCACAGCCCTAGATTTCTGCCTTGTAACTAGTTGCATTAGTGAGTGGCACCCATGCATCATGTTTAATTTCTAAATTAAATTTAAAGTGGGGAAAGTGGAAAGCCTCAGAGATCTTTTCTAAAAATGATCAACATTAAAAATTGCTTCAAATAAACCCAAGAAAATGTTCCTGTTAAGCTATAAAAATATTGGAAAGAGTTAAAATTCAAACCAATATTTTTGGAGTCTCAGGGATATATATTTTGGGCCTTTGGATTTAAATCAATAAGTATTTGACTTTTGGATAATATTCATATATATTGAATATATTTCAAAAGGCCCTGAAATTATTTATGTGCTTTTGGAAAAGTCCATCTAGCAACATAAAATTGTTCAGAGGAGTTATTGGCATTGTTTGAAATTGTTTAATTTCAAAACAGTGGCAAAAGAAAATAAACAAAGAAAGAAAAATAGAAACAGAAATTAAAACATAAAATTAGAGAGAGAGGAACTACCTGGCTTACCTAGCAGCCCGCCTGGCCCAGCTCCTGTGTGGCCCAGCTGCAGGCCCGGCCCACCAGGGGCAGCACTGTCTTCCTCCTCCTGCCAGGAGGAGAAACAGCTGCGTGCCCGGCGCACAGCCGGCCGCGGCCACGTCTCCCCGCCACCTCCTACTCCGTCGGGCCTCCCCGACCCCCCTAGAGACGCCACGCATGCCCCCAGGCCCCTCTCACTCCCCCTCGGTCTCTTCCCCCTCTCCTGGCGCTCTTCCCTGCGAGCGCCCGAACGCCACCGTCGCCGTCGTTGCCGTAGCCGTAGCCACCATGACCCCCTCGCCTCTCCGACGCGCCAACGAGCTCCGTTGCGTCCTTCTCGTCCTCTCCAGCAAGCTACGGGACGCCGGGAGGGCCTGCTTCGTCGTCATCGTGCTCGTCTTCAACCTCCGGCCACCGTCGACCTCGCCGTCGATTCGTCGACTCCGGTGCCTCCCCGAGCCCACTCAGCTGCTCTTCGACCCTGCCATGAGCTCCTCTACCCAATCCCGCTCTCCCCACAGTCGTTTTCCTCCTCTAGCCCCGCTGCCCACCGGAGCCGATAGCTCCTTCCCGCCGGCCATGTCGCCGCCGTGGCCACCGTCACCTATAGCGGCAACCGAGCACACAACCGCGCTCCACACAACGCCAGAAGCCCAAAACTCACACCGGTTGCTCCTGCTGTGCGCTGCAACACCGTCTCCGTCGATGCCCGAACGCCACCGCCGCCGCGAGCTTGATTCCGGCGAACTCCGGCCGCCCCAGTAGCTGCCGCTTGCCGCAACTGATGCGCGGGAACGCGGGCTTCACGTAGATTCTCTCCGCGGCCATTTTGGACGCCCGTGGGCGTTATCCGATGCCCTTCGCCGTCTCTGGCTCCGCCGACGACGAGCCGCCGGCGCTTTTGACT
>LR738715.1:152509636-152528342 GCA_902687465.1 Secale cereale | reverse complement strand
GATTTGGTAAAGGTAGCGGTGAGAGGCCATGTAGGAGTACATGGTGGGTTGTCTCACTGGAACCGTCCTTAAGAACTGAGTTCTGTGTAAGTTGTCCAATGACAAAGCTACTACCACACATTGGGTTCCGGTAACTCGACCCCTCTCGACTTATTAATCAACTAGATCTCTGTCCAGGAGTTGCAACTAGTTTCTGGTGTTTGTAGGTAGTGTTAGTAGTCTACCAAGTGGCACACGGTACATGTGGGCTTTGGGAAGACTAGGCACCGTGGCACGGTGTACCAAGCGTAGATCCATCCGTCGAGGTGGGCTTGGGAACCCTGCGCACATCATTTGGGGCCATGAGCGACACCCCGACCGGATCTCCCCACGGATGGAACCCGAATAGGCGATAAACATGGACGAGAGACTTGTGTGGTTAGTCAGGTCGTGGCCGACACCCTCGCCAGGCTTCCGCTTGAAGGTTGCCGAGATACATGACGTGTACATGGCGGTAAGTGGCGAGAGCGTGTGTGAAGAAGTACACCCCTGCAGGATTAACATGATCTATTCGAATAGCCGGGTCCGCGGATATGGACTTCTTGGATGCTTACGTGGTACATAGATAAGTGAAAGTGGATACTCTAAAACACGCAAGATAAGCGTGAGTGCTACGGATGGCCTTCTCGTAGGGAGATGGGAGCGGATCCATAGTGGTGTATTGTTTGGTGAATATGTGGACTCGTGTGCGCCACCTCAAAAGAGTTACCTGCAGTCATAGTTCAGGATAGCCACCGAGTCAAAGTTGGCTTGCTGCAGTCAAACTCCACCACCCCTTTGTTGATACTGATGCATATGTAGCTAGTTCTGATGTAAGTCTTGCTGAGTACCTTTGTACTCACGTTTGCTTAATTTATGTTTTGCAGAGAGACCTCAGTCTCGCTAGTGGTTCCGCGTGGACTTCGACGTTTAGCTTGTTACCTCAGCTACGGTCTTGTACCCTTGGGAGGGTCTTGTAGATAGTCAGGCTTCCCAGCCTTTTTCTTTTGTAGTTGTCTGTACTCACATGTTATGCTTCTGTTGCCTGTATGCTCTGAATGTTGGGTCATGTGACCTCTGATTGTAATGAATGCTATGATGGCTCTTCTGGGCCTTTATCTATATGAGTTGTTGAGTTATGTTGTGATGCCATGTTGTACAACACATACTTGCATGTTATGCGTACGTGTAATGTGTATTGCTATGTGTGGGATCCGACACCTAGTTGTTTACCTTTGGTAGCCTATCTTACAGGGAAATGTCTCCTAGTGTTTCCACTGAGCCTTGGTAGCTTGCTACTGCTCCGGAACACTTAGGCTGGCCGGCATGTGTCCTTCTTCGTTCCTGTGTCTGTCCCTTAGGGGAAATGTCACGCGTTGTTCCTTTAAGTCCTTGTAGCTTGCTACGACTTGGGTTCATACGTTGATGACCGACACGTTCGTTGCTGGGTCATGTATGCCTGTCTCTGTAATTTAGTGCCACTTTTGGTTTATAACTGGTCATGTCGGCCCGGGTTCTCTGTCATATGGATGCTAGCGACACTATCATATACGTGTGCCAAAATGCGCAAACGGTCCCGGGACAGTTAAGGTGGCACCCGTGGGGATACCGTGCGTGAGGCCGCAAAGTGATATGATGTGTTACAGGCTAGACCTGTGTGACTTAGGATTGGGGTCCCGACAATATGCATCATGTCCGAGACAAGTAGAACGACTCCTGCCTGCATCTACTACTATTACTCCACACATCGACCGCTATCCAGCATGCATCTAGTGTATTGAGTTCATACGAACAGAGTAACGCCTTAAGCAAGATGATATGATGTAGAGGGATAAACTCAAGCAATATGATGTAAACCCCATCTTTTTATCCTCAATGGCAACAAAACAATACGTGCCTTGCTGCCCCTACTGTCACTGGGAAAGGACACCCCAAGATTGAACCCAAAGCCAAGCACTTCTCCCATTGCAAGAACTATAGATCTAGTAGGCCAAACCAAACCAATAATTCAAAGAGACTTGCAAGGATATTATGAGCACACATAAAAAGTTCAGAGAAGAACCAAATATCTTTCATAGATAACCTTGATCATAAACTCACAATTCATCGAATCTCGACAAACACACCGCAAAAAGAGATTACATCAAATAGATCTCCTTGAAGACCAAGGAGAACTTTGTACTGAGATCCGGAGAGAGAGAAGAAGCCATCTAGATACTAGCTATGGACCCGAAGTTCTGTGGTAAACTACTCACAACTCATGGTGAGGGCGATGATGATGATGGTGAAGGCCTCCGTGATGGATCCCCCTCCGGTGGAGCTCCGGAACAGGCTCCAAGATGGGATCTCCACAGGAACAGAAGCTACGACGGTGGAATTAGGGTTTTCTATCTGTATATGGAGTTTCTGGGGTACGTGGACTTATATAGGAAGAAGGAGGGCACCGGGGGCCACTTGAGGGGACCTCAAGGCAGGGGGCGCACCCTGGGAAGGGGGGCGCGCCCCCACCCTCAAGGGCCACCTCTTTGTCCCCTGACTTGGTCCTCAAGCTCCGCGTGCGTGATTTTATCCAAAAATATCTCTCGCGAAGGTTTCATTCCGTTTGGACTCCCTTTGATATTACTTTTGTGCAAAACCCTGAAATAGGCAAAAAATAGCAATCTGGACTGGGCCTTTGGGTTAGTAGGTTAGTCCCAAAAATGATATAAAAGTGAATGATAAAGCCCATTAAACATCCAAGACTTCAGAAATAATAGCATGGAACAATAAAAAATTATAGATATGTTGGAGGCGTATCAGACGACACAGTCATAAATTCAGTTTTTCCAGTTTTCCATAGTAAGCTGGCGTGCTAAGCCATGCCTGCTTATGAAGTGAATTCCGATGACCGCCGCGTTTCCTAAGGCACCCTAGTTCACCTACCTTCCGCCTATAATTAATGGGTCTCATTGTTCTTGGGTGGCACCATCACCCAACTCGCCATATCGGTCTATCCTCACAACACCCACCACCCCGACGTCGATCTCCGCTTGCCCTCGCTCTCGCCACATCCGTCATGCCCCAGACCGTTCGCAATAGGCAATCCCAAAGGCACTCACCGCTGGAGCTAGTGTTCGGGTTTTCACGGGAAGGCACACGGAGGGAGGAGGCATTCTATCAGTCTTTAGATGGCAATGCGGAGTATGAGGACTTGTTGGAGTGCGACCGCCTGGCGAAGGAGCAACGTATCATTGATTTGCGCTACCAGCGGGGCATGGAGCAGCAGTGCATCGCCGCTCTGAGTCGCAAGCAGAGCGCCCGCAACTGGGCCGACTACGTGGAGACCGGCGTCATCCAAATAGCCCTTGAGGCTGTCGGGCACGCGGGCGTGCGCGAAGCCGAATTTTACTACCAGCTCGTCAAGTGGGTTCCCCGCTTAGAAGCCGAAGTTTTGTTGGACCACGCTGGCATGGAAAGGGCCAACGCGCACGAGCAACGCGCCCTATCCCACCTCTGGCAAGTCCGAAGTGAGGAAGAGGATGTCGGTGTCGGCGTTTAGTGTGTGCCGCAAATGGCGGCCGCATCATCTAGTTAGCTAGGAGTAAGTTAGTACTTGTACACTAGAGTGCTAGTGGGGGTAGATAGTTACCTTGGCTATGATGGTTGTCGACGTGGAAGTTCGGTACTCTATATCTCGATCAGACCTATTACTTTGCTCTGAATGGCGAACTTTTCATGTGAACGTATGGAATGGGCTGTTATTTTTATAAATGGGTGGTATTTGTTCGCCTTGTGTTAAGAGGCTGACTTGTGGGCCTACTAGGTTGACGCGTACACAATCAAGAGATGATTGTACGTGGAGAGGATGATAGCAGGGACCCACTAGGGTCATGGCAGTATGCAAGCAATTGCCTCCTTATTTGCAGCCAAAAAATGATTCCTCCTAATGGATTCCTGGCATCTAGGGCTAATGACATTGTCAACGTAGTCAGTAAACAAGAGAATTGCATAGCAAGCAGCTGCCACCAGGGACCCAGTAGCTCGCCCAGTTCTTTTCGTTTTAGAGACGGAGCAGGGTGTCAACTGGGTTGTGTGGGGCACTCTGTCCTGTCTAGCCAGCCTTTATTTAAGGGATTTTTATTTCTGTGCCCCTGGTTCCGTAGCTCTACTCATTCATCCCCACTCTATGAACTTTTCTCCTTTTCCCCACTCCCTTGCCCGAAACCCTCATAACAGGTTATAACAGACGTTGCCGTCGGGTCAATGCCTTTGACCGTTAACTCTGACGAGTGGGACCGTGTTGGGGGTGGGCGCATGCAAGAGTGCGGTCGTGCACGGTCGTGGGGTAGCACGTGTCAATGGACATGCCCGAAATGTCCCATCATATAAAGAGGGCAACCACCTCCATCGCCCCTACCATTTCCCCCAAATCCCCTCCCTGCCGCATCGTCTTCCTCTCCCCCACCGGCTTCATCTCGCTCTGGCCTCCACTGCCTCCACCGCACCGTCTCCCTCTCCCCCACCGCATCCTCTTCCTCACCTTGATCGCCTCCATCTATCCGATGGACAAAGCTCGTGGCGACACCGGCGCAGCGGCCGGAGAAGTGGTGAAGCAGCAGGGCGCGGTGACCGCGGATGTCGGCGGCGTCCACGACGGTGCGGGGAAACTCGCAACCGTTGCGAATGCGGGGAAGGAGGTGGCGGGATCCACCTCAGTGCAGAAGGTGACGGCGGCAAGCGGCGCAGTCCATGTCGATGCCCCCCATGCGCAGACCGGCGAGGAGCAGGAGGTATTTGCACTTGCTTTGCTTTAGGATATTAGTGTAGAGTTAGTTGCATTGGTTAGATTGTGGATTCATACAGTAGTTCAGATGGTTAGAGTAGTTGGTTTGATAGATGGGCTGGGTTTTTTCGTATGGGTTGGGGGATGGGGGGTTTTTGGACTAGGGTTTGTTGGATAAATGCTAGCTAGATGTTGTGAACTATGATTTTAGGTGCTGCAATGATTGGGATTTTTAGATTTGTTTTTAGATTTGGATAAATTCGTTGCAAAAATGCTAGATGTTGTGAACAGATTGGGTTTTTAATGCTATGACGCTTACTAGATTCGTTTTTAGTGCTCACGGATTGGGGTTCTTAATGCTATCATGCTTATTAGATTTGATTTTTATGCTTATTAGATTCATTGCAAAAATGCTACATGTTGTGAACAGATTGGGGCTTATTAGATTGATTAAGAAGTTATTTCATTCAAGTTATATTAGCTCTTTGTCCACAATATGTAGTTATATTAGCTTTGTTGTTCAATGTGTGTGCATGACAATGGAAAATGCAAATAGGATCATAGTATATTAGCCCTATGATCAAGTGTGCATATCTAAATTTCAATATGTAGTTATATTAGCTCTGTTGTTCAATGTGTGTGCATGACAATGGAAAATGAAAATAGCATCATAGTATATTAGCCCTATGTATTTACTAGTGATGGATGTAATTGTATATTCAGGAGAATGATGGTTGGGGGAAGAAGAGGAAGATAGACTATACTTTCGACGACCCATACGATCCAACGTATGGTGACGACGAAGAGCATGAGGTAAGCCTACTTGAAATTTAGATTGTTCATTTAGTTCGTTGACATGGTGTATACCCATGAATCTATAATGTACTAGTTTAAATCATTCGTGTGTGCAGTATGTCTCTGGGGAAGATGTGGATGCGGACCGCGGCAACTTCACCTCCTTCAAAGAGAAGGAAGAGGAGAAGATCAGGGTCAAGGACGTGGGTTACTACTACAAGAGCAGGACCAAAACTTGGCGCTGCCCCTACTACACCACCAAGACAAAGCCAAAGTCCGGCCGCTTCGCTCACCTTCTAGCTCATCCAGAAGATGTGGCCATCCACTACAAGATCATGGGGCAGCATGGCGCCCTAGTGTAGGATCAAAAATATGTCTAGAGGGGGATCATTAGACTACTTGACCCGATAAAAATCTAGCCTTTTCCCAATTTTAATTCTTGGCAGATTTTAGCAACTTAGCACAAGTCAAGCAATCAACCTACACATGCAATTCTAAGAGTATATCGGCGGAAAGTAAACAATTGCATATGAAGGTAAAGGGAGGAGTTTGGAGGGAGCAAACATAAGTGAAGACAACGATGTTTTTTGTCTTGGTTCCGATAGGTGGTGCTATCGTACATCCAAGTTGATGGAGACTTTAACCCACGAAGGGTAACGGCTGTGAGAGTCCACAGAGGGCTCCACCCACGAAGGGTCCACGAAGAAGCAACCTTGTCTATCCCACCATGGCCATCGCCCACGAAGGACTTGCCTCACTAGCGGTAGATCTTCACGAAGTAGGCAATCACCTTGCCCATACAAACTCCTTGGTTCAACTCCACAAACTTGTCGGAGGCTCCCAAGTGACACCTAACCAATCTAGGAGACACCACTCTCCAAAAGGTAATAAACGGTGTGTTGATGATGAACTCCTTGCTCAAATGCTCAAATGATAGTCTCCCCAACACTCAAACAGCTCCTCATAGATTTGGATATGGTGGAAGAAGGATTTGAGTGGAAAGCAACTTGGGAAGGCTAGAGAACAAGATTCATATGGTAGGAATGGAATATCTTGATCTCAACACTTAAGTAGGTGGTTCTTTCCCAGAACATGAATGATGGGAGTGTAGGTATGTTCTGATGGCTCTCTCCACGAGTAAAGAGTGGCTGGAGGGGTATATATAGCCTCCACACAAAATCTAACCGTTACACATAATTTACTAAACTCGGTGGGACCGATTCAAAGAACTCGGTCAGACCAATTTAGTTCATAATGTGACCGTTAGGTATTTCGGTGGGACCGATATGACCAACTCAGTGGGACCGATTTCATTAGGTTTAGGGCATAACGTAATCTCGGTGGGACCGATTACACAAACTCGGTGAGACCGATTTTGGTAATGAGCACACAGAGAGTTGGTCAGGCAAACTCAGTGGGACCGATTCGCTCAATTCAGTGAGACTGAAATATTACGAAGAAGCAACAGAGAGTTTGCATTACAGACTCAGTGGGACCGATTGCACATCTCGGTTAGACCAAACATATTGCAACAGGCAACAGAGAGTTTGCAATCCCATCTCGGTGAGACTGAGATCCCTTTCGGTGAGACCGAAATGATTAGGGTTTCTGGCAATGGCTATGTCAAATGAACTCGGTGGCGCCGGATAGATATTTTCGGTGGGGCCGAGTTTGACTTTAGGTTTGGGACATATGTGGATGTGAGTGAGTGGTTGAGGGTTTGGAGCATATCACTAAGCATTTTGAGCAAGCAACCCATTAAGCAACACCTCATCCCCTTTTAATAGTATTGGCTTTCCTATGGACTCAATGTGATCTTGGATCACTAGAATGGAAAAATGTAGAGTCCTGAGCTTTGGGCTTGAGCCAATCCTTTTGTCCTTAGCATTTTGAGGGGTCCACAATCCTAATCCATGCCATGCCAAACATTGAACTTGCCTGAAATATTATCTTGATATAGCATTAGTTCAATGAGCTATATGTTGTTAGTAATTACCCAAACCACCCGGGGATAGTTGCACTTTCAAGCTCCCCCTTTTTGGTAATTGATGACAACATATAGATCAAAGCTTCAACAAATGATAATAAGATTTAAATATATCGTCGCTTTGAGAAGTATGTGATAGACAAGAGCTGCCCCTAAATTTGTGCATTATTTAAAATTTGCGTTTGAATGCAAATGCACAATCGATTAGGATCATGGGTTACTCTTCCATGTCACATACATCTTGGTGGAGCGCTCAAAATGATATGCACTAAAACATGCACTCATCACCAAGCAAAGTGAATAATCATATGGAAATATAGAGATATTATCATCCAAGCAAACATTAAGGTAGCATATGATCAAACACATGATCACACAAGTATTGCACACACGGATAAAGAGTATGAGACAAACGCACAATAACATTCAACCAAAATCAAGAGAGACCAAAGAGGCAAAACACTCTCTCTTGAAGCCTATGATCTATACATATTTCTCCCCCTTTGGCAACAAGTTACCAAAAAGTCCAAAAATGCATAGTGTTATGCGTCTCTCAGGCTTGGTCTTCGGGAGGCGGTGTAGAGAGAACTCCAAGGACGAAGGCTTCCGATGAAGTAGCTGGAGCTGGTGGAGTGGCTGCTGGAGGTGGCACTGAGGCTGTGGCTGCTGGAGCAAATGTAGTAGCTCTGGTGTCTAGAACTGGCACTGCAGCAAATCTCTGACCTCGAGGCACTCGCTGAAATGCATCTGTGGTAGCCTATCCTCCTCTCTCCTCTGCTTCCTCCTCAAGCTTCTCAACTGCAGATAGGATCTCAGTTACTTTCAAATCAAGATCATAGAACTTAGTCTCGATGATCCTCTCCAGCCTCTCCTGATTCTGAGTCAGGGTGGCCAAGCCCTTCTCAATCCTCATGGTAGCTTGAATCAGATATGCCAATTGATCTTGCTTGGATTTGAGAGTCATTTGAGATGCTTCTTCTGCACTTGGCATCTTGGCAGCTTTTTCTGCTTTGGCCTTCTCTCTCCTTTCATGAGCTTGCACGGAAGATGGTTCATTCTCATCCATGACAATTGTGTTGTCCTCAAAGTCAGGCACCAAGGGTAGATATTCCTTGTCCAACAAGTAAGTGTATGTGCCCATTTTAGAGTTGATAAGCATATGGATGTGTGGAGCATACCCACATGATCTCTTCTGACCTGCAGCAGTCCTCTTGATTGTCTCTACAATCAGGCTCATAACTTTGAATTTATGTGGCACATCAAAAATATGCAGCATGTTGATAGAATGGCCTCTGATCATCTTTGCATCTCCAGATTTTGGCAGCAGTGTATGACTCAAGATTGTGTTGATGGTGGCTAGACCAGCCTGCAAATGATGCATAGATCCAAACTTGTGTGTTTCCAGATCATCATCAAGGATCACCTTGTACATATTTGACATGGAGTTGTGGTCTTGCTTCTTCTTGGCATAGACATCTAGATCATCCTCATGCTCTTCATGGGCATTGATTAGCTTGGCCCACGCAGCAATAGTTGATTGGTACCTTGTACCTTCAGACATCCATACAATCCTACCATCAGGATATAAGTGAGCTGTGGAGTAGAATTGCATGATGAGTTCATCATTCCACTTAGTCAACTTTTGAGCAAAAAACTTGTCAACTCCACATGCTTTGAAGCTCTCATGCACATTGGGGAAATAATCTGCATTATCATCAATGAAATCTCAGTCCACTCTTCTCATATCACAAACAATGGGCATCTTATCAAGCAGGACTGTCTCATAGAAATCTTGTTGTTCCTTTGTGTGAAACATGTAGTCCACAGTAGTCCTTCTCCTTATGGAATATGGATCAGACTTTCTCCACAACCTGAGACATGCATCCTTTCTCGGATTCATGTCCTCAGCAATTAAATGAGCATCATTGTGATCAGGGATCTTGGGCTTCAGCTTTCTAAGCACTTGAGCCTCAGCTTCTTCATCAACTTCAGGCACTGGGGCCTTGTTCTTTTTCTGAAGCTGGAATGTTCCTTGTGCTTCTCTTGGCTGCAGACTTGGTGGCTTGAGTAGTTTTGGGGGCAGTCTTGGGCTTAGAAGGAGCAGCCCCAGACTTAATAGCATCTCCCATAAGCTTTTGAGCTTTGGGTGCTGGTGCATCAACATCTTCCTCTTCTGCTTCAGCTTCATCGTCATCCCTCATGGATGGCTTGCCAATCACCCTAGCTGTTGTCTTCCTAGGTCTCTTCTTTGTACCTCCGGGCTCATCATCCCTGGATTCAAGTATGAACACCATAGTCTCTTGAGTAGAGGCTATGGTCTTAGACATGGGAATCCTCTTGGTAGGGGTTTTCCTTTTCTGCCCTGGCTTAGATGCCTCAGTTGTGCCATACTCTTTCCTGAGCACTTTCTTCTTGGAAGTGGCCTCATCTGCCACAAAGTCCTCATCCTCAGTATCTTAAGTTTTCTTCTTCCGTGCCTTGGTAGCAGCTTTTGGGAGATCACTAGGTGTGCTCCTTCTACCCTCATCAAAGCTGCTAGAGGGACTAGTGCCCTCACTCAGGTGTACCTGCTCCTCAGACACATTCTAGCTGTCACTTTGATCTGACATCTTGGCACTGAAAGTAGACCCTGTGAATAGATGTAGATGAGGTAGAGTGGATGAGCATCACAAAGCACAGAATTTTTGCAAAACAGATGATAAGAAAAACTTAGTTTTAGTTCTCTACAGAAAGCATTTCGGAGCTACCGATTTGTTAAAATCGGTGACATCGGAGCAATTCTGGAGCCTGAACTGGTAAACATGGTCAGACCGAGTCCCAGTTCGGTGGCACCGATATTGCTAGGGTTTCACTGAGAGTTGAACTCGGTCACACCGATTTGCAACTTTCGGTCAGACCAAAAATCACTTGTGCAGTGGCCTAAGCCAAATCGGTGGGACCGATTTCTACAACTCGGTCGGACCGAGATGAGTTCGGCGGAGACCTAACCCTAAATTCTTCGAATCAAAACTATTTTCTACAGAGTTTTGCTGGATAGGAAGATCTCATACATGGAAGAGAACATGGCAGTGCAATGTGCTATGATTCAGAGTTAAGGAATAGCACAGAGAATCAAGTCCATACCCTAACTCGGCGGTGAAGATTTCCGTTGACGGCGGCGGAGTCCAACGGCGGGAGGTCGCTGGCGGCGAGAAGACGATCCGGAGACCCGAAGAGGCAGAGCAGTTCACGCGCGAGCTAAGGGATTTGGAAAGTTTTCCAAAATTTGGCCCGTGAGTATATATAACCTCACACTATCGGTGTGACCGAGTGGAACAACTCGATGGCACCGAGATGCAAAACTGCTAATAGTTGGTGCAACTCGGTGGTACCAAAATGTTCAAATCGGTTGCACTGAGATTGAAAACCTAGATCAACTTAGTGAACTCGGTGTGGCCGAAGTGGATGAGTCGGTCATACCAAAATGCACAAAGTGGTTTCGGATGTTTAAGCCTATGACGAATCGGGGATTCTGAGTGCTCATCACACAGAGTAGTTCGAATCTGACTTGATCAAGCTTTGTGATGTAGCATGAATATAATTTGAGACAAGAAAAGCATAGATAGCTAGAGGGGGTTCCTAGGCATTCTCTTCCATCCATTTGGCAAAAGAAAAGAGCGAAGCAATCAAAGCAACAAATGGATGTCCTCGAATGAGAAAAATATGCATTCAACATGCTCACACAATAAGATAGCAAATGAAACATGTGGCAAAGCATGCACAACCATTCTAGCATCTATCAAGCAATTGGCGATGACTAGGTCATCTATATATGAGTATATTGACTTAGGAGTCAAATGAGAATATTTGATCATAGGTCATACTCAACGTTTAAGCGCAAGTGGGGTTACCGTTTTTACATAAAGCATTGTTGTGTTCACATCATTAGAGTTGCTTTAGCTCAATTGTTAGAGTAAAGCTCCCCCTAGATGTGATATCCCCCCTAAGAGGGATGAACTAACCTTGGGTTTTGTCGATGATGACTTCATGTAGGTGTTGAAGATGTAGATGCTCAATGTTGATGTAGATCATTTGGAGCAAACCATTGGAGTGAGTTGCACTTTCAATACCTACACGGGTTAGTCCCACAAGGAACAAACAAGGATATCCATAGACATAGAGTGAATTGCACACATGATGATGTCCATGAAAGCAGTAGGTTACCTTGTCCCTTGTCTTACCAACAAGAGGGTTTGTGACTCCTAGAACTAGTGCAAGATGTGAAAGTTGTTTGCATTTGTCCTTTGCCAAAATGATATGAGTGAAGTGTGTTGGCGAAGTCACCCTCAAGAACTTTCTAGTTCTTCTTCTTCGTGATCCACATCATCTTGATGGCGATCCTTGGAGTTGTAGTCGTACTTGATGAAGTAGAACTTGATGTAGTCTTGGGGACCCACTTGACCAAGACCTTAGGAGCTTCTTTAAATGCATCAATCTCTTCGTGAAGCTTATCCTTGCCCTTTAGCTTGTGGTCTTGTGGTGGAAGATCATGTTGTGCTTGTGTCCCTTGAAAAGAAGTAGGATCATACTTCTCTTGTTGAGGAACAAACTTTGTCTTGGGGTATTGATCTTCCTCCCACTCAACTCCATTGGCATTGAACTTTCGTTCAAAACCAACACCTTGATTCTTCCAGTGTCTTCCTTTCTTGCATACAATCTCCTCAAATTGCTTACTCCCGGCAAGACTCTTGTAAACACCTTTCTCTATAATTCCCTTCAATAAGCTATTTTCTTGCTCAAGTGTAACTTGGCTAAGAGAGTCATTAGTGGAATCAAGAGAACTACTAGAAGTAACATCATTGGATTTAGCATGATTGTTATTACTACTATAGGAAGAATCTTTCTTGTTCTTGTTGCTAGATTTTACTTGTGGCATGTAGGTAGACAAGAGTAAACGATTGGCAATGTAAGAAGAACTTTTCTTGCAAAGATCATCATTGATTGCTTTTAAGAACTCATGCTCTTGCTCAACGTTGAGCTTTTCAAAGCGTAACTTCTCATGAGTCTTTAAAATTTCTCGATGATCTTCCAAGGTAGTTTCATGAGCTAACTTAAGAGTGTTTAGTTCTTTAGTTAGACGCTCAATCTTCTTGTTATCATTGTCATTCGTTTTATCTTGATTAGCATGATTAGTAGCAATTTCATCATAGTTTCATCACTATTGCTACCAACAAGTAAGTCATCATCTCCTAGCAAGTCATCTTCATCACAATTGAAATCAAGATACTCGGGGTGTGATACCTTAGGGCATTTAGCCATGAAGCATCTTCCAATTCCTTCATTTGGTGAGTCAAATATTTCAAAGGAGTTGGTTGACACAAGAGCAATTCTGGCAACACCTTCATCTTGAGTACCTTCGGAGTCGAAGTAGTAGCTTCTCTCGGAGTGATTATCGGAGTCGGAACCAGATGCCCATTCACCAACATGAGCTTGGTGTCTTCGTCTTGTATAGCTCCTTGATGATTTGTCCTTCCTTCCGAATCTTTGCTTCTCCGAGAAGGTCTTCGTTCATAACGATCATCTCTACTCCTTCTCTCTCTTGGTGGTGAGTCTTCTCTTGTACTTCTCCTTTTAGGTGAGTCTTCTCTTCTCTTGTGGGGAGCCCTACACTCATTGGAGTAGTGTCCAGTCTTCCACAATTGTAGCAATTCCGATCACGACTTGAAGATCTCTTGTCATTGTAGGACCGTGACTTGGAACTTTGCTTCGACTCTTGTAGAACTTGTTGAAGTTCTTCACCATTAAGCTCAGTTCTTCATTGAAGTCTTGTTTCTCACTTGATGATGTAGGAGCGTCACATGAAGCTTTGTAAGCACCACTAGACTTTTTGTGAAGCTCTTCTTTATCTTTGAGTGACATCTCATGAGCAACAATTCTTCCGATGACTTCTGTTGGCTTGAGATCTTTGTAATTTGGCATCATTTGGATAATTGTACAGATGGTATCGTATTTTCCATCCAAGGCTCTTAGGATCTTCTTAATGATGAATCTTTCGGTCATCTCTTCACTTCCTAAGCCGGCAATCTCATTTGTGATGAGAGCAAGCCTAGAGTACATTTCTGCGACACCTTCACCATCCTTCATCTTGAACTTGTCAAGTTGATTTTGGAGCACATCCAACTTGGATTCCTTGATGGAGTCGGTACCTTCGTGCATATCAATCAAAGTATCCCAAATTTCCTTTGCATTCTCAAGATGGCTGATTTTGTTGAATTCTTCGGGGCACAATCCGCTGAAGAGGATATCGCAAGCTTGAGCATTGTATTGCAACATATTCAACTCTTCCGTGGTAGCTTCACGGTTCAGTTCCTTCCCATCGAAGAATTCACATCGCAAACCAACACACACAATAGCCCAAACGCCGGGGTTATGTCCAAGAATATGCATTTTCATCTTATGCTTCCAACTAGCAAAATTAGTACCATCAAAATAAGGACCTCTATGGTGGTAACTTCCCTCGCTGGACGCCATACTCTCCTAGGTTGTGAAACTAAGGCTATGATCACCAATGCTATGGAAATTACGGCAAATTGAGACCAACGCTCTGATACCACTTGTAGGATCGAAAGTATGTCTAGAGGGGGGTGATTAGACTACTTGACCCAAGGAAAATCTAGCCTTTTCCCAATTTTAATTCTTGACAGATTTTAGCAACTTAGCACAAGTCAAGCAATCAACCTACACATGCAATTCTAAGAGTATAGCAGCGGAAAGTAAGGAATTGCATATGAAGGTAAAGGGAGGAGTTTGGAGGGAGCAAACCTAAGTGAAGACAACGATGTTTTTTGTCTTGGTTCCGATAGGTGGTGCCATCGTACATCCAAGTTGATGGAGACTTTAACCCATGAAGGGTAACGGCTGCGCGAGTCCATGGAGGGCTCCACCTACGAAGGGTCCATGAAGAAGCAACCTTGTCTATCCCACCATGGCCATCGCCCACGAAGGACTTGCCTCACTAGCGGTAGATCTTAACGAAGTAGGTGATCTCCTTGCCCTTACAAACTCCTTGGTTCGACTCCACAATCTTGTCGGAGGCTCCCAAGTGACACATAACCAATCTAGGAGACACTACTCTCCAAAAGGTAATAAACGGTGTGTTGATGATGAACTCCTTGCTCAAATGCTTCAAATTATAGTCTCCCCAACTCTCAAACAGCTCCTCACAGATTTGGATATGGTGGAAGAAGTATTTGAGTGGAAAGCAACTTGGGAAGGCTAGAGAACAAGATTCATATGGTAGGAATGGAATATCTTGATCTCAACACTTGAGTAGGTGGTTCTTTCTTAGAACATAAATGATGGGAGTGTAGGTATGTTATGGCTCTCTCCACGAGTGAAGAGTGGGTGGATGGGTATATATAGCCTCCACGCAAAATCTAACCATTACACACAATTCACTAAACTCGGTGGGACCGATTCAAAGAATTCGGTCAGACCGATTTAGTTCATAATGTGACCGTTAGGTATTTCGGTGGGACCGATATGATCAACTTGGTGGGACCGATTTCATTAGGGTTAGGGCATAACGTAATCTTGGTGGGAACGATTACACAAACTCGGTGAGACTGATTTTGATAATGAGCACATAGAGAGTTGGTCAGGCAAACTCGATGGGACCAATTCGCTCATTTCGGTGAGACCGAAATGTTATGAAGAAACAACAGAGAGTTTGCATTACAGACTCAGTGGGACCGATTGCACATCTTGGTTAGACCGAAAATATTGCAACAGGCAATAGAGTGTTTGCAATCCCATCTCGGTGAGACCGAGATCCCTTTCGGTGAGACCGAAATGATTAGGGTTTCTGGCAGTGGCTATGTCAAATGAACTCGGTGGCGCCAGATAGATATTTTCGGTGGGGCCGAGTTTGACTTTTGGTTTGGGACATATGTGGATGTGAGAGAGTGGTTGAGGGTTTGGAGCATATCACTAAGCATTTTGAGCAAGCAACCCATTAAGAAACACCTCATCCCCTTTTCATAGTATTGGCTTTCCTATGGACTTAATGTGATCTTGGATCACTAGAATGGAAAAATGTAGAGTCTTGAGCTTTGGGCTTGAGCCAATCCTTTTGTCCTTAGGAGGGGTCCACAATCATAATCCATGCCATGCCAAACATTGAACTTTCCTGAAATATTATCTTGATATAGCATTAGTTCAATGAGCTATATGTTGTTAGTAATTACCAAAACCACCCGGGGATAGTTGCACTTTCACCTAGCCAAAGTCATGTCTCCCCTTCCCTGATGTTATGTTATGATGTGTTTTAAGTACTTTAGGTTGTGCTGAACTATGTTGGTGAACTATGTTTGCGAGGCCCCAGATGTAGGTTAACTTTTGGTGGTTTGATTTTATATCCATGTGGCTATCTATGTTGGGTGTTTTTGTGTTTTAAAATTTATCTGCTATGATTTGTTTCAGTGTTTTGAAAGTTCAGGTGCTGCAATTTTCACATCCCTAGCTAGCACTTGCATTAGGACCTAACTAGAGTGTGCATCATGTCTACTTTCAAAGAAACTTGAAATGGGATTAACTGAAACCCCAGCACCCCTCTCCTAACAACTAGGGTTTGCTAAAATATTTTCCAATGTACCCAAAATGCCCTTCAAAAATGTTCATCATTTCTGCCTTGGTCTTAAACCTCTGCCAAAAATGGTGCACAATTTTCTAGGACACTCAAGGGCTCTGGATTAAATCATATGGTATTTGAATTTGGGCATTTAAATGCTATAAAATATTTTAAATGCTCAAATAATCATAAACTATAATGTTTCCTACTGTTCATATTATATTCAGTAGGTATGACAAGTGTTATGAGTTACAAAAATGCTTTGGCATTTTATTTAATTAAACAAAGTTGCAAAAGAAATGAAACAGAAAAGAAAATAGAAAAAAAGAGAGAGAGAAGAAGCTTACCTCGCGCCACCCGGCCCACCTGCCGGCCCAGCCCAGCTGCCGCTCCAGCGAGCTGCTTGGCTCGGCCAGGCAGGCAGGCAGGTGCTCGACGGCGACCGCGCCGCGCGCCACGCAGCTGCCCGCCGCCCTGCTTCACCCCCTCGGCGTTCTGGATGGATGGTTCGATCGTCCACGTCCTCCCCGACCTCGCAGACACCTCCACCTCCCCCCAGTTCCTCTCCCTCGCTCTCCCCGTGCCATGGCCGACGCCGCCGTGCTCGCACCGTCGTAGAAGCCGCGTCCACCGTCGTCCCTGAGCCCCGCCTTGGTGTCCGTCGTCTCCGCCGTCCTCGACTGCTTCGAACAGGCCGAGCCCCGAGCGCTCGCCCGCCCTGGAGACGCCCCCGACCTCTTCTTCCCCAACTCCGGCCGCGGAGATCCCCCTCGCTGTCCCGCTCAGCTCCGACCACCTCCGAGCTCGCTCCAGCGCTTGCTGCAACCCCTGTGAGCCTAGCTTCATCCTCCCCCTCTCCGTTGGCTCTCTTTTGCCCTGTAACGCACTGCACGAAGCTCGCCCGCACGCACCGCCGCCGTGCTCGCCGCCGGTGATGCTCCGGTGACCATTTGGTCACTGGCACCCGTCCATCACACTCACCGCAGCACGTAGATGCGAAAGGTGCTACGCACGCATCGCCTAGGCCCCTGCAGCCGCATCCCCACACACGCCCGACGCCGGTCGCCGCCGTCAAGCTCTTTGCCGTCGTCTCCGGCCACCCCAGGTCCGGCGACCACCACCATCCGACGCGCAACAGCAAGGGCTATCCAACGCACCCAACCGCAGCTCGAGCCGTGCACCGTAGGCGATTTCCGAAGCACGCCGCCGTGTTTGGCCTCGCCGGCGGCTAAACGCCGGCGGGATGGACCTGTTTGACCACGGGTTTGACCCCCTGGGTCACTGACATGTGGGCCCTGCCCGCAAGTCAAACCTAGTTTAAGTGTTAATTTAATTCTAATCAGTTAATTAGTTAACTGTGACACTGACCAGTGGGTCCCACTGGTCAGGTTTGACTTGGACTGGCCCTGTTGACTGGCTGACGTCAGCATGATGTCATGCTGACGCAGTAAAGGATTTTCTGGGATTTTAGGTTTAAAAATAATTCAGGAAATTCCAGAAAATACCCAAAACTTCTAAAAATCATATAAAATCAACCATAGCTCAGATGGAAAAGATTTATATATGAAAAATGATCAGAAAAATCCAATCTTTCCAATGGCACTGGTTTCATGCATGTTTGAACAAGTTAACTTGCTGTATACATCAAAAACATGATAATGCACTTATTTAAATAATAGTTTGAACTCCAATTTGAATCTTTGATTCAAATAGGTTCAAACCCTTCTGGTTTTAGTTGCATTAGCCAACACACATGCATCTTGCCATGTCATGAACATGCATCATATTGTTGCATTTGTTTGTTAATGATTGTATCGCCGGTATTCTCTGTGTTAGGTCCTGCTCCCGAGGATACTGCTGCGTATCCAGTTGAAGAGCAGTACCCGACAACTACCTTGTCAGGCAAGCAATCATTGATCATTCCGATACAAACCCAATCTTCTCGCTCCTGCTCTCTTTTACTGCATTAAGGCAACAGCGTGTGAACTGCTATTTGCTGCGGTAGTTGAACCCTATCCCTTGCATGACCTGTCATTGCCACAGTAAATAGTTGAAACCCACTAGCATGTGTAGGAGTTGATTGAGCCATGTGATGTGTGATCCACCATGCTATTTGTTTATGTTGTCTGCTATGCTTAGAGTTGTGTTTGGTCTGGTTCATCTGGGTGATGGATCAGAGTGAAATGATCTTACCGATAAAGAGAAGGAAGTGTGGAACATGCTTGGTAAAGGTATCGATGAAAGGCCATGTAGGAGTACATGGTGGGTTGTTTCATTGGAATCGTCCATAGGACCTGAGATCTGTATGTGTGGTTCAAGTTGCAGTTACTACCATGCATTGGGCCCGAAACCAATGGACCCTCTCGGCTTATTAATTACCCTCGATCTCTATCCAGGAGTTGCAACTAGTTTCTAGTGTTTATAGCTTACTAGAGGTCGTGCACAACGCTGACCCTCGGGGTGGGTTGTGATGCGACAGGTACGTGGCACGGTGTACCGGTTGCCCGTTTGGTGACTCGGGAACCCTGTACACATC
>LR738715.1:152494328-152509556 GCA_902687465.1 Secale cereale | reverse complement strand
TACTCAGACATGTAGCTTCCGCTTGTGCTTGTATGACTGTATGACTTGAGTGTTGGGTCATGTGACCCCTACCTGTATGGATATGTTATGTATGCCTCTTGGAGCCTTTTAAATAAAGTACTTTGAGTCATAGAGTTCTGTTGTGATGCAATGTTGTATTTGCACATATTGAGCATATTGCGTGTATGATTGAAATGCTTGGTATGTGTGGGATCCGACACCTAGTTGTTTTCCTTTGGTAGCCTACCTTACAGGGAAATGCCTCCTAGTGATTCCAATGAGCCTTGGTAGCTTGCTACTGCTCGGAACACGTAGGCTGGCCGGCATGTGTCCTTCTTCGTTCCTGTGTCTGTCCCTTAGGGGAAATGTCACGCGGTGTTCCTTTAAGTCCATGTAGCTTGCTACGACTTGGGTTCATACGTTGATGACCGACTCGTTCGTTGCTGGGTCATGGATGCCTGTCTCTGTAATCTAGTGCCACTTTTGGTTTATAACTAGCCATGTCGGCCCGGGTTCTCTGTCATATGGATGCTAGCGACACTGTCATATACGTGTGCCAAAATGCGCAAACGGTCCCGGGCCAGGTAAGGTGGCACCCGTGGGGTTACCGTGCGTGAGGCCGCAAAGTGATATGACATGTTACAGCTAGATCGGTGTGACTTAGGATCGGGGTCCCGACAGCGTTGGCATCAGAGCTGGACTGCCTGTAGGTTTCTCAAGCCAAACTGGTTGATGTTGAGTCTAGAAAAATTCTTAGTTATATGTAGGGGAATTGATTGTGGAAGGGAACGTAAGGCTCTTTTTACTCCTTTACCTTATGCCTTCTGATCTGAGTCAGTCTATTCTTTCTACGGGGATTTAGGACTAGGCCTCTTATCCTTACTAGGTTCACGTGTTACTAATCCGTAGACTCTTAGGATTGTTGGTTTCAAGCCTCAGTTCAGTTGCTATCCTCTTGAGTATGATGATTGTTGAACCGGAACCTTGATTTGGAATTGTTGAGTGGCTATGCTATCATTTGTATGATGTCTCAAATCTTTGTTTGAGCATTTACAGTTGTTATGCTGCCCGATTTCCTCTAGAAACACTAATGCCTTTGCATTATTTCGTGTTTCAGATGTCTGGCCGCATCCCTCACCAGGTGGTTCGTTTGACTCGGTGCATTAATGTGCCCGGTCACACGGCCATGCTAGTCCATGTAATGACTGAGACCGGTTATCGCTGGTATCCTGAATACACCGTGGAGGAACAGTACCGGGATTTTAATCAAAGTCAGTATTTCTGCACAGTCCGGATATACCCCTCATATCCTGGAGCTAATGATCCCATCCATTGGTCTTATGGACTCGGGATTACCATCGAGATGGCAGTGCAGGATGCCGCTTATTTAATGATGACCATTCTCCGTGCTAGGCATGCCCTGTTGCTGAACACTGAGTTCTGTTACATGCCAGCCTCACTTCCCGGAGAGGAAGGCTACTACACTGGTCTGTATACTGATGCTGCTCATGAAGAGCCACTGCTCCAGACTACTGTTCAGATGTTGGAGGATAGGGACCGTGAGGTCTGTGCCCTCCGAATGGAGCTGTATAACACTCGAGCCGCTCATTGGACTACTTTGACACGGCTTGCACCTGCTGTGCACGCCGGATATCTGGACATGCGGGATTTTTACCCCGTGCGGACTCGTCTGCCTGATCGCATGGATTGGCGCGACGTTGGGGGTATTACACCTCCACGTGGGCGTCGGTTACCACCAGCATCGGGACCGAGACCACATCCATGTCCTTATGGTCCTCAGCCTTCGAGTGCTCGCGAGTTCCAAGATCCGTCTGTTCCACTTCCAGGCTACGGTGGTAATCTTTACGAGGATTACTACGCGACTGTCTGAGCTAGGCCGTGGTTGTAGTAGTATTGTAGTAGTTGTATTTCCACAGTCCTGCGCGTCTTGTGGAATATGACTTAGTGTGTACTGAGTTCCGGAGGTGTAGTTGAATAATGTATAGGAGCTTGGAATGCCTCTGATGGGATGTATCGTCTTTCACCGCAGTTGTACTTTAGCCTTGGCTTGTACTAAACTTTGTATGGTGTGTATGACCACTGGTGTATATATAGCAGTTCCTATATTACCATGTCATACGGATGAACATCTTTGCATTCCGTGTCATCCATTACATTCTGCACTTCTATGTTAAATTTTGCCATCCTTGTCTAAACCGTTGTTTTGTTTTCCTAGGATGGTCAACACTCGCAACACTCCTGCTGCTCAGGAGCAGGGTGAGGCTAGTGGGACTAGGATGGAAATCTGCCCCAGCCACCCTCCTTGGCGGAAGTTATGCTTGAAGCAGAACGGAACAAGAGAGAGACCAACCGTCTGCTGGAACGCATAGAGCAGAACACTGGGTTCCGTCAGAGGAATGACGTGGTGTCAATCAATGACTTTATCAAGATGTGTCCACCAAAGTTCCATCACTCCACTGGACCTCTGGATGCTGATGACTGGCTACGTAGTATCACCCACAAGCTACACTCTGCCCGTGTGGCCGAAGCTGACAAGGTCATCTACGCTGCCTACCATCATGAGGGCCCTGCCAGTCTTTGGTGGGAAAACTTTGAAGCTATGCGTCCTGCTGGCCAAGTCACTACCTGGGTTGAGTTCAGTGAGGCATTCCGTGAACATCACATTCCGGAAGGTCTCATGGATCGCAAGCGGGAAGAATTCTGCAATTTCACCCAGGGCCGTTTAACTGTGGATGGCTATAGTCGTGAGTTTGGTAACCTGGCACGCTATGCACCTGAGGAAGTATCCACCGATGCCAAGAAGCAGGCGAGGTTCCGCAAGGGACTCAGCCCTGAAATTCATCGAGATCTACGTCTGCACGAGTGCACTTCCTTCCAGAAGTTGGTCAACAAGGCTATCAGTGCTGAAACAGGCCAGACCGACTTCGAGGCCACCCGCAAGCATTCTCGAGACTTTGGTTCCTCATCCGGCTCTGGCTCTCACAAGCGCCGTGTGTGGGTTCCTAACACTGCTCTGCCACCCAAGTATACACCGAGGCCATCCTATGAGGCGCCTCGCCCAACTCAACAGTTTGCACCTGCCAAGACCTATGGAGGTCCACCTTCCAACTTTGCTCCACGCACCACCACTGTGACATGTTTCAAGTGTGGAGAACCGGGACACTACATGCGTGATTGTCCCCAGAACCAGCCAGGAAAACCCATTGGCCGTGGTAAGCCAACCGGCAAGGTGAACTATGTCAAGCCAATCCCCACTGCACGTGGACATGTCAACTATGTTTCTGCCGAAGAAGCTTATGAGGATCCTAACGTCGTCCTTGGTACGCTTCTCGTCAACTGCTATCCGGCATCTGTTCTTTTCGATAGTGGAGCATCCCATTCGTTCATATCTGAGAGCTATGCTCGATTGCACAACATGACTTTTTGTGACATGCCTACTTCCATGGTTATTCAAACTCCTGGTTCAAAGTGGCAAACCTCTAGGGTAAGCCATGGAAATGAAATCCTTGTCGATAGACTTGTTTTCCTAGCATCTTTAATCGCCCTCAAGTCCTCGGACATAAACATCATTTTGGGTATGGATTGGATGACAACTCATTACGCCAAAATTGATTGCTTTACTAGGACCGTTCAACTTACACATCCATCCGGCAAGATAGTCAATGTCTTGGCCCGAATGGCTGAACGTCAGCTCTATTCTCTTAATGCCAGCCTCTACCAGAACTCGAAGATATCCCGATAGTCCGTGACTTTCCGGATGTTTTTCCAGAAGAACTGCCAGGAATTCCACCTGACAGAGATGTCGAGTTCGTGATAGATCTTATCCCTGGAACTGTCCCAATCTCTAGGAGACCCCATAAGATGGCACCACTAGAATTAGCTGAGCTAAAGAAACAACTCGATGAGTCCTTGCAAAAAGGTTTCATCCGTCCTAGTTCTTCCCCTTGGGCTTGCCCCGTCCTCTTCGTCAAGAAGAAGGATGGAACGGAGCTGATGGTTGTAGATTACCGACCTGTTAATCTGGTCACCATAAAGAATAAGTATCCGCTTCCCAGGATCAACGACCTGTATGATCAGCTCGCTGGATCCTCAGTCTTCTCTAAGATGGATTTGAGGTTGGGCTACCATCAAATCAAAATCAAGAACGGGGACATTCCTAAAACGGCTTTCGTTACTCGTTATGGCCAATATGAGTACACCGTTATGTCCTTCGGATTAACCAATGCCCCAGCTACCTTTTCTCGGTTAATGAATTCTATATTCATGGAGTATTTGGATAAATTCGTCGTGGTATACTTCGATGATATACTCATTTTCTCCAAGAACAAGGAAGATCATGCCGAGCATTTAAGGCTGGTATTGACGAAACTTCGAGAGCACCGCCTTTATGCCAAATTCTCTAAATGTGAATTCTGGTTGCCAGAAGTAACCTATCTAGGTCATGTGATCTCTGGCAAGGGTATTGCTGTCAATCCCGAGCGAGTTCAAGCCGTACTTGATTGGACTCCTCCTGAATCGGTCAAGCAAGTTAGGAGTTTTCTTGGCTTAGCAAGCTATTGCCGACGCTTCGTCGAGAATTTCTCCAAGGTTGCTAAACCTCTAACTGAACTCCTCAAGAAGGATAAAAAGTTTGAGTGGACCCCACAGTGCGAGTCCAGTTTTCAGGAACTGAAAAGACGCCTCACATCTGCACCTGTACTGGTACCACCAGACTTTTCCAAGGATTTTATAATCTATTGCGACGCCTCGCGACAAGGACTAGGTTGCATTCTCATGCAAGATCGTCAAGTGATTGCATACGCATCTCGACAGTTGCGTCCACATGAGGATAACTATCCTACTCATGATCTAGAGCTTGCAGCTCTAGTCCATGCACTTAAAACATGGCCACATTACCTCCTTGGTAATCGCTGTGAAATCTTCACTGATCATCAAAGTTTGAAGTATATCTTCACCCAACCGGATTTGAATCTCAGGCAAAGACGTTGGGTTGAGTTGCTCACAGATTACGACTTAGGAATCACTTACACTCCTGGAAAGGCCAATGTCAAGGCCAATGCACTAAGTCGTAAGTCATATTGTAACAACTTAATGTTACAACAAAGTCAACCACTTCTCCACGAGGAATTTTGTAAGCTTAACCTTCACATTGTTCCTCGAGGACTCCTTTCCACCTTGGTGGCGAAACCTACCCTTATGGATCAGGTCATCAAAGCACTGAAGGTTGATCCCGGAATTTCCCGTATTAAGAGGAACATCAAGAAAGGAGTTGCAGGATGTTTCTCAATTGATGATCAAGGAGTCGTATACTTTAGCAACCGTTTAGTGGTTTCTAAAGTACGAAACCTAAGACGTTTGATCCTTAAGGAGGCTCATGAATCTCCTCTCACGATTCATCCCGGTAGTACTAAAATGTATCAGGATCTACGTCAGAGATTCTGGTGGACTAGGATGAAGAGAGAGATTGCTCAATTCATTGCTAACTGCGACGTTTGCCGTCGAGTCAAAGCAGAGCATCAACGGCCTGCTTGCACCCTTCAACCTTTAGCTATTCCTGAATGGAAATGGGATAAAGTCGGTATGGACTTCATTACGGGGTTTCCCAGGTCCAGGAAAGGGAATAATGCTATCTTCGTCGTTATCGACCGCCTCTCTAAAGTAGCTCATTTCCTGCCTGTTCGCGAGAGTATTACCGCTAGCCAGCTAGCAGACTTATATGTCTCTCGAATAGTATCACTTCATGGTGTACCGTTGGAGATTAACTCAGACCGTGGAAGTCTTTTCACTTCACGATTTTGGGAAAGTTTCCAGAATGCTATGGGAACTCATCTCTCTTTCAGTACTGCCTTCCATCCGCAGTCAAGTGGTCAAGTGGAACGAGTCAATCAAATTCTGGAAGACATGCTTCGAGCCTCTGTCATTTCTTTTGGTATGGAATGGGAAAAGTGTCTTCCATTTGCCGAATTCGCTTATAACAATAGTTATCAAGCCAGCTTGGGCAAGGCTCCCTTCGAAGTTCTATATGGACGAAGGTGTCGAACACCTCTTAACTGGTCGAAGACCGGGGAAAGACAATTCTTTGGCCCGGACATGATTCAGGAAGCAGAAGAACAAGTTCGCATCATTCGTGAGAGATTGAAAACTGCCCAGTCTCGCCAAAAGAGCCAATATGATAGTCATCATAAGGCTGTGACTTTTGAAGTTGGCGATAAGGCTTACCTTCGGGTTACTCCTCTTAAGGGAACCCATCGCTTCGGTATCAAAGGCAAATTGGCCCCTCGATACATCGGTCCTTTTCGCATTCTTGCCAAACGAGGAGAAGTTGCCTACCAATTGGAACTACCTCCGCACCTCTCCAGAGTTCATGATGTTTTCCACGTTTCCCAACTCAGGCGTTGCTTCTCGGATCCTATCCGCAGAGTGGACCACGAAACACTTGATCTCCAGGATAATCTCACATATCGAGAATACCCCATTCGTATTCTTGATCAAACTGAGCGCACCACTCGACGCCACAATATCAAGTTTCTCAAGGTTCAATGGTCACATCATTCCGAGAGTGAAGCTACTTGGGAAAGGGAGGATCGTCTTCGACTTGAGTACCCCACCCTCTTTCCGGAGGAACCCGAATCTCGGGACACGATTCTTTTTAGTGGGGGTGAGTTGTCACATCCCTAGCTAGCACTTGCATTAGGACCAAACTAGAGTGTGCATCATGTCTACTTTCAAAGAAACTTGAAATGGGATTAACAGAAACCCCAGCACCCCTCTCCTAACAACTAGGGTTTGCTAAAATATTTTCCAATGTACCCAAAATGCCCTTCAAAATGTTCATCATTTCTGCCTTGGTCTTAAACCTCTGCCAAAAATGGTGCACAATTTTCTAGGACACTCAAGGGCTCTGGATTAAATCATATGGTATTTGAATTTGGGCATTTAAATGCTATAAAATATTTTAAATGCTCAAATAATCATAAACTATAATGTTTCCTACTGTTCATATTATATACAGTAGGTATGACAAGTGTTATGAGTTACAAAAATGCTTTGGCATTTTATTTAATTAAACAAAGTTGCAAAAGAAATGAAACAGAAAAGAAAATAGAAAAAAGAGAGAGAGAGAAGAAGCTTACCTGGCGCCACCCGGCCCACCTGCCGGCCCAGCCCAGCTGCCGCTCCAGCGAGCTGCTTGGCTCGGCCAGGCAGGCAGGCAGGTGCTCGACGGCGACCGCGCCGCACGCCACGCAGCTGCCCGCCGCCCTGCTTCACCCCCTCGGCGTTCTGGATGGATGGTTCGATCGTCCACGTCCTCCCCGACCTCGCAGACACCTCCACCTCCCCCCAGTTCCTCTCCCTCGCTCTCCCCGCGCCATGGCCGACGCCGCCGTGCTCGCACCGTCGTAGAAGCCGCGTCCACCGTCGTCCCTGAGCCCCGCCTTGGTGTCCATCGTCTCCGCCGTCCTCGACTGCTTCGAACAGGCCGAGCCCCGAGCGCTCGCCCGCCCTGGAGACGCCCCCGACCTCTTCTTCCCCAACTCCGGCCGCGGAGATCCCCCTCGCCGTCCCGCTCAGCTCCGACCACCTCCGAGCTCGCTCCGGCGCTTGCTGCAACCCCTGTGAGCCTAGCTTCATCCTCCCCCTCTCCGTTGACTCTGTTTTGCCCTGTAACGCACTGCACGAAGCTCGCCCGCACGCACCGCCACCGTGCTCGCCGCCGGTGATGCTCCGGTGACCATTTGGTCACTGGCACCCGTCCATCACACTCGCCGCAGCACGTAGATGCGAAAGGTGCTACGCACGCATCGCCTAGGCCCCTGCAGCCGCATACCCACACACGCCCGACGCCGGTCGCCGCCGTCGAGCTCGTTGCCGTCGTCTCCGGCCACCCCAGGTCCGGCGACCACCACCATCCGACGCACAACAGCAAGGGCTATCCAATGCACCCAACCGCAGCTCGAGCCGTGCACCGTAGGCGATTTCCGAAGCACGCCGCCGTGTTTGGCCTCGCCGGCGGCTAAACGCCGGCCGGATGGACCTGTCTGACCACGGGTTTGACCCCCTGGGTCACTGACATGTGGGCCCTGCCCGCAAGTCAAACCTAGTTTAAGTGTTAATTTAATTATAATTAGTTAATTAGTTAACTGTGACACTGACCAGTGGGTCCCACTGGTCAGGTTTGACTTGGACTGGCCATGTTGACTGGCTGACGTCAGCATGATGTCATGCTGACGCAGTAAAGGATTTTCTGGGATTTTAGGTTTAAAAATAATTCAGGAAATTCCAGAAAATACCCAAAACTTCTAAAAATCATATAAAATCAACCATAGCTCAGATGGAAAAGATTTATATATGAAAAATGATCAGAAAAATCCAATCTTTCCAATGGCACTGGTTTCATGCATGTTTGAACAAGTTAACTTGCTGTATACATCAAAAACATGATAATGCACTTATTTAAATAATAGTTTGAACTCCAATTTGAATCTTTGATTCAAATAGGTTCAAACCCTTCTGGTTTTAGTTGCATTAGCCAACACACATGCATCTTGCCATGTCATGAACATGCATCATATTGTTGCATTTGTTTGTTAATGATTGTATCGCCGGTATTCTCTGTGTTAGGTCCTGCTCCCGAGGATACTGCTGCGTATCCAGTTGAAGAGCAGTACCCGACAACTACCTTGTCAGGCAAGCAATCATTGATCATTCCGATACAAACCCAATCTTCTCGCTCCTGCTCTCTTTTACTGCATTAAGGCAACAGCGTGTGAACTGCTATTTGCTGCGGTAGTTGAACCCTATCCCTTGCATGACCTGTCATTGCCACAGTAAATAGTTGAAACCCACTAGCATGTGTAGGAGTTGATTGAGCCATGTGATGTGTGATCCACCATGCTATTTGTTTATGTTGTCTGCTATGCTTAGAGTTGTGTTTGGTCTGGTTCATCTGGGTGATGGATCAGAGTGAAATGATCTTACCGATAAAGAGAAGGAAGTGTGGAACATGCTTGGTAAAGGTATCGATGAAAGGCCATGTAGGAGTACATGGTGGGTTGTTTCATTGGAATCGTCCATAGGACCTGAGATCTGTATGTGTGGTTCAAGTTGCAGTTACTACCATGCATTGGGCCCGAAACCAATGGACCCTCTCGGCTTATTAATTACCCTCGATCTCTATCCAGGAGTTGCAACTAGTTTCTAGTGTTTATAGCTTACTAGAGGTCGTGCACAACGCTGACCCTCGGGGTGGGTTGTGATGCGACAGGTACGTGGCACGGTGTACCGGTTGCCCGTTTGGTGACTCGGGAACCCTGTACACATCGTTTGGGGCCGTGAGCGACACCCCGGCCGGATCTCCCCACGGATGGAACCCAAATAGGCGATACACCTGGACGAGAGACTTGAGTAGTTAGTCAGGTCGTGGCCGACACCCTCGCTGGGCTTCCGCTTGAAGGTTGCCGAGTACACGCCGAGTAAACAGCGATAAGTGGTGGAAGCGTGTGTGAAGAAGTACACCCCTGCAGTGTTATCAAACTATTCGAATAGCCGTTGTTCGCGGTACGAACTACTTGGTTACTCTTACAGTTCATAGACAAGTTGATGGATACTACTAAAAGCCTCAAGATAAGTGTGAGTGCCGTGGATGGCCCTTCCGTAGGATGACGGAAGAGGATCCTCGGTAGTGTATTGATGTGGTGAGTAGAGGACTCGTGTTCGTAATAACATCTTGCAGTCTGTTGAGAGTTGTAGTATAGGTTAGCCAAGGACAAAGCTGGCATTCTGCTATAAACTCCACTACCCCCCTTTGATATTGTTGCATGTATGATAGGTTCTGTGGTAAGACTTGTTGAGTACCTTTGTACTCATGTTTGATTAATAACTGTTGCAGAGGAGAACCCTGCCCCTGCTGATGGGTTCTACATAGACGTTGACGTCGACGAGTAGCTTGACACCCAGACGGAGATCTGGAGCTTGTGGAGGGCCTTGTAGATAGTCAGGCTACACCAAGCCTGTTTTATTTTCTAAGTTGTCTCTACTCAGACATGTAGCTTCCGCTTGTGCTTGTATGACTGTATGACTTGAGTGTTGGGTCATGTGACCCCTACCTGTATGGATATGTTATGTATGCCTCTTGGAGCCTTTTAAATAAAGTACTTTGAGTCATAGAGTTCTGTTGTGATGCAATGTTGTATTTGCACATATTGAGCATATTGCGTGTATGATTGAAATGCTTGGTATGTGTGGGATCCGACACCTAGTTGTTTTCCTTTGGTAGCCTACCTTACAGAGAAATGCCTCCTAGTGATTCCAATGAGCCTTGGTAGCTTGCTACTGCTCGGAACACGTAGGCTGGCCGGCATGTGTCCTTCTTCGTTCCTGTGTCTGTCCCTTAGGGGAAATGTCACGCGTTGTTCCTTTAAGTCCATGTAGCTTGCTACGACTTGGGTTCATACGTTGATGACCGACACGTTCGTTGCTGGGTCATGGATGCCTGTCTCTGTAATCTAGTGCCACTTTTGGTTTATAACTAGCCATGTCGGCCCGAGTTCTCTGTCATATGGATGCTAGCGACACTGTCATATACGTGTGCCAAAATGCGCAAACGGTCCCTGGCCAGGTAAGGTGGCACCCGTGGGGTTACCGTGCATGAGGCCGCAAAGTGATATGACGTCTTACAGCTAGATCGGTGTGACTTAGGATCGGGGTCCCGGCAGCAATGATCACACATATGCTGCAAATATGCTGCAATCCATCATTTTATCAAGGGTTCCCTTTTATCAAATATTCCAATAACAGAGCAAAAAACAACATTTTAATGAAGATGTATTATCAACTATTTATGTTTGTGTAGGAGATCATGTGTGCAAAATTTGAGGTGATTTAGAGGAGGTCAAAGAAATTTGAATTTGAGAAATGTGCTCCAAATAAGCTCCCAGGCTAGGGTAAACAACCCATTTGTAATCAAGTTTTTTTGGACCTACTCTAAATGAGCCAAATGTTTTTTATTAACACCTATTCAATGTATATAGTGTAGATTCGAAGTCTCACTATTTTTTTAATTAATCTTCATATTTTTACATTTTCTTTTGCAAAACATGCTTTAACATAAAAACTATTAAAAAACACCTTTAAAATATGGAAATGGAAAACTAACTTCAGATCCTTCTTATTCACTTTAAAACAAAGGTTTAGTGATTTTTTTTAATTTTTTTAATTTTTCAAAAACAGAAGGTAACACCACCTCCTCTCCTTGAGATCTATGAAATCATGTAGGTGATAGCTCATATGTGTGAAGGTTTTCTCATGAAAATGACCATAGACCAAGTTTAGGATTTTTGGTTGGTAACATGTCACATAAGACAACACTGTGCGGCAGATTTTTTTTAATTAATGGTGCTCATTTGACCTCGATCGTGCCAGCTAGGTTTTTTCATGAAAATGACCATAGACCAAGTTTAGTATTTTTCCTCGTTAGTGTGTCTTATAAAACGACGAACAATGAAGGTTTCATATTTTTCGATTTTTTTAAATTAGTTATGCTCAGTCAAAGCCTTCAAAAACCCGTTGACCAGCTCAAAACCCCTCCAAACCCCGCGGGGTTTCGCCTAACCCTAGCTCCCAACGTCAGACGTCCGATCATACCCTTGCGCTAAGCGATAGCCCTCAGATCTGGCCTTCTAGAAGGAACTAGGTGGGCTGGCTGTGTCCAGGCTCCACGTCGTTGGATCACAAGGACGGCTCCGCATCGTTGGATCGTGGGGCGATCCACGAAAGGCGATCCTATTCGTTGTGCTCGGCTGCTCGCCCACCACTCACTCCGTGAAAAAAAAACATTGTTATTGGGCCCAAAAGGAAACCAAGCTCTGGTTGGGCCGTCGAATTGCGTCGTTTTTTTTTGCATCGTTTGCTTTGTATTTTTGTGAACGTGCTGGCTCTCTATTTCTGCATCGTTTGCTCTATTTTTTGTGAACGTGCTGGCTCCGTACTTTTCATCGTTTGAAATCAATTTACATTGCGTAGAAAATGACCAATTTTTAAGGGACAGATTTATTTTTATCATGCAAAATGGCCACAAACTATTCAAAATTTGTCTCTTTCCTATAATATATATGACCACGGATTCCCACGTGTGCAATTAGCTTCTTTTACTTCTTGTTTTTCAAACCACCGTTTCCCACGCGTGTACACTCCCGATGTTGCGGTGGGTTTGAAAACGGGTTACTTCACATTTGACCCTGTTATTGCCACGGCCAAATAACATGTAGCACTACGGCTATTTAAGCCACCCTCTGCCTCTGCCATCCCTCATCCATCTCCCATCCTCTCTGCCATCTGCCCTTCTTGCTCTACGACCACTTCTCCTTCTTCTAGTACATCCTCAGCCATGCAGTACACGGACCAACCTACCACTTCCCACCGACCGTGCCGGAGAGGCTCTATCCTCCTGGCGTGTACGTTGAGCGCACACTATGTGTGTGGGAAATATCAAGGTGGAGGACCGCAAGGAACTTCACCGAGTTCTTCCTCGTGTCCGGCTACCACCACCTCCCGCGGGGATCTCCAAGGATGTTCTGTGTCAAGGAGGTCATCCAAAACAGGGTGGTGGTTTCTCTCCTTGCCCACTTCACCAACATATTCAACGCCTTCTACCTCCTTGCCCAGGTGTTTTGGTGTGGCTGCGAGTTCATCGCTTTCACCACCCACAACATGTTCACGGAGTACACCAACATCTTCCCCACCGCGTCCCGCATGCACACTCTTCCGTACCCCATCGACAACGCCCCAAAGGAGCAGTGAAGGGCACCCGGAGAAGGAGCGAGGTGGAGAAGGTGGCGTCTAGGGTTCTGAACCCTCTATCTATTTATCTATTTATTGAGTCTATATTATGTTAAGTTGGAATCCCATTGAACTATGCGAGAGATGCTATGGGCTTGTTGGCCCTTTTATCAAGTTCTATTATTAAGTTTTCTATCTATTCTGTAATGATGTTCCTCCTAGTTTCAACAATGTGATCGTGCTATGGGCTTGATGGCCCTATCTACATGTATCTTGATTGTTTTCTTAGAGAGCTCGCTTTGTTAGTAACCACCTAGTGCATGCAGCCACAATGAACCCTTCTTTTCTTACACAAGCCACAAATATGTAGCCACCTAGCTAGTGCATGCAGCCATAACATATTTGTTCAATTTAGTTGTCGTAGCAAAACGGGTTCTAAATCGAGGAGACAAGTGTGCGAGAAGAGAGGAACCAGCGGCAGCGACCGTCGTTGCATCAGCGGCGGCTGGCGTGCACGAAAGCGGCTCTGTCAGTGCATCAGGGTGGCACGCATCAGCGCATGCAGGCTTGGTCGGCGCATGCAGGCTCGGTCGGCGCATCGACGCATGCAGGCAGGGTTGTTGGGTCCATGCATCACAGGCTTCTGTCGTGGCGGTGCGCGCAGGCATTTAATGCAAGGGACGAGCACGGCCCAACGGTCGAACAACTACACCCCTAACGCGGCCCCACTCGTCAGAGTTAACGGTCAAAGCACTGACCCGACGGTGACGTCCGTTATGACCTCTTCTGAGGGTTTCGGGCAAGGGAGTGGGGAAAACTGAGCAAAAGTTAAGAGCGTGGGGATGGATGAGTAGAACTAAAGAACCAGGGGTACAAATGTAAAAAAACTTTTATTTAATGTTTATCACAAGACAAGTCTAGTGTTTTTTTTATTTCTGAAAATGGATAGCCCAGTTTTCTGTGTTCTTTTGCAGAATACCCAACCAAGGCCTACTTTCTTTTGTTAGCCCTGCTGGGGTGCAAATCTTTCAAGGAAAGGAGAGTTTCATTCGTCTTGCCCAGAAAATGTCTATCAATAATGAGAAATGGGTTGTACATTTTTTAAACACAGCAAACCAGCAATTAGTTTCAAATTTCTTTTTTGCATTTCGAGATCTTAAATTTCATTGATTTTTATGCATGGACAATTATTTGGATTTTATATTGATATAAATTTATTTTTCAAATTAGTTTGAATGTGACTCAAAATTTCGGGATAAAAATAGTTCGGACCGCACTGAAATATGTGAAATTTCGTAGAAAATTTTAACCGTGGACACAATATGGGTTGTAATGCTAACAAAAAGAATATGGGATCCAAAAAAATCCTTAAGAATTAGCAAATGGGCTGTAAATTATTAGAAATAATGGCAGATGGGATGTATACTGTTTTCCATATATTTGAGAGTGACTTGTGCGCATATTATAGGTTGACGCGTACGCTTTCCTAAAAAAAGGTTGACATATATGCAAGGTTGTGCCAACTTAGTCAACACACGAGACCAGTGACTGTTTGATGTCCATCCAACGGCCATCACACTTCTTCAATCTCGGATCTTCCTGCTCCAGCCTCCCAAGCCAGTGCCGGCGGGACTGCTTGCTCCCTCCTCCCGTGGCTGGCTTGGTGTCGTGCATGCCTCACCGACCGACCCTACTGCCACCGCCGGACAGGACATCCCTCTACCTACCCTCACCTCCTGTTATTTTCTGGCGACGCTAGCCTCAACCTACAGCCCAACCAGTCACATCCCTCATACCCCCCTCAGCATGGGCATCCACTACTGTGGCTTCGCCGGCTCCGAGTTGTTCCCTTCTTGGGCCTCGCTATCGTCCACTGCGATGATGCTCCCGGTGCAGTGTGGTCAACGTGGTCAACAAACGAAAGCCTTTAGAAGAGGGACCCACATGGTCCATGGCCGCATGCAAGAAAGTGCCACCTTATTACGCAAAAAAGATGAATCCCCCTGACATCTGGGACCCACAAGCTATATCTTCGCACGCAAGAAAATGCATCCTTTTTAAGCAAAAAATAATGGTTGCTCCCCTTGACAACTGGGCCCCATCATATTTGGAGACTGACTTCTGGCCCTACTCAGTTGACGTGTATGCATGGCTTTATCAACTTAGTCAACAAAACAATTCTATCAGCAGTGACCGTTGGATGTTAATCCAACGATTGTTCTGCTTCTTCAACCTATGATTTTCTTAATGCAGCCGCCCATACCAGCGCCGACGAGACCACGTGCTCCTGCCTCCTATGGCCAGCTGTGCTGCCGCCCAGGCCTCACCGCCCCCTCCTACTTCAACAGTTGGCCAGGCAATCCCTCTAATCACCCACACCCCCTACTATTCTGCGGTGATGACTGCCTTACACTGCCGTCAAATCAGTCA
>LR738715.1:152481214-152494172 GCA_902687465.1 Secale cereale | reverse complement strand
TCGCGTCTTACCCGGCTCCGTGTCGTTCCCTTCCTAGGAATTGCCGTCGTCCACCGCCTAGGTGCTCTCGGTGCAGCGTGATCAACATGGTCAACGAGTGACAGCCATTGAAAGACGACTGTATGCGGTGACTCTGACAGCTGGACCCACTAGCTACATCTTCGGACGCAAGGAAGTGCCTCCATATTACGTGCAAAAAATGATTCCTTCCGCTAACAGCTGGGACCCACCAGCTATATCTTCGCACGCAAAGAAGTGCCTCCTTATCCTCTGAAATGATCGATATGGTTGACTAGAGGGGGGTGAATAGGCAACTAACAACTTTTAGATTTTCTTTACCAAATTAAACTTTGCATCAAAATAGGTTGTCTAGATATGCAACTCGGTGGGCAACCTATAAGATGCAACAACAACAAGCACACAAGCAAGCAAAGGGTACAACACAATATAAGCTTGCACAAGTAAAGGTAAGAGATGACCACGAGTGGAACCGGTGGTGATGAGGATGTGTTACCGAAGATCCTTCCCTTTGAGAGGAAGTACGTCTCCGTTAGAGCGGTGTGGAGGCACAATGCTCCCAAAGATGCCACTAAGGCCACTGTATTCTCCTCACGCCCTCACACAATGCGAGATGTTGTGATTCCACTATTGGTGCCCTTGAAGGCGGCGATCAAACCTTTACAAACAAGGTTGGGGCTATCTCCACAACTGAATTGGAGGCTCCCAATGACACCAAGAAGCTTCACCGCAATGGAATATGGCTTCGAGGTGACCTCAACCGTCTAGGGTGCTCAAACACCCAAGATTAACATGTTCCACAACAGATTAGTGGGGGGAATCAAATTTCTCTTGGTGGAAGTGTAGATCGGGGCCTTCTCAACCAATCCCTAGAAAATCAACAAGTTTGATTGGCTAGGGAGAGAGATCGGGCGAAAATGGAGCTTTGAGCAACTATGGACCTTGGGGTAGGAAGAGGTGGTGAACTTGGGGAAGAAGACCCCCTTATATAGTGTGAGGAAAGATCCAACCGTTACCCACTTACTCGGCCCGTGACATGCGGTACTACCGCACATACCCATGGTACTACCGCACAGGCAAGCGGTACTGCAGCTAGGAAGTGCGGCACTACCGCTCGCGCGGCAGGGGCCAGACGAGGCCCTACTGCGTATAGCAACGAGCAGTAGAACCGCCGGAGTGGTACTACCGCGCGCCCTTGCGGTACTACCACAAGGCAGGGCTCAATCTGGACTGGGAAGGCACGGACTAATAAAATTACATCCGTGGCTACTTCCGCTGAGTTTAGATCAATGCGAAAATCTGGCACGGTACTACCGCTCACAGGGAGCGGTACTACCGCGTAGGGTGCGGAAGTGAAAAATTACTTATGTCCCTACTTCAGTGCATGCCACCGTTCTGGGCTAGAGGCCATGGTACTACCGCGTGCTAGGAGCGGCACTACCGCTGCCATGGGTGGTACTACCATGGGCCACTGCGGTACTACTGCTCCCTTGAGCAGTACTACTGCATGCCACAAAACAGTAGCACTTGGAAGCCTTCATCTTCGGAACGACAAGGGAAACGACCGGTGCTCCAATGAAGCGAAAGAAGGGTGGTGCAAAGCAACAGATGTGTACGTGTTGATTCCACCCTAACCTTTCTGAAGCAGACCCCCTCTTAATAGTACGGCTTTCCTATGACTCAAATCCACCAAAAAGAAACATAGAGAAATGTCGTATTCGATAGGCTCCGAGGGGCACCGAACTATCTTGTGCCTAGACATGAGATATCTGAAATGCTCAATGCACATGATTAGTCTGCAAATGCATTGTCATCAATCACCAAAACTACTTAGGGAGAAATATGCCCTTACAATATCCCCCTTTTTGGTGGATTGGTGACAATACGGGATTTGCACGTAGGGATAAAAATGAACATAAGCAAACCCAACATTTATAAAATATAGACAGGCTCCCCCTAGATGTGTGCACTCTTAGATAAGTGCTTTGGACTGCACGGCACACATACTAGGATCAACACTCCCCCTATACTTAATAAACAAGGCAACCCTTGCAACGAAATGAAGGACACTAAGCATGGAGGCAAGGTAAAGTAATGAGCATGAAGTAAAGAGCACAAGATAGTATAAGCTCACAATCTACTAATCATACTAGACAATAAGATAAGACAATGAGATAAGCTAGAGTGCATATGTCTCACACCATATGATAGTCTCCTGGTATCACACGAACACAACACAAACCAACAAACCAAAGCAACGAGAGTTCACGAAAGAAAGCGACAAAAGACTCGACACAAGACTTGCAAATCCTACACTCTCTTCCCTTTGGTATCGAGACACCAAAAAGGCAAAGAGGACACCTACAACATAGGTGGTAGCTCCCTCTGCAGTGATCACCCAACAATCTCCTCATTGGTCTCGGCAGTTGAAATAGACTCCTCCTCTGACTCAGTCCACCGATAGTCCTGTTTCACCATCCAGTCAGCCTCAGGAGTTATGTTCTTCTGTGACCCGCTCGACACGTGCTTGCCGAACGTCCTCAAGATCCTCTTGTTGCGTTGGTGGCTCTCCTTCTGAGCAACATGGGTCTGGTACTGCCCCTTGGCCTGCATGTAGAACAAAGCCTTCATCTTGGCCTTCAGCCTCTTAACCCAAGAGGGATCAATAGAGGGAGGAGTGTATACCGCAGAACTGTCCTCAGCCTCGTCCTCCTCAAAGTCGTCCTCATCAACCTCCATCCTAGCAGCCTCAGCCTCAGCCCGGGTAGTTGTATTAGCCCACTTGTTCTTCTGACCTGGCTTGATAGGCTCATGGTGAACCCAGTTTGGGGGAAGAAACTCTTCTCCCGGAAATAGCTTCTCCCAAGTCTTCGAGATCAAGAGGTGCAGGTACGGTCCATAGATGGGAACTTTGCGATTGAAGACCGCAAACTGGAGCTCAACCCACATGATATGAGAGACATCAAGTGGTCCAGGAACTTGACGATGCGCCTCCTCACAAAGAAGCATCATATCCACGAGATAAGCATGCACCTTGTCATTGTCCCCAATGCGCGGAAAGAGAGTGTTGCGGAAGATCTGGTGCATCACGTCAAGGAAAGGGTTGAGCACCCAAGTTGACTTGTCATTGGCTAACTTCTTCTCCACAAGGTACGGTTGAGGCTTGTTCTTGTTGGCAGACTCTGGGTTGCCATGAGGGCGGACACCAATTGGCACATTAAGCCCCTCATCACGAACGTGCAGCATCTCCATGAATTCCTTCCACTTAGCAGACAACCTCTTCCCATTGGTCATCCAAGTCGTAGTTCCCTCCTCATCCATGTGGTAGACGGAAGCAAAGAACTGAGCCACGATCTCTGGGTCAAAGTCCATGTGGAACGTGATAAACTCTTCAATGCTAAACTGCTCCACCAAATCCAACGGTTCACCAAAGTATGCTCGGTCCTTCTTCCGATGACTCATATCAATCCACTGAACGGGAACATAGATGTTCTGCTTGGACTTGATCACATCAAGGTAGATGAGATTTTGCTGCTTGGTCTAGAACAACTCATTTCCTCTGACATTCTCACGAGGCTTCACATAGGGGTTGATCCTCCTTCGAGGGATAAACTCGGCTAGAGGCATCGCATCCTTGCCGACATTTGGCTCCTTGAACGTGCCAGCTGTGGTCTTGACGTGGCATTGTGGGGCATTGGACCACTCAGGAGCTTCTTGGTTGTGAAGCCGCTTGGACCTCGTATTGCGAGCGGGATTTGAGCGACGATGATCGGAACCGGAGCCACCACCTATGAGACAAAATGCAACAAACATGAGAAGAACAAGAAGAATCATTGCAAAGACCAAGGCATAAGACAAAAAACATAGAAGTGAGATTGGGATTATCGGTCATACGATAGTACCGGACTAGGTTGCGGAAGTAAAAGTTTACAGCCACTCTAGCCACGATAGTACTGTGCTGGGGTGGCACGGTAGTACCGCATCTAGAGCGGAAATAAAATTTTACTTCCACGCCCCGGGTGGTAGTACCGCTCCAGCGGAGCGGTAGTACCGCACAGGGCGGTTCTCGGGCGAGCGAGCAGTAGTACCACTCCAGGAGGAGCGATAGTACCGCACGGATTCAAACCATGCAAGAACAACATCTACGGATCTAGAAACATCCGCAAAAGTAGATCGGTACTGTCGGTGATCAAAACTACACTGTTGCATCACACCAAATAGTATTTCTACTACACTAGTACTCTCCTACAATCTCCTCTTGCAAAGATTTAGCCGAAAATCACACGAACTACACATGCATCACCCCAAAGCCTAGAAGCACAAACACAGAGCAAAAAGAGAGGTACTAGGGGAGATACCGGGGTCCATGCCAAGAGAGCAAGGTGGGGAACGATCCCATTGGATGGAATGCGAGGAGAGCGGCCAGAGACGAAGATCCAGCGAGGTCCTCCAGCGCCGTTCTTGGGCAGGAGAGAGAGACGAGGTGGGGAAAAGAAATGAATGGGTATGGGGGAGTTGGAACTCCCCCTGCCCACTCTTAACCCCCACGCGCTCGCGACAGCGCGGTAGTACCGCGGGTCATCGCGGTAGTACCGCCCGGGCGGAAGTACCGCACACAAAGCAATAGTACCGCTCTTCCAGTGGCAGTAAAAAATTACTGCCGCGATGGAAGCGGTAGTACCGTGCCTAGGATGCAGTTGTCCACGCACAAGGCAACCCATCTCCTGCGGTAGTACCGTGGCTTGTCGCAGTAGTACCGTAAACCCAAGAAAGTGCAAGTTTCGACAAAAACAGGAAAAACACGGCCTTTGCAATGCAACCTTCAAGCAACCGGACAAACAAAAGAGCACACACACGAGTCAAATCAAACACAAACACAGCTCAAAGGGAAGGCAAAAGACAACAAGGACCAAACACGAAACACAACCTCTCCAAAGAGAGGGCAGTGAACGGAGCCACCTATGTTTGAGTCAATTGGTATGGCACCGCGAAGAATTATCCTTGGGCCCATGACCAAAACTTGTCTTTGAAGCACAAGTGCCATCAAAAATGGCTAATGTGAAAGAGTTGATCAATTTATGCATAATGGGGGAGGGAGAGCTCATTGAGAGAACAACACTCCCCCTATGTTCATGCCTACACCTAAACAAGACAACATGATGAGTGAGGTGGGTTGTGCAAGGTTTCAAGCCACATTGCTCAAATCGATGATATTTAGCTCATGCCTTAACTCACGGAATCTTGCTTCATACAAAGGCTTAGTGAAGATATCTGCAAGGTTGTCATGAGTGTTGACATAATGAAGATCAATCTCCCCTCGCCTAATGTGCTCCCGGATGAAGTGATACCGAATCTCAATATGTTTCGTCTTGAAGTGTTGCACCAGGTTGAGAGAAATCTTCATGGCACTTTCGTTGTCACACCAAAGAGGCACTTTGTCACAAATGACACTGTAATCCTTTAAAGTTTGCCTCATCCATAAAAGTTGAGCACAACAACTGCCGACGGCCACATACTCGGCTTCGGGGGCTGAGAGAGATACACAACTTTGCTTCTTGGAAGATCAAGTTGTAGGGGAACGTAGTATTTTTAAAATTTTCCTACGATCACGCAAGATCTATCTACCAGATGCATAGCACCGAGAGAGAAGAGTGTGTCTACGTACCCTCGTAGACCGGGAGCGGAAGCGTCAAGTGACGCGGTTGATGTTGTCGAACTTCTTTGTGATCCAACCGATCAAGCACCGAACGTACGGCACCTCCGCGTTCAGCACACGTTCAGCTTGATGACGTCCCATGAGCTCTTGATCCAGTTGAGCTTCACGGGAGAGTTTCGTCAGCACGACGGTGTGGTGACGGATATGATGTGTTCACCGGCGCAGGGCTTCGCCTAAGCTCCGCGACGGTATGACCGAGGTGTGATTCTGTGGAGGGGGGCACCGCACACGGCTAAAACAATTCAACTTGTGTGTCTTTGGGTGCCCCCCTGCCCCTGTATATAAAGGAGCAGGGGAGGGAGGCCGGTCGGCCCTTCCTGGTGCGGCTAGGGAAGGAGTCCTACTAGGAATAGGATTGCAATCCTATTCCTAGTAGGATTCACCGAAAGGAAGAAGGGGGAAAGGAATAGGAGAGGTGGCGCCCCCCACAATCCTAGTCCAACTAGGAACCCTAGGTGGGGGCGCCGGCCAGCCCTATAGACTCCTCGTCATGTCCGTGATCTCATCCGGGACTCTGAACTACCTTCGGTACATCAATACTCATAAACTCATAATACCGATCGTCATCAAATGTTAAGCGTGCGGACCCTACGGGTTCGAGAACTATGTAGACATGACCGAGACTCATCTCCGGTCAATAACCAATAGCGGAACCTGGATGTTCATATTGGCTCCTACATATTCTACGAAGATCTTTTATCGGTCAGAACCGCATAACAACATACGTTGTTCCTTTTGTCAAACGGTATGTTACTTGCCCGAGATTCGATCGTCGGTATCTTTATACCTAGTTCAATCTCGTTTACCGGCAAGTCTCTTTACTCGTTTCGTAACACATCATCTCGTGACTAACTCATTAGTCTTTTGCTTGCAAGGCTTATTGTGATGTGTGTTACCGAGAGGGCCCAGAGATACCTCTCCGACACTCGGAGTGACAAATCCTAATCTTGATCTATGCCAACACCACGAATACTTTCGGAGACACCTGTAGAGCATCTTTATGATCACCCAGTTACGTTGTGACGTTTGATAGCACACAAGGTGTTCCTACAGTATTCGGGAGTTGCATAATCTCATAGTCATAGGAACATGTATAAGTCATGAAGAAAGCAATAGCAGAAAACTAAACGATCATTGTGCTATGCTAACGGATGGGTCTTGTCCATCACATCATTCTCCTAATGATGTGATCCCGTTGATCAAATGACAACTCATGTCTATGGTTAGGAAACATAACCATCTTTGATCAATGAGCTAGTCTAGTAGAGGCATACTAGGGACACTCTGTTTTGTCTATGTATTCACACATGTACTAAGTTTCCGGTTAATACAATTCTAGCATGAATAAAAGACATTTATCATGATATAAGGAAATACAAATAACATCTTTATTATTGCCTCTAGGGCATATTTCCTTCAGTCTCCCACTTGAACTAGAGTCAATAATCTAGATTACAAAGTGATGATCCTCACACCCATGGAGTCTTGGTGTTGATCATGTTTTGCCCGTGGAAGAGGCTTAGTCAACGGGTCTGCAACATTCAGATCCGTATGTATTTTGCAAATCTCTATGTCTCCCTCCTTGACTAGATCGCGGATGGAATTGAAGCGTCTTTTGATGTGCTTTGTTCTCTTGTGAAACCTGGATTCCTTCGCCAAGGCTATGGCTCCAGTGTTGTCACAAAAGATTTTCATTGGACCCGATGCACTAGGTACTACATCTAGATCGGATATGAACTCCTTCATCCAGACTCCTTCATTTGCTGCTTCCGAAGCAGCTATGTATTCCGCTTCACACGTAGATCCTGCCACGACGCTCTGCTTGGAACTACACCAGCTGACAGCTCCACCGTTCAATAAAAATACATATCCGGTTTGTGACTTTGAGTCATCCGGATCAGTGTCAAAGCTAGAATCGACGTAACCGTTTACGACGAGCTCTTTGTCACCTCCATATACGAGAAACATATCCTTTGTTCTTTTCAGATACTTTAGGATGTTTTTGACCGCTGTCCAGTGATCCATTCCTGGATTACTTTGGTACCTCCCTGCTAGACTTATAGCAAGGCACACATCAGGTCTGGTACACAGCATTGCATACATGATAGATCCTATGGCTGAGGCATAGGGAATGACTTTCATTTTTTTCTCTATCTTCTGCAGTGGACGGGCATTGAGTCTTACTCAACTTCATACCTTGTAAAACAGGCAAGAACCCTTTCTTTGACTGATCCATTTTGAACTTCTTCAAAATCTTATCAAGGTATGTGCTTTGTGAAAGTCCAATTAAGCGTCTTGATCTATCTCTATAGATCTTGATACCTAATATATAAGCAGCTTCACCGAGGTCTTTCATTGAAAAAGTTTTATTCAAATAACCTTTTATGCTATCCAGAAATTCTATATCATTTCCAATCAACTGTAATGCCCCGGATGTAATACTTTCCCTTTTGGGTATATAATATATCTCCGGCTTCATCTATTTCCTTTTCGGGTTCTTTGTCTTTCGGGCTTTCCTCGTTTTGTTGTGTGTGTGTGGCATTCATTCATATCATGTAGGCATGTGCATTGCATTGCTTTTGTGTTGTGGGTTGCATCCGGTTCCGTGTGTTCCTTCCCGTTGTCCGTTTCGTCTTCCGGAGCTCCCTCAGTGTCCGTGACGTCCCGTAGGCCTACTTTGTTGTTCGGGCGTTTTTCGTTACCGGTGTGCCATGAGGTTGTGTTGTGTGTTGTTGTTTTGTTGTGTGCAACCCGCCTCTCAAATCTCGTCTCGTTTGGACTCCGTTGACTTTTCCCTCCGTTGTCCGTGTGGGTCCGAAGTGCCCTTACTTCGTGTCCCGATAACACCCCTACTGCTTTCTTTTATCTCCGTCTAGGCGTTTTATCAACCCCCGCGATCGGATCCGTCGGATCGCGATCGGAGGGCTCCTAAACACCCCTAGTCTCTAAACCCTAGTCTAAAACTGCTATATATAGACCCCTAGTCTATTTGGCATGTCCCCTTCTTCTTCCTCCTTCCCCTCTATTTTTTTTCCTTTTATTTCAGTTCTCAGATCCCCAAATATCTGCCCGGATCCCGAGGATCCTTCGTTCCAGCCGACCGCCGCCACATTCTGCGCTGGGTCGCCAGATCCCCTCGAGGAGCTTCGAGGTCAACGCAACGCAGCCAGCCGACCGAGGAGCCAGTGCCTCCCCCGGCCCGTTCCTCCACAGCGCGCGCGCCCCGCGAGCCGCATCGACAGCGCCGGGCCCGATCGTCATCGCCTCTCCGCGGCTGGGCCCGTACGCCGCTCGCCAGATCCGGAGCGGGGACCAGTTCACCGCCACCTCGCCTCGCTGCGCTCGCCCGCCGGCCCAGCGCCCCGAGCGACTAGGCCTCTCCTCTCCGCCCCGGCCCGGATCGCCACTGCTCCAGCCGCCTTCGCCACTCCCGCGCGGGCGCCGGCCTCCTCCCGAGCCGGGCCAGGCCTCGCTTCGCTCGCCTCCGAGGCCGCGCCAGCCCCAGCGGTGGGCCGCCTCCCGCAGCCGCTCCGTGGGCCACGCCCTCTGCAGCCTCCGCGGGCCGCCGCCGCCGCCCTGGGCCGCCTTCAGCCGCACCAGATCTGGGCGCCGCCGTACTGTTCAGCCCGTCACTGTTCATCCTCTGATCCAGATCTGAGGTCTTTTCAAACCCTAGTCTCTGTTCTGTTTAATCTGTGATGCATACTTTAAACTGCTCTAATTTCTTGCCTGTTGCTCCGTTTTGCGCGTGTAGCATGTCCAGATGTTCGTGGAGATGCCCTCTACGTTTTACCTGTTGTAGTCATGCATGTTAGATGTCATCTTGACACTTGTTTTGCTGTTGCAAGAGTGCATCATGATATAAACTGCTGTTATGTGTTATTTTCATGCCACCTTTGACATGTGATATCTTTTAGCTCGTTTGTCCAAACGATGCAAATGACATGTCCACGTGTTCGTCTTGACACGAACTACGTGTTGTGTGTGCTAGGTTGCATGGTAGATTTATTGTTTCCTTGTTATCATCTTTGCAAAGTGCCATGTTCACATGTTGTGTTTTCACTTGTTATGAAATGCCATCTTGTTGAGCTCGTTGTAATCGTTGTGTTCACCACAATGATGCATGCTTGTGTGTTTCGGGATCACCTTCATATGTATTTTGATGAGGTGCTTACCCTTTGCCATGTTTAGTTTCGAGGTGTCTTAAACATGCTCTTTTTGATGCTATGATGTTGTTGCTGTTTTAGGACTTAGTGAAATTTCACTAAGTCTGAAATCTGTAACGTTCCGATGCCATGTTCGTGTGATGTTGTAGGACAAAGCATGATAGTTTTGGGGTGGATTTTGATTGTTCCTTGAAGTATATATTGTTGTCTTTCCATCCATGTCCTCACATGTCCATTTGAGTGGCTATAGCATGTTTAGCTTTTGCTCCAAACTTTCAATAAAATTCTGCTGCCAGAATTTTATTTCAAAGTTCAATATGTCCAAGATCATTGCTATTGATCCGTGACTCCGTTGGGGGTGCACTTTGGACCTAGTTGCTGTACTTTATATCTAGTTTGTGTTCAAGTCTTTTGCCATGCTTTTTGGGTGCTGTAGATTAATTATTTTGAGCTCCAAAGATGCTATGTTGCTGTAATTTTCAGTTTTCGCTCAAATCTTGTTTCGGGCATAACTTTTAGCCCGTAACTCCGATTTCAGCGAATCTTATATCAAACTTGGGTGATTTTCTGTGTAGATTATTAATATCAGGTTGTTATCTTGCTTTGAGGTGTTTTGCTTGAGTGATGTTTTACGTGCTCCATGTGCATCACTAGTGCATCCATCATGCATACATGTTTTTCGAGTGCGCATTGCATTTTGTTGATTGGTGCTTGGTGTGTTTGTCTTGTTTAGAGCCGGAAGTTGAGCACGAGTTTTCCAACGAGGTTGAGCACGAGGTTTCCAACGAGTTTGAGCACGAGGACCCTTCTTTCGATCCGAACGTCTTCTCTTCAGGCAAGATGACCGAACCCCGATAACTTTACTATCTTTGCCTGTTGCTAGTAGTCTCGATCTTTAGTTTTGCCTCGATGCCCATGTTCTTCTTGTCAGCCTCCTACTTGTAACCAATTGCCATGTTTAACCACCCTACCTATGCAAACCGTTGCTTGGCTAAGTACGCTTCGCTCAGCCCTTCTTATAGCGTTGATAGTTGCAGGTGAAGTGAAGATGCTTGCTCCATGTTGAAGTTTGGTTGGGTTATATCACTCTATGTAAATGCTTTAATTGAAATCATCTATATATTGGCAAGGGTGGAAGGCTAAGCCTTTTGCTTGGTGTTTTGTTCCACTCATGCCGTTAGGATCCGTATAAGCCGGTTTTATGTTCCTTGATTATGCGTTCCTAACACGGTTGGGGTGTATGGGACCCCCTCGATAAACCGCTAAGTGCTAAGTCTTTTCCAGCAAGTCCCAACATTGGTACTATTCGCCTAACACAACTTAAACCTTTCCGAGGGAGTAATTAACCCGAGGCTTAATTAATTCAACCCCCCTGGGCCAGTGCTCGATTTGAGTGTTGGTCCAAACTAGAGTCGTGTGCGGGGCCCCCCTTGGCAACTTGGGTTTCGGCCACTGTACGCTGTGCTCATCCGGTCGTGGCCTGAGACGAGATACGCGCGGCTACTATCAGGGTGTCGGCACGCCGGGAGGATTTGCTGGATTAGCCTTACCTTAGTTCGGTTTAACTTGAGCACGGGATTCCGAGGATACTCGGGTCTTCCCACTTTGGAGTTGCGACTCCGCGGATCGTGGGCTTGTAATGGGTCAAGTTGGAACACCCCTGCAGGGTTTGAACTTTCGAAAGCCGTGCCCGCGGTTATGTGGCAGATGGGAGCTTGTTAATTCCGGTTGTAGATAACTTGACACAATGATGCTAATACACTACCAGCGTGTGTTCCGTGACTGTCAATTTCCGAATAGGGATTCGGGAGTTGAACACGGAGGGGTTATGCTTGTGAGCTTGTAGCTAGGATCACTTCGTGATCACTTCTCGCGATGCCTTCTCTTCTCGCTCTCACTTGCGTAAGCTAGATGCTAGTTGCTGCTGCAGACTTGTTCTTTCTTCAGCCTTTTCCCTCACCTAAAGGCTTTGATAGTTCTGTTACCCGGAGACGGGATTGCTGAGTCCTCTGTGGCTCACAGTTACTTCACACACCAGATGCAGGTCCAGCTGTGAGCTATCCAGGTGATGGCACCGAGCTGGATTGGGAGTACGACGAGGAGCGTAGTCGGTACTACGTGCGCTACCCGGACGATCAGTAGTGGAGACTCTTACTAGGATTCGATCCGCCTGTGGTTGTTTTATCTGAGTTTGGTACTTTGACATTTGGCGTTTGCCCTTAGAGGGTTGTAGTGATCTTAATGTATGATGTTTGAGACTTGTACTGTTATTCTGTGACGTGGCGATTGTAAGCCAACTATTTTCAGTTTACTATCCCTCTTTTACATGAGTTGTGCAAAGATTACCAAACTTGAGATCATTCTAGGATGGACTTATGCCTTTAAGTCGTGCCTCGACACGTAGGAGGTATAACTCCATCCTGGGCATTACAAGTTGGTATCAGAGCCTTCTTCGACCTAGGAGCCCCCACTGTTTGATCGAACCGTTGACGGTTGAGTCTAGGCACACACTGAAAACTTTTTGAGTCCTATATTATATCGGAGAGTAGGATTTCTTTGCTTCTCATCCCCTTTCTCTCTGGTGAGGACTCCTGACGTCTACTCTTGTCTCTCCTATCTTCAAAATTTGCACAAAATTTTTTTTTTAGGAATCCCGCGAGTATTCTGGGATTGTTTCGATGTTCTTGTGACAAGGATATTGTTCTCGATGCCTCCTGTTACCGAGGAGTTGAGCTTCGGGGTATCATTGTAACAAGCATATCGCGGCAGTACTAAATACTTAAGACGGCCGACATCGAAAATCTCCCCTATACGGCCAGTGGCAAGATAACCCCGACATCACCCAGTACTGGGGAGGTAGTTCGGGAGTATTGCCATAGCTTGTTATAGTGGATGCTTTTCGAAGGTCCGAGGTACACAGTTTCCGAGAAAGACTGGTTATGTGTTGAAGGATGGATACACCTGGATGTAGGTTAGAGTTGATTGCGCGGTGCTTCCCGTGTATCCCCAACACCTGATTGCATAACTGGAATCTTTCGGAAATCTATAGGTGGGTTTT
>LR738715.1:152457861-152475926 GCA_902687465.1 Secale cereale | reverse complement strand
TTCTTCCTCCTTCCCCTCTATTTTTTTTCCTTTTATTTCAGTTCTCAGATCCCCAAATATCTGCCCGGATCCCGAGGATCCTTCGTTCCAGCCGACCGCCGCCGCATTCTGCGCTGGGTCGCCAGATCCCCTCGAGGAGCTTCGAGGTCAACGCAACGCAGCCAGCCGACCGAGGAGCCAGCGCCTCCCCCGGCCCGTTCCTCCACAGCGCGCGCGCCCCGCGAGCCGCATCGACAGCGCCGGGCCCGATCGTCATCGCCTCTCCGCGGCTGGGCCCGTACGCCGCTCGCCAGATCCGGAGCGGGGACCAGTTCACCGCCACCTCGCCTCGCTGCGCTCGCCCGCCGGCCCAGCGCCCCGAGCGACTGGGCCTCTCCTCTCCGCCCCGGCCCGGATCGCCACTGCTCCAGCCGCCTTCGCCACTCCCGCGCGGGCGCCGGCCTCCTCCCAAGCCGGGCCAGGCCTCGCTTCGCTCGCCTCCGAGGCCGCGCCAGCCCCAGCGGTGGGCCGCCTCCCGCAGCCGCTCCGTGGGCCACGCCCTCTGCAGCCTCCACGGGCCGCCGCCGCCGCCCTGGGCCGCCTTCAGCCGCACCAGATCTGGGCGCCGCCGTACTGTTCAGCCCGTCACTGTTCATCCTCTGATCCAGATCTGAGGTCTTTTCAAACCCTAGTCTCTGTTCTGTTTAATCTGTGATGCATACTTTGACCTGCTCTAATTTCTTGCATGTTGCTCCGTTTTGCGCGTGTAGCATGTCCAGATGTTCGTGGAGATGCCCTCTACGTTTTACCTGTTGTAGTCATGCATGTTAGATGTCATCTTGACACTTGTTTTGCTGTTGCAAGAGTGCATCATGATATAAACTGCTGTTATGTGTGATTTTCATGCCACCTTTGACATGTGATATCTTTTAGCTCGTTTGTCCAAACGATGCAAATGACATGTCCACGTGTTCGTCTTGACACGAACTACGTGTTGTGTGTGCTAGGTTGCATGGTAGATTTATTGTTTCCTTGTTATCATCTTTGCAAAGTGCCATGTTCACATGTTGTGTTTTCACTTGTTATGAAATGCCATCTTGTTGAGCTCGTTGTAATCGTTGTGTTCACCACAATGATGCATGCTTGTGTGTTTCGGGATCACCTTCATATGTATTTTGATGAGGTGCTTACCCTTTGCCATGTTTAGTTTCGAGGTGTCTTAAACATGCTCTTTTTGATGCTATGATGTTGTTGCTGTTTTAGGACTTAGTGAAATTTCACTAAGTCTGAAATCTGTAACGTTCCGATGCCATGTTCGTGTGATGTTGTAGGACAAAGCATGATAGTTTTGGGGTGGATTTTGATTGTTCCTTGAAGTATATATTGTTGTCTTTCCATCCATGTCCTCACATGTCCATTTGAGTGGCTGTAGCATGTTTATCTTTTGCTCCAAACTTTCAATAAAATTTTGCTGCCAGAATTTTATTTCAAAGTTCAATATGTCCAAGATCATTGCTATTGATCCGTGACTCCGTTGGGGGTGCACTTTGGACCTAGTTGCTGTACTTTATATCTAGTTTGTGTTCAAGTCTTTTGCCATGCTTTTTGGGTGCTGTAGATTAATTATTTTGAGCTCCAAAGATGCTATGTTGCTGTAATTTTCAGTTTTCGCTCAAATCTTGTTTCGGGCATAACTTTTAGCCCGTAACTCCGATTTCAGCGAATCTTATATCAAACTTGGGTGATTTTCTGTCTAGATTATTAATATCAGGTTGTTATCTTGCTTTGAGGTGTTTTGCTTGAGTGATGTTTTACGTGCTCCATGTGCATCACTAGTGCATCCATCATGCATACATGTTTTTCGAGTGAGCATTGCATTTTGTTGATTGGTGCTTGGTGTGTTTGTCTTGTTTAGAGCCGGAAGTTGAGCACGAGTTTTCCAACGAGGTTGAGCACGAGGTTTCCAACGAGTTTGAGCACGAGGACCCTTCTTTCGATCCGAACGTCTTCTCTTCAGGCAAGATGACCGAACCCCGATAACTTTACTATCTTTGCCTGTTGCTAGTAGTCTCGATCTTTAGTTTTGCCTCGATGCCCATGTTCTTCTTGTCAGCCTCCTACTTGTAACCAATTGCCATGTTTAACCACCCTACCTATGCAAACCGTTGCTTGGCTAAGTACGCTTCGCTCAGCCCTTCTTATAGCGTTGATAGTTGCAGGTGAAGTGAAGATGCTTGCTCCATGTTGAAGTTTGGTTGGGTTATATCACTCTATGTAAATGCTTTAATTGAAATCATCTATATATTGGCAAGGGTGGAAGGCTAAGCCTTTTGCTTGGTGTTTTGTTCCACTCATGCCGTTAGGATCCGTATAAGCCGGTTTTATGTTCCTTGATTATGCGTTCCTAACACGGTTGGGGTGTATGGGACCCCCTCGATAAACCGCTAAGTGCTAAGTCTTTTCCAGCAAGTCCCAACATTGGTACTATTGGCCTAATAACAAACTAAACATGCATAGGGAGTAATTAACCCTCTTTCTTAATCAACAACCCCGGGCCAGTGCTCCACATGAGTGTTGGTCCGAAACGGGGAGCCTGCGGGGCCGCCTTGAGGCAACTCGAGGTATTTGGTATCCACCCGTAGCTTCGCCCATCCGGTCGTGTCCTGAGACCTAGATACGCGCGGCTACGATCAGGGTGACGACACGCCGGGAGGATTTGCTGGATTAGCCTTACCTTAGTTCGGTTTAACTTGAGCACGGGATTCCGAGGATACTCGGGTCTTCCCACTTTGGAGTTGCAACTCCGCGGATCGTGGGCTTGTAATGGGTCAAGTTGGAACACCCCTGCAGGGTTTGAACTTTCGAAAGCCGTGCCCGCGGTTATGTGGCAGATGGGAGCTTGTTAATTCCGGTTGTAGATAACTTGACACAATGATGCTAATACACTACCAGCGTGTGTTCCGTGACTGTCAATTTCCGAATAGGGATTCGGGAGTTGAACACGGAGGGGTTATGCTTGTGAGCTTGTAGCTAGGATCACTTCGTGATCACTTCTCGCGATGCCTTCTCTTCTCACTCTCACTTGCGTAAGCTAGATGCTAGTTGCTGCTGCAGACTTGTTCTTTCTTCAGCCTTTTCCCTCACCTAAAGGCTTTGATAGTTCTGTTACCCGGAGACGGGATTGCTGAGTCCTCTGTGGCTCACAGTTACTTCACACACCAGATGCAGGTCCAGCTGTGAGCTATCCAGGTGATGGCACCGAGCTGGATTGGGAGTACGACGAGGAGCGTAGTCGGTACTACGTGCGCTACCCGGACGATCAGTAGTGGAGACTCTTACTAGGATTCGATCCGCCTGTTGTTGTTTTATCTGAGTTTGGTACTTTGACATTTGGCTTTTGCCCTTAGAGGGTTGTAGTGATCTTAATGTATGATGTTTGGGACTTGTACTGTTATTCTGTGACGTGGCGATTGTAAGCCAACTATTTTCAGTTTACTATCCCTCTTTTACATGAGTTGTGCAAAGATTACCAAACTTGAGATCATTCTAGGATGGACTTATGCCTTTAAGTCGTGCCTCGACACGTAGGAGGTATAACTCCATCCTGGGCATTACATCAACAATATGTCATCTACATATAATATTAGAAATGCTACAGAGCTCCCACTCACTTTCTTGTAAATACAGGCTTCTCCAAAAGTCTGTATAAAACCATATGCTTTGATCACCTTATCAAAGCGTATATTCCAACTCCGAGATGCTTGCACCAGTCCATAGATGGATCGCTGGAGCTTGCATACTTTGTTAGCACCTTTTGGATCGACAAAACCTTCTGGTTGCATCATATACAACTCTTCTTTGAGATATCCATTTAGGAATGCAGTTTTGACATCCATTTGCCAGATTTCATAATCATAAAATGCGGCAATTGCTAACATGATTCGGACAGACTTAAGCATCGCTACAGGTGAGAAAGTCTCATCGTAGTCATCTCCTTGAACTTGTCGAAAACCTTTCGCAACAAGTCGAGCTTTGTAAACAGTAATATTACCGTCTGCGTCGGTCTTCCTCTTGAAGATCCATTTATTTTCGATGGCTTGCCGATCATCGGGCAAGTCAACCAAAGTCCACACTTTGTTCGCATACATGGATCCCATCTCAGATTTCATGGCTTCAAGCCATTTTGCGGAATCTGGGCTCATCATCGCTTCCTCATAGTTCGTAGGTTCATCATGGTCTAGTAACATGATTTCCAGAACTGGGTTGCCGTACCACTCTGGTGCGGAACGTACTCTGGTTGATCTACGACGTTCAGCAGAAACTTGATCCGAAGTTTCATGATCATTATCATCAACTTCCTCACTAATTGGTGTAGGAATCACTGGAACAATTTCCTATGATGTACTACTTTCCAATATGGGAGAAGGTACAATTACCTCATCAAGTTCTACTTTCCTCCCACTCACTTCTTTCGAGAGAAACTCTTTTTCTAGAAAGGATCCGTTCTTAGCAACGAATATTTTGCCTTCGGATCTGTGATAGAAGGTGTACCCAACAGTCTCTTTTGGGTATCCTATGAAGACACATTTTTCCGACTTGGGATCGAGCTTATCAGGTTGAAGTGTTTTCACATAAGCATCACAGCCCCAAATTTTAAGAAACGACAACTTTGGTTTCTTGCCAAACCATAGTTCATAAGGTGTCGTATCAACGGATTTAGATGGTGCCCTATTTAACGTGAATGCAGCTGTCTCTAAAGCATAACCCCAAAACGATAGTGGTAAATCGGTAAGAGACATCATAGATCGCACCATATCTAATAAAGTACGGTTACGACGTTCGGACACACCATTACATTGTGGTGTTCCAGGTGGCGTGAGTTGTGAAACTATTCCACATTGTTTCAAATGAAGACCAAACTCGTAACTCAAATATTCTCCTCCACGATCAGATCGTAGGAACTTTATTTTCTTGTTACGATGATTCTCTACTTCACTCTGAAATTCTTTGAACTTTTCAAATGTTTCAGACTTGTGTTTCATTAAGTAGATATACCCATATCTTCTCAAATCATCAGTGAAGGTCAGAAAATAACGATACCCGCCGCGAGCATCAACACTCATTGGTCCACATACATCAGTATGTATGATTTCCAACAAATCTGTTGCTCGCTCCATGGTTCCAGAGAACGGAGTTTTAGTCATCTTGCCCATGAGGCATGGTTCGCAAGCACCAAGTGATTCATAATCAAGTGATTCCAAAAGTCCATCTTTATGGAGTTTCTTCATGCGTTTTACACAAATATGACCTAAACGGCAATGCCACAAATAAGTTGCACTATCATTATTAACCTTGCATCTTTTGGTTTCAATATTATGAATATGTGTATCACTACAATCGAGATCCAATAAGAATAGACCACTCTTCAAGGGTGCATGACCATAAAAGATATTATTCATAAAAATGGAACAACCATTATTCTCTTATTTAAATGAATAACCGTCTCGCAATAAACAAGATCCAGATATAATGTTCATGCTTAACGCTGGCACCAAATAACAATTATTTAGGTCTAAAACTAATCCCGAAGGTAGATGTAGAGGTAGCGTGCCGACGGCGATCACATCGACTTTGGAACCGTTTCCCACGCGCATCGTCACCTCGTCCTTAGCTAATCTTCGTTTAATCCGTAGTCCCTGTTTCGAGTTACAAATATTAGCAACCGAACCGGTATCAAATACCCAGGTACTACTACGAGCATTAGTAAGGTACACATCAATAACATGTATATCACATATACCTTTGTTCATCTTGCCATCCTTCTTATCCACCAAATACTTGGGGCAGTTCCGCTTCCAGTGTCCAGTCCCCTTGCAGTAGAAGCACTCAGTTTCAGGCTTGGCTCCAGATTTGGGTTTCTTCGTTGAAGTAGCAACTGACTTGCTATTCTTTTTGAAGTTCCCTTTCTTTCCCTTGCCCTTTTTCTTGAAACTAGTGGTCTTGTTAACCATCAACACTTGATGCTCCTTTTTGATTTCTACCTCCGCAGCTTTAAGCATAGCGAAGAGCTCGGGAATTGTCTTTTGCATCCCTTGCATGTTATAGTTCATCACGAAGCCTTTATAGCTTGGTGGCAGTGATTGAAGAACTCTATCAATAACACTATCCTCGTCAACTTTGCAACCAAGTTGAGTCATATGATTGTAGTACCCAGACATTCTGAGTAAGTGTTCACTGATAGAACTATTCTCCTCCATGTTGCAGCTGTAGAACATATTGGAAATCTCATATTTCTCAATTCGGGCATTTGCTTGAAATATTAACTTCAACTCCTGGAACATCTCATATGCTCCATGACGTTCAAAACGTCGTTGAAGTCCCGGTTCTAAGCCGTAAAGCATGGCACACTGAACTATCGTGTAGTCATCAGACCGTGACTGCCAGACGTTCAAAGCGTCTGCATCAGCGGAAGGGGGCTTGTCACCTAGCGGTGCTTCAAGGACATAATTCTTCTGTGCAGCAATGAGGATAATCCTCAGGTTACGGACCCAGTCCGTGTAATTGCTACCATCATCTTTCAACTTAGCTTTCTCTAGGAATGCATTAAAATTCAAAGGAACGGTAGCACGGGCCATTGATCTACAACGACATAGATATGCAAAACTATCAGGACTAAGTTCATGATAAATTAAAGTTCAGTTTAATCATATTAATTTAAAGAACTCCCACTTAGATAGACATCCCTCTGGTCATCTAAATGATCACGTGATCCAAATCAACTAAACCATGTCCGATCATCACGTGAGATGGAGTAGTTTTCAATGGTGAACATCTTATGTTGATCATATCTACTATATGATTCACGCTCGACCTTTCAGTCTCCAGTGTTCCGAGGCCATATCTGTATATGCTAGGCTCGTCAAGTTTAACCCGAGTATTCTGCGTGTGCAAAACTGGCTTACACCCGTTGTATTTGAACGTAGAGCTTATCACACCCGATCATCACGTGGTGTCTCGGCACGACGAACTTTCGCAACGGCGCATACTCAGGGAGAACACTTATACCTTGAAATTTAGTAAGGGATCATCTTATAATGCTACCGTCGTTCTAAGCAAAATAAGAAGCATAATAAGATAAACATCACATGCAAACAAAATATGTGACATGATATGGCCATCATCATCTTGTGCTTTTGATCTCCATCTCCAAAGCACCGTCATGATCACCTTCGTCACCGGCTTGACACCTTGATCTTCATCGTAGTATCGTTGTCGTCTCGCCAACTATTGCTTCCACGACTATCGCTACCGCTTAGTGATAAAGTAAAGCAATTACATGGCGATTGCATTTCATACAATAAAGCGACAACCATATGGCTCCTGCCAGTTGCCGATAACTTTACAAAACATGATCATCTCATACAAAATCGTATAACTCATCATGTCTTGACCATATCACATCACAACATGCCCTGCAAAAATAAGTTAGACGTCCTCTACTTTGTTTGTTGCAAGTTTTACGTGGCTGCTACGGGCTTAGCAAGAACCGTTCTTACCTACGCATACAAAACCACAACGATGTTTCGTCAAGTATGTGCTGTTTTAACCTTCACAAGGACCGGGCGTAGCCACACTTGATTCAGCTAAAGTGAGAGAGACAGACACCCGCCAGTCACCTTTAAGCAACGAGTGCTCGTAACGGTGAAACCAGTCTCGCGTAAGCGTACGCGTAATGTCGGTCCGGGCCGCTTCATCTCACAATACTGCCGAAGCAAAGTATGACATGCTGGTAAGCAGTATGACTAGTATCGTCCACAATCTCATTGTGTTCTACTCGTGCATATCATCTACGCATAGACCTGGCTCTGATACCACTGTTGGGGAACGTAGTATTTTAAAATTTTCCTACGATCACGCAAGATCTATCTACCAGATGCATAGCAACGAGAGGGGAGAGTGTGTCTACGTACCCTCGTAGACCGGGAGCGGAAGCGTCAAGTGACGCGGTTGATGTTGTCGAACTTCTTCGCGATCCAACCGATCAAGCACCGAACGTACGGCACCTCCGCGTTCAGCACACGTTCAGCTTGATGACGTCCCACGAGCTCTTGATCCAGTTGAGCTTCACGGGAGAGTTTCGTCAGCACGACGGCGTGGTGACGGATATGATGTGTTCACCGGCGCAGGGCTTCGCCTAAGCTCCGCGACGGTACGACCGAGGTGTGATTCTGTGGAGGGGGGCACCACACACGGCTAAAACAATTCAACTTGTGTGTCTTTGGGTGCCCCCCTGCCCCCGTATATAAAGGAGCAGGGGAGGGAGGCCGGCCGGCCCTTCCTGGTGCGGCTAGAGAGGGAGTCCTACTAGGAATAGGATTGCAATCCTATTCCTAGTAGGATTCACCGAAAGGAAGAAGGGGGAAAGGAATAGGAGAGGTGGCGCCCCCCCAATCCTAGTCCAACTAGGATTCCTAGGTGGGGGCGCCGGCCAGCCCTATGGGCTGCCTCTCTCTCACCCTTTAGGCCCACTATGGACCATCCCCTCTCGTAGGGGGTTCCGGTAACCCCCTCCGGCATTCCCGATAAATCCGAAACTTTTCCGGTATACTTCCGGTGTCCGAATATAGCCGTCCAATATATCAATCTTTATGTCTCGGACATTCCGAGACTCCTCGTCATGTCCGTGATCTCATCCGGGACTCCGAACTACCTTCGGTACATCAATACTCAAAACTCATAATACCGATCGTCATCAAACGTTAAGCGTGCGGACCCTACGGGTTCGAGAACTATGTAGACATGACCGAGACTCATCTCCGGTCAATAACCAATAGCGGAACCTGGATGTTCATATTGGCTCCTACATATTCTACGAAGATCTTTTATCGGTCAGAACCGCATAACAACATACGTTGTTCCTTTTGTCAAACGGTATGTTACTTGCCCGAGATTCGATCGTCGGTATCTTTATACCTAGTTCAATCTCGTTTACCGGCAAGTCTCTTTACTCGTTCCGTAACACATCATCTCGTGACTAACTCATTAGTCTTTTGCTTGCAAGGCTTATTGTGATGTGTGTTACCGAGAGGGCCCAGAGATACCTCTCCGACACTCGGAGTGACAAATCCTAATCTTGATCTATGCCAACACCACGAATACTTTCGGAGACACCTGTAGAGCATCTTTATGATCACCCAGTTACGTTGTGACGTTTGATAGCACACAAGGTATTCCTACGGTATTCGGGAGTTGCATAATCTCATTGTCATAGGAACATGTATAAGTCATGAAGAAAGCAATAGCAGTTAAACTAAACGATCATAGTGCTATGCTAACGGATGGGTCTTGTCCATCACATCATTCTCCTAATGATGTGATCCCGTTGATCAAATGACAACTCATGTCTATGGCTAGGAAACATAACCATCTTTGATCAATGAGCTAGTCTAGTAGAGGCATAGTAGGGACATACTGTTTTGTCTATGTATCCACACATGTACTAAGTTTCCGGTTAATACAATTCTAGCATGAATAAAAGACATTTATCATGATATAAGGAAATACAAATAACATCTTTATTATTGCCTCTAGGGCATATTTCCTTCACAAGTCACCAAAGAGAAACCGAGGAATTGCACCCTCCGGAAGTTGACTTCCTATCCACTTTGTCTTCCGCCCAATCCGAATCCGAGAACCCTACAAGGTTGAAGTTTGCTCCTCTTGGGTACCATAAGCCAAAGTTTGGGGTATGAGCCAAATATCGAAAGATTCGCTTGACCGCCACAAAGTGACTTTCCTTAGGTGAGGCTTGAAACCGTGCACAAATTCCCACACTCAACATGATTACCGATCTAGATGCACAAAGGTAAAGCAAGGATCCAATCATAGAACGACATACCTTTTGATCCAACGCTTTACCATTGGGATCAATGTCAAGTTGGCATTTGGTAGGCATTGGAGTAGAAGCCAGCTTGACATCACTTAGATTGAATCTCTTGAGCATGTCTTGAGAATATTTGGCTTGGTTGATGAAGATTCCTTCTCGTCTTTGTTTGACTTCGACCCGAGAAAGAACTTCAACTCTCCCATCATGGACATCTCAAACTCCGTAGTCAAGAGTGCGGCAAACTCATCATTGAAAGCTTTGTTAGGAGAACCAAAAATAATATCATCAACATATAGTTGGCATACAAACAACTCCCCTTTAACCTTCTTAGTAAAAAGAGTGAGGTCAATTTTCCCAATTTCAAACCCATGATCTTGCAACAACTTGGTAAGGTGCTCATACCATGCACGTGGGGCTTGTTTAAGGCCATAGAGCGCCTTATCGAGTTGATACACATGATTGGGGAACTTAGGATCCTCAAACCCCAGGGGTTGTTTGACATACACCAACTCATTAAGAGGACCATTAAGAAAATCACTCTTCACATCCATTCGTTGCAACTTAAAGTTATGATGAGAAGAATATGCAAGCAACAAATGAATAGATTCAAGGTGAGCAATGGGAGCAAAGGTTTCACCGTAGTCGATACCCTCGACTTGGGAGTAGCCTTGTGCCACCAAGCGAGCGGATGACAATCCCGTGAACATCGTGCTTGTTCTTGAAGATCCATTTGATTCCAATGACATTGTGGTTCTCCTAGGGCCTTGGCACCAACCACCACACTTTGTTGTGTTCGAAGTTGTTGAGTTCTTCATGCATGGCATTGAGCCAATCCAGATCTTCGAGTGCCTCATGGACCTTTTGGGGTTCAACACAACAGACAAACGCATGATGTACACAATTGAGAGGATCGAAGAAGAGGTGTCTACAGGGGGGTGATTAGACACTTAACTATAAAAGTAGCAGTTTTTAAGTTCTTTAAGTTGAGGTCGAGTTTTTAGCACAATTTCAAACATTCATAATACATTTCAAGGAAGCATGGCAAGAGTATATAAGCAGCGGAAAGTAAAGCGTGCAAGTTGCAAGAAAGTAAAGAGATGGGATTGGAATGTGCAAACGCAATTGGAGACACGGATGTTTTTGGCGTGGTTCCGATAGGTGGTGCTATCGTACATCCACGTTGATGGAGACTTCAACCCACGAAGGGTAACGGCTGCGCGAGTCCACGGAGGGCTCCACCCACAAAGGGTCCACGAAGAAGCAACATTGTCTATCCCACCATGCCCATCGTCCACGAAAGACTTGCCTCACTAGGGCAGATATTCACGAAGTAGGCGATCTCCTTGCCCTTACAAACTCCTTGGTTTAATTCCACAATCTTATCGGAGGCTCCCAAGTGACACCTAACCAATCTAGGAGACACCACTCTCCAAAAGGTAATAGATGGTGTGTTGATGATGAACTCCTTGCTCTTGTGCTTCAAGTGATATTCTCCCCAACACTCAACTCTCTCTCACAGAATTGGATATGGTGGAAAGACGATTTGAGTGGAAAGCAACTTGGGGAAGGCTAGAGATCAAGATTCATATGGTAGGATTGGAATATCTTGGTCTCAACACATGAGCAGGTGGTTCTCTCTCACAAAATGAATAGTGGAAGTGTAGGCACGTTATGATGGCTCTCTCTCTGATGGAGAGAGGGGTGGAGGGATATATATAGCATCCACACAAAATCTAGTTGTTACAAACATTTGACCAGACTCTGTCAGACCGGATAGAAGAACTCAGTCAGACCGAAGCAGTTCAAAATGTGAACGTTAGACATTTTGGTGGGACTGATACTATCAACTTGGTGAGACCGATGCATTAGGGTTATGGCAAACCTCATCTTGGTTTGACCGATTACACAAACTCAGTGAGACCGATTCTGGTAATAGGTTAACAGAGACTTGGCCAGGCAAACTCGGTGGGACCAAATCGCTCATCTCGGTGGGACCGAAATGTTACGAAGAGGTAACAGAGAGTTTGTAATGCTAACTCAGTGAGACCGATTCTCACATCTCGGTTAGACCAAAATGTTGCAAAAAGGAAACAGAGAGTTTACATTCCCATCTCGGTGAGACCAAGATCCCTATCGGTGAGACCGAACTGATTAGGGTTTGTGGCAGTGGCTATGTCATGTGAACTCGGTGGCGTCGGGTAGATCAAATCGGTGGGGCTGAGTTTGACTTTTAGGTTTGGGACATATGTGGAAATGATAAAGTGGTTGAGGAATTTGGAGGATATTACCAAGCACTTGAGCAAGTGGATCATTAAGCAACACCTCATCCCCTTTTAGTAGTATTGGCTTTTCCTATGGACTCAATGTGATCTTGGATCACTAAAATGAAAATGTAGAGTCTTGAGCTTTTACCAATCCTTGTCCTTTGCTTCTTGAAAAGGGTTCCACATCCTCTTGTCCTGCCACTCCATTGTTGAACTCATCTGAGCTTTACTAGATGAAAATATTAGTCCAACAAGGGATATGTTGTCATTAATTACCAAAATCACCCAGGGAGCACTTGTACTTTCAATCTCCCCCTTTTTGGTAATTGATGACAATCATACATCAAAGCTTCAGATAAAGATATGAAGGATAACAAGTAAAGCTTTGGAATAACATATAACAAGCATATGCTCCCCCTACATGTATGCAATCATGTAAATATAGAATATAAGTGCATGTGATGCATAAGCATGTCTGAGCAAGGAATGAGTTACATGTATCTTGGCTTCAGAGCAAATGATGTTGAAGTAGAAAATGTACTTCCATGTTTATGAGTCCTCCTTGCAAACAATATGTACAGTAGCAAGAGATCATCATGCACATGGATGTGATGCATATACTTACCTTGTGGTCTTGAGCTGGCTTTGTAGAGGGTGAACTTGAGAAAACATGGTTAGATAACACAAGATCACCTACTAAACAAAGCACAATGAGTAACCACAAAAGATACCAAGATTGGGATGACATGTAGAGAGTGAGTACTTAGTACTCTGTATGTATATAGACATGTCCCCAAAGATTTTCTTCCCTTGAGTATCTTTCTCCCCCTGAATCTTATATTGGATAATGGGAGAAGTTAGGGTAGTAGAAAATCAGAGCAAACTAGCAACATAGAAAAATAGAGCAACACAATCATAATACATACTAACATGTCTTTCCCCTCTTCAAGACATGTGACTTCTCTCCTCTTAGGATAGTAAGCATCTGGGGATTAGCTTGAATGAGCTTTCTCTCTCCCCCCCTTTGTGTAATAAGCTTTGATGCGCTCTCTCTCCCCCTTTGACATCAATTTCCAAGAAGGGATCTTCTGGAGCATGAGTCAAATAGGTTTAGTCCTTAGGTCACATTACAAAGCAACATGTGGATGAAGATGCTAGCAGAGGAGAAGAATCATTGCGTGGAGCTGAAAATATAGCAAAATACAATGGAAAAACTTTTTCTCAGTAGTGAAATTGGTCGCTCTGATTTGCTTTCATCGGTGACACCGAGTTGGTGGTTTCATCGAGAATGCATTTCGGTCAGACCGGGTGAGTCTGCTTCGGTTGAACCGATGAACTGCTCAGAAGGAATCCTTGTGCTTTGGTCTAGACTGAAGGATGAAATCGGTGTGTCTGAGTTCAATACAACGAAAATGTTTTGTCATCTCAACTCATTTGGCAAATAAGATCTCACAAAGATTTTCAAGGAATTAAGTGAAGAATTTGTAACGAATTTGATGCAGAGAATAACCGAGAAAAGAAAAGAAATCTAGATGAAGTTTTTTTTTTGAAACGGGAACAAGCATGCAAAAGATGAATGCAAGAACATAGAGAAACACCAGAGAACTTCATCTAGAAATGGTCGGTGACAGAGTCACCTATGTTAGAGTATATTGACTTAGGAGTCATGTGAGAACACTTGATCATGGGTCATACTCATCGTTTAATCTCAAAATGGGGTTGCCATTTTTTGTTTAAGCATTTTGATGTATTCACATCTTGTTGAGCTGCTTTGACCCATGTCTTGGGGTAAAGCTTCTCTAAGATGGAATAACATACCTTGGGTGGTGATGTTGATCTTGATCATGTAGTTGAACTTGTGTTGGATGCTCAAGGTTGATGTAGTTCATCAAGAGTTGGGAGCAACACTTGTAGTTTGATTTCATCTACCTACATGGGTTAGATTTGCAAGGAAGAGCACTCGTGTATCCAAAATGACAATCATGAAAATTTGATACCAAATGAAATTTGATATAGAGAAATTGTCAAAGGATATGTTGAAAGGATTCATGCTTTCTTGACTTCAACCACCAAATTTTAGAGACTTGGTGATGTAGAGATTGCTTAGGATATGGGTGATGGGCCTCTAACCCCTCGTTGGTTACCCCAAGTGGAAGGTGTAAGATGCAGTGTTGTGGAAGTTTTTCCCTTAGCAAAGATGCCAAGGATCGAATCCCCAGAGACTCCTAGGTTCAACAAGTAGGTGTCAACTGCTAACGGCACCAGATATTAGCAATCAACATGGACCTGCACACAGATACAAATAACTTTGCTCCCAACGAGTACAGAGAGGTTGTCAATCCCTCCGGCCTTGTAGTTCACAAAGGATTAAAAGCAATGATAGTAGTAATAGATAATGTTTTGCAATAGTAAGTAAAAGCGAAAAGTAAATAGCGGATGTGATCGATGATGGTAATATGGACCGGAGTCTCATGATGTTCACTAGTGATGTCTCTCTCCCAAAAGATGATAAAACAGCTATGTGAGGTAAACGAATTACAGCTGGGCAATTGACAGGACCACGAACGCAAACCAATGTTGACTACATTGCAAGAAAGGTTGAGGTTCAAAGCATGGGCGGTATGCCAAAGTAAGTAGACCGAAATCCATCAATATCTACTACTAATCATCCACCTTGAGATATCTATCCAGAACATCTCGCTGGTATTAAGTTGCGAGTCCCACCCATAGTGTAAACTCAAAGCAACAGACAACTACATTAAAAGAACTTTGCATGAAGTAAACAATCCTTGCACCCGCGGGCACAAGCACCGTTGTTTTCCCCCTTGTGGCAATAGCACAACCCCTAGACTCATGTTTCTGTCACTCAAGCTAGTCATCGAGGGGCATGAACCCACAATCGAGCATAACGTTCCCTCTTGGAGTCACTACCTACTACTCGGCCAAAGCAGTAAATAACAACGGAGAACATGCAAGAATTACTTATGAACATAAATATAAAAGAGGTAGATCAAATATATTACTCAAGATCAATCTGAACATAATCTCATAATCCATCGGATCCCAGCAAACTCAACATAGCAACAGCATAAGGATTACATATGTGCCTCGATCATGTAGGGCAGCTCACGAGGACTAATTAGTGAAGCACAAGAACGGGAGGAGAACATCACATAGCTACTGGTCATGGACTCATGGTCCAAGGGAGACTACTCACGACTCATCCGGGAGGCGTCCATGGTGGTGGAGAAGCTCCCGGTGGTGATCCTCCCCTCCGGCAGGGTGCCGGGAAGAGTTCTCCTGGTGCTCCCGATCTTGGAAGCGGCGGCAGCGGCGGAACAGAGATGGGATCGCGAAAAGAGTTCCTGTTCTGAGGGTTTCGGAGGACGCTTTAAATATATGCCAAAGGGGGGCATCGGGGAAGCTTCGGGGGGCCCAGGGGGGCGCCGCCAGGGCGCCTGGAGCCCTGGTGCCCCCCCCCCGGCTGTCCTTCGGACGCACAGTAGTTTCCGGAATGCTGATTTTTTATATAATTTTTCTGGATTTTTCCTGGCAGTTCTCGTAACGTGAAAACCTGAAATACAAAAACAGCCGAAAACAGAAACTGGCACTGGGGTGCACTGGATTAGTAAGTTAGTCCAAATATGATCAAAAGTGTATGGAAGTGTATGAATATCATAGCAATATCACCCAAAAGTGGCATGGAGCAAGCAGAAATTATAGATACGTTTTGGACGTATCAACATCCCCAAGCTTAATTCCTGCTCGTCCTCGAGTAGGTAAATGATAACAAGAATAATTTCTGTGGTGACATGCTATTAACCATATAGGACTTTTTATAGTCATATGACAAAAGCTTACTGAGACAATGAATCTATAGTAATTAAGTTGCCTCATGAGAAAATCACAAATGACTGAAAGTTTTACAATATGAAACTGAAACATCAAAAAGATTTGCAATGAACATGATGTGCAAATATGATAAAGTGATATCTAGCTTGCCCCCTTTAGTGAAGCAAAACATAAATGCAGGGGCACCTTCAAGGTTTAAGTGATGACTAGATACAATCATTTCAGAATAAACGATATCACAATCATGCAAAAGACAATGCTACTTTGGGACAATGCACATTACACTCAGAATGACAATCATGCTCTCAGTAGTTGGTGCTTTAACATAAAAGTAAAAGAATGGTTATGCGCTAGAGCTTTTTTATTTTGAAAACATGGAAGCAATTTTGTCAACGGTAGTAGTACTTCATATGTGTCATGTATAAGACATCCTATAAGTTGCAAGCCTCATGCATCGAATACCAATAGTGCTCGCACCTTGTCCTAATTAGCTCGGATTTCCATGGGTTATCATTGCATTACATATGTTTCAACCAAGTGTCACAAAGGGGTACCTCTATGCCACTTGTACAAAGGTCCAAGGAGATAAATCGCATTTGATTTCTCGTTTTTGATAGATCTCAACTTGAGGACATCCATACCGGGACAACATAGAAAATAGATGATGGACTCCTCTTTAATGCATAAGCATATTCTCATAAGAGATTGAGGATTAACGTCCAAGCTAAAACTTCCACCATGATGCATGGCTTTGGTTGGCGGCCCAATGTTCTTCTCTAACAATATGCATACTCATTCAACCCACGGCAAATCACCCTTACTTCAGACAAGACGAACATGCATAACAACTCACATGATATTCAACAAAAGTGTGACAGTTGATGGCGTCGCCAAAAACATGGTTAGCGCTCAGCAAGCAACTTATAAGAAATAAGATACATAAGCAACATATTCTTTACCACAATGGTTTTTAGGCTACTTTCCCATGAGCTATGTATTGCAAAGTTAGTTCGCTTAGTACAGGTGGAGGTTAGCAAAAAGACTGGGAGCGACCAACTAAGAGAGCAATGACGGTCATAATCATGCAGAGCGACAAAGCAATATTGAATCAGGCATGGTAGTTATATCGCTACTCAGAAATAAAAGATCATCAAGGCTGTAATGCCCAGGATGGGACTATACCTCCTACGTGTCGAGGCACGACTTAAAGGTATAAGCCCATCCTAGAATGATCTCAAGTTTGGTATCTTTGCACAAATCATGTAAAAGAGGGATTAAATTGCAAAAGGAGATAGTTGGCTTACACTCGCCACTTCACACAATACATTACATAAGCAATCATCATTCAGAACATCACAACCCGACTACGGGTGAAAATCCAAAAGAAAGATACCAAAACAACATAAATCCACAGGCCAAGATCGAATCCTAGTAGAAACCACTACTGAACATCGAAACGTCACGAGCAACAGCCAAACTCTTCATCGAGCTCCCGGTGAAGAACTGATCCAACTCCTGCGTCAAACTCGGCTGAACCTGCATCTGGTGTGGTGAAGCAACTGTGAGCCACAGAGGACTCAGCAATCCCATAACCATGGGTAACAAGACTAGCAAAGCTTTGTGGGTAGGAAGAGGGTAAAGTGGTGAGGCTGCAGCAGCGACTAAGCATAATATGGTGGCTAACTTACGAGTACCAGAATAAGATGAGAAGCTACGCAAACGGTCGCAAAAGAGGTGATCGCTAAAGATCCTAACTACATACGGTCAAACATAACCCCACCGTGTTCTCTTCTCAAAATGAAAAGAGACAGTCACGGTTACTCACACAGTTGTGTGTTTTACTTCGGATCCTCTGTCAAGTTTTCTACAACCGGACATTAACAAATTCCAATCTGCCACATAACCGCGGGCACGGCTTTCGAAAGTTCATAACCCTGCAGGGGTGTTCCAACTTAGCCCATCACAAGCTCTCACGATTAGCTGAAGTGATAAATATAATATCATCACCCCTTATCTTAGGGAAAAACCGATCAGGCTCGGAATCCCTGTAGCACAAGTCATTTCGACAATGGTAAAACAAGTCC
>LR738715.1:152447421-152457473 GCA_902687465.1 Secale cereale | reverse complement strand
AAACCGAAGCTATCAAGAGAAGCAAACCGGAAAGAAAGAACAACACGGTAAACATACAAGCATCAACATGGCATAAGATGCACAAGCAAGCATGATGCATGTCCGGTTTAAAAAATGCATGGCATGGCAAAGTGCACAAACAATCTACAAGTTAAGTGGAGATCAATTTGCAACGGGTTGCATATTGACGAAACACCACATTTAAATATTTAGTTGACTCTCGTTATTTACAAGACAAGATTAAGTGTTGGTTAACATGGCAAGAGGTGAAGCATAAAGAAACTACACTATTAAGACATTTTAAATGAGGCCGGAAATAACAACAACATATCCGGAAAAACCCCATGAGCATGTTTAATAATTATAAAGCAACAACAATTAAGCATATATAATGTTGTTAAATGATGCGGATGACATGAGCAAGTTTATGCAAGTTTTATTAAAAGTTAACATAAGAGATAAGAAGCATTTGTCACCGTGGTGGAAGAAAGGGGTGCCACGGCAACGATCCGAAAATGATGCAACGCATCATATCGGTACCGGTAACTCGGTGAGGGACCGGTGCAAAACAAAAGGTGGAGTGAACGAGTTGAACAAGATGATGGGGTGATCCCGTTGCCGGGTTCCCACGAGTCGGTGACGAGGCAACCGAGGAACAAGACAAAAGCTCGGAACGGGCACGAAGCACACAAGGGAACATTTCATACAACACAAGCATGCATCACACGGGTCATCCACGGGTTCGTCTCGGTATACCTTCGAAGCGTGCGTTTCGGGGCGGTTCGAGAGCGTAGTGGAAGTAGCCGTAGTAGTGGAAGTAGTGGTACACGGCCGAAGAGGAAGAAGTCGTTCACGTGGCGGTAGTTGTACTCGGGCGACGGTAGAGGAAGTAGTGGTACTCGGCGATGGTAGACGTTCGGGCGACGGTAGACGTTCGGGCGACGGTAGTGGTACTTGGGTCTCCGAGTAGTCGTTCTCGAGCTCGTAGCCGTTCGGTCGTCGAGGTACTTGTACATGTAGTGGTACTTGTCGGGTCATGTAGTTGTGTAGGCGTTCATGAGGTCGTTTTGTAGATGTACATGTCGACGGTAGTTGTACTTATATCCGGAGGGGTACTTGGGGTCTCGGTCTCGTACACGGGTTCCCTGTCAAAATCACAACAAGGCAACACAACAAAACGCAAAACAGGAGCAAACACGACAGGGACAGCACTGAGACGAGGCCACGACAGCAGCTCCTTTCCACGGGAGGAGGAGGCCGGGCGCACTGGACGGTCGAAGCAACGAGGAGGAGGCACACGGGGGCGACCTGCTCTGGCTGGCAGGGAACGGAGGCAGGGCGCTGCCTCGGCCTGAGGACGGAGGGGCCGCGGAGCAGGGGGGATCGAGGCCGGGCACGGCTCCTGGCGAGGGGGCTGCAGGGCTCGAGGCGCGGGCGCCTGCCGCTGGACGGAGGGGAGGCCGGCGCTCGGGGCCATGGGCCAGGCGACGGAGGGCGTCGGGGAGGATCCAGGCGGGGCCGTGGTGGCCGCGGCGCTCGCCTGGAGAGGAGGGAGCCGCAGTCCTTGGGCGCTCGGGGCCCTGGCGCGACGCTGCAAGGATGCGGGGCGGAGGACCTCGAGGACACGGCGAGGGAGGTCGAAGGGGAAACGGCAGAGGGGCGAAGGAATCGGGGCTAGCGGGGGGATCGGGAGTGGGGAGCGGACGAGCGAGAGCGGGGCGATGCAGAGGGGCGAAGGGAACGGGACGAGGGGACTGGTCGGCTGCGAGAGAGAGAGAGGGTTCGAGGGGAGAGGAAACTGGCGGCGGTCGAGAGGAAAGAGGGAGTCGAGCGAGCGACTGCGGAGGGAGTTAGGGTTCGGTCGCTACGGGGATGGGCCAGGGAGGCCTGGTGTTGGGCCAAAGGAGGAGGCGGCTGGGCCAGAATGAATTGGGCCAGGGAGGCCTGGGCTGCACTGATGGGCCAGTAGGCCAGGAGGTGGGGAGAGGCCTGGCGAGAGTGGCTGGGCTCCTAAGGGAGAAGGAGGAGAGGAATGGCCTGCGGCTGCTCTGCTGAAGTTTTTCTTAGCAGAAAATAAAAGAGAAGAAGGAAAAGAGGAGGGGAGTTAGGGAAAAAGGGCACAAGGAAATAATTTTCTCGGGCTCGTAAAAATGAGCACGACGGAGAAAATATAAAAGGTTAGAACGGAAAAATAATTCAAACATATTTGAATATAATTCAAATAGGTTTGAACTAAGACGAGATTATTGAAGTGTCCAAAAATGTCCGGAATTTTGGAGGAGCCTCGAAACAACGGAAAGAAATTACCGGCAAGATTTTGAAGGTGAAACTCGAAGTGAAAAGACAATGGGGAATTATGCAAGTGTGTTGGGTTAATTCCAACGAATGGAATAATTATTAATATAGCTCCATAATATTTAGGAGGCTTTTATATGTTATAAAGAGAAGACATCTTCCCTCGATTTAAATGGACCGAAGGTCCACACGATTTATTTAGGTTGAGATGCAAAAAAATAAAATATGACATGATGGCATGATGACATGATGCAATGCAAAAAATAAAATAAGACAAGCAAAACTGAAACACACGGGCAACCCGGAACATCTGGAATCTTCGGGCATCTTCTGGAATCTTCTGGGACGTCAGTCTCGGGCGTCACAACTCTCCCACACTAACAGAGGATCTCGACCCGAGATCCTAGAGATATCTCCGGGTAAAAAACGGAAGAGGAAGAGGTAAAACAAAGTTGCTTCTTTGACAGACGAGTGAAACCAAGGAACCTTGAGAGGTTAAACCAGTTGAAAGAAAGAAAGAATGCAACGGAGATGAACAAATATGAAAATACTCCGTTAGAAAAGAGGAACAAGGAACATTGCAAGAACCTTGCAGGTTAAAAGACATGAAACAAGAGCTCACGGATGACGGAAGAATTTCAAAACCACTCCGGTTAGCCAAGGAATAAGAATGGCGGAATTCAGGCAGCACTCCGTCTGAAAATGGAAGGAATTGAACAAGAACTTGCCAAGTTGAGATGATACTTGTTGAAAACAACAACACATAGCCTCCGGAACAAATAAAAGAATGGCACAAGGGTAAGAAAGATTCAGACAGCACTCCGGTTGAAAAGAGAGGCAAAACTAGATAAGATGAGAGAATTTGAATGAAGAATACAACACTCCGGTTAAATGGACAAGCAAAGGAAAGAACATGATCTTGACAAAACGAGATGATGGTCAAAGAGAGCAATATCACAAAGCCCCCGGAATGACAGAATAGCATATAAATCAATGAAAGAAATGAATGGAGACGAAAAAGACAACTTCTCTCAAAATGAATTTGAAAGAGCATCCTTACGAAGAAGGGTTGAACAGAGTTGTTGGAATTCAACAACGAAAGGAATAAGCTTGATGTGGGCTTATGGAAAACATCTCAAAATTATGAGGTGACAACCAGCCACTAACGGAAACATTAATTGGATTGAGATCAACAAGGAGACGATAAACTTAATTCACCGGAATGATAAATGAAGAACTTGGATCATTTATAAGCACCACAATAGCAACAATCCTTAGGGAAAGCTTTTAGGTGAAATACAACCCAAGATAACTCCAATGCATAGATTGAGGGGTTGAAAAGATCTCCTGAACAAAGAAAATGATGGGTTTAAATATCTCATTCTTGAAAACTCGTGAATCATGAAACATGAAGGAATTGTCAAAATGACATAACACCATCTGAAAAGATAAGGTAGAAAGGATTGCAATTGGAAGCATGATGAAGAATGCTTGAGTTCCAACAAGAATCTTGATGAAGACTTCGAGGATGAATTAAAACATGATGAACCACCATGAGATCTCCGGTAATGAAAGCATGAGAAGTGAAAGATGAAAAATAAGATTCAAGGCCTGCGATGAATTAGATGGTGCTTTGAAATGATATAAAAGAAATAACATGGAGCTCCGGAAAAGAAGATGAACAACTTGGAACCAAGGATATGACATGATGAACAAGCTCCGGAAAAGAGATTAGCCACTTGGAAGAAACTAGAATAAGATTTATGTTATGCATCTTCTTCACCAATTTAAATTGATGAGAACCAAAGGATTTGGCATACTACTTATTCTCGTTGGAAAGAATTAAAGAGGGATCTAGCACAAGCTTGGGTAATCTTGAACGAAGCACCGGTAGGATTATGAAAAGAACAAATGAATTAAAATGATAACAACGGAAGGGTAAACTTGAAAGAACCACCGTAAGAATATAGAGACGAACGAAGAGACATCAATGCAGAATATTTGGAGGACGAGGTTGAAAACTGAGAACGAAGAAATATTCTGAAATGATGGCCTTCGGAGGAACACAAGGAAAAGAATTCATGAAATGCTTCAGATGGTATGAAAATAATTCCACACAATCGAAACAATAATGAGGATGGCATGAAGCTAGAACCACGAATCTTCAAGAGAACGGGCCAAGATTTAAGAGAAACTCTTCTCCAGTCTTCAAATGTTGAGAAAGAAGACGAGAAATGCCATAAGAATTGTTGAGCACTCCGGAATGAAGAATTAAAAAGGTTGAACCAAAGATGAAAAAAGAATTTGAAAGTGATCTTGGAGAAGGCATGTGACTGATGGAAATCATTCTTACATCACACTTTGAAAAGAATTCTCCGGAGAAAGAAGAGTCAGGTAAGATCCTGGGAAAAGACCTGTGGGTTAGGGCCCACTAAAGAAATCACCGTTGGGAAAGATTGCTTAAGAGATATTGCACCGGTTGAATTAAAAGGCTTGAGTAAGATGATAATCCTCAAAAAAAAGCTTGAATGGATTAAGAATGGAATTATGAATCTTCAGCACTCCGGATATGAATAACAAGAGGAGAATGATTAATTGGTGCACCGGAATAAGAAAGCATTATGAAAAGAGGAAAAGGATAAGATCAACACCGAAATCTTGAATTACATCCACCGGCAGAATTAGAGAACAAAAGAATGATGAAGTTGAAGCTCTTGAGCAACTTCACGATAAATCACCGGATAAGAACATTGAAGGAAAAGAATGAAGAGACATCCCATGAATAAAATGGATACTTCATCTGAGAATTTCTGGCTCCAAGAAAAAGAAGGGTGGGAGGGTGGGGAAAACAAAGACAACTTGTGATGAATGAAACAGACAAATCGTCGGATCCCTCAACGGTGTCCGTATGGAATAACTTGAAAAGAAGGCGCACCGGTTGGAAAAGAATTTAACATGACAATCTCGATGATTAAGAAGGACTAGCACTCTGATAGAAATATGAGAACACCGATTAGGAAAGGTATGGAATCAACATTTGACATCGAAGCAACTCGAATACCAGAATCAAAACAAGAACAAAGGATAGATATGCAACATGATCTTCACAATATCATCCGAACAGAGAATTGAACGAATGAATTCCGCAGGTACATCAACTTGTCGAGAAGCCACTGGGAGAAGAAAAGGTAAATAAAAAAGGAACAAGGAACAGATAGATCAAATACAAGATAGAAGCTTCGTTCGACATCTTCGTGCTGAAAGCTCATGGAACGTGTTACAAAAGGGTTTTGTCATCCCCGGATCAGCATAGCCAAGGACCCTTTAAGATGCAACTCCCGATCAGAACAAGTCCATAAAACCACTTCACTCAATGTAGAACCCCGAACTTCATATCGAGCATCCGTTGGAAGAATGCCTAGAACTACTAGATGACCCACCTATAGATTTCCGAAAGTTTCCAGTTATGCAATCAGGTGTTGGGGATACACGGGAAGCACCGCGCAATCAACTCTAAACCTACATCCAGGTGTATCCATCCTTCAACACATAACCAGTCTTTCTCGGAAACTGTTTACCTCGGACCTTCGAAAACGCATCCACTATAACAAGCTATGGCAATACTCTCGAACTACCTCCCCAGTACTGGGTGATGTCGGGGTTATCTTGCCACTGGCCGTATAGGAGAGATTTTCGATGTCGGCCGTCTTAAGTATTTAGTACTGCTGCGATATGCTTGTGTCAATGATACCTCGAAGCTCAACTCCTCGGTAACAGGAGGCATCGAGAACAATATCCTTGTCACAATAACATCGAAACAATCCCAGAATACTCGCGGGATCCTAAAAAAAATTTGGTGCAATTTTTGAAAGTAGAAGAGAAAAGAGTAATCGTCAGGAGTCCTCACCAGAGAGAAAAGGGATGAGAAGCAAAGAAATCCTACTCTCCGATATAATATAGGACTCAAAAAGTTTTCAGTGTGTGCCTAGACTCAACCGTCAACGATTCGATCAATCAGTGGGGGCTTCTAGGTCGGAGAAGGCTCTGAATACCAACTTGTAATGCCCAGGATGGGACTATACCTCCTACGTGTCGAGGCACGACTTAAAGGTATAAGCCCATCCTAGAATGATCTCAAGTTTGGTATCTTTGCACAACTCATTTAAAAGAGGGATTAAATTGCAAAAGGAGATAGTTGGCTTACACTCGCCACTTCACACAATACATTACATAAGCAATCATCATTCAGAACATCACAACCCGACTACGGGTGAAAATCCAAAAGAAAGATACCAAAACAACATAAAGCCACAGGCCAAGATCGAATCCTAGTAGAAACCACTACTAAACATCGAAACGTCACGAGCAACAGCCAAACTCTTCATCGAGCTCCCGGTGAAGAACTGATCCAACTCCTGCGTCAAACTCGGCTGAACCTGCATCTGGTGTGGTGAAGCAACTGTGAGCCACAGAGGACTCAGCAATCCCATAACCATGGGTAACAAGACTAGCAAAGCTTTGTGGGTAGGAAGAGGGTAAAGTGGTGAGGCTGCAGCATCGACTAAGCATAATATGGTGGCTAACTTACGAGTACCAGAATAAGATGAGAAGCTACGCAAACGGTTGCAAAAGAGGTGATCGCTAAAGATCCTAACTACATACGGTCAAACATAACCCCACCGTGTTCTCTTCTCAAAATGAAAAGAGACAGTCACGGTTACTCACACAGTTGTGTGTTTTACTTCGGATCCTCTGTCAAGTTTTCTACAACCGGACATTAACAAATTCCAATCTGCCACATAACCGCGGGCACGGCTTTCGAAAGTTCATAACCCTGCAGGGGTGTTCCAACTTAGCCCATCACAAGCTCTCACGATTAGCTGAAGTGATAAATATAATATCATCACCCCTTATCTTAGGGAAAAACCGATCAGGCTCGGAATCCCTGTAGCACAAGTCATTTCGACAATGGTAAAACAAGTCCAGCAAGACCTCCCGGCGTGCCGACACCCTGATAGTAGCCGCGCGTATCTCGTCTCAGGCCACGTCCGGATGAGCAGTACATACAGATACCGAAGATCCCAGCGAACTGGGTGGCATCCGCAAGTGGCTCTAGTTTGGGACCAACACCATCAGCACTGGCCCCCCCTGCTATGTAGAATTAAGAATCCTCGGGGACGCGACCCCCTATGCAATTTTAATTATTTAATTAAGTTGTTATTATGGGCAAATTAAAACCAATGTTGGGCCTTGCTGGAGGAGTTTTATTCAAAGTCGAACTGTCAAGGGGTCCCCATTACACCCATCGTGTTAGGAACGCAAAATCAAGGAACATAATGCCGGTTTATCGGCGCCTAAGGTGGCATGAGTGGAACAAAACACCGAGCAAAAGGCCAAGCCTTCCACCCATGCCCAGTATATAAGGTGTGTTAATAATAATTATAGATATTGTGATATATCCAACCACAAGTTCCCTCCTGGAACGAACTTCATCTTGACCTGCAACTAACAACGCTATAAGAGGGACAGAGCAAGCGAGGCTGAGCAAGCGGGTAACATAGCCAAACAATGGTTTTGCTAGGAAGGTTTCAAAAGTTAGAGGTTTCATGGCAACAAGGAGAGGCTGACATAAAAGACGGGTATCGCGACATGTAACGATAGCATCGAGACAACTAAGCATGGCAATGGTAGTAAAGGTATCCAAGGGTATGATCATCTTGCCTGGAATTCCACAAGGGAGAAGAACGGATCCATGAAGTAGACGGAGCAACACAGTCGAGAGAAACCTCACAACTCCGGAACGAAACCGAAGCTATCAAGAGAAGCAAACCGGAAAGAAAGAACAACACGGTAAACATACAAGCATCAACATGGCATAAGATGCACAAGCAAGCATGATGCATGTCCGGTTTAAAAAATGCATGGCATGGCAAAGTGCACAAACAATCTACAAGTTAAGTGGAGATCAATTTGCAACGGGTTGCATATTGACGAAACACCACATTTAATTATTTAGTTGACTCTCGTTATTTACAAGACAAGATTAAGTGTTGGTTAACATGGCAAGAGGTGAAGCATAAAGAAACTACACTATTAAGACATTTTAAATGAGGCCGGAAATAACAACAACATATCCGGAAAAACCCCATGAGCATGTTTAATAATTATAAAGCAACAACAATTAAGCATATATAATGTTGTTAAATGATGCGGATGACATGAGCAAGTTTATGCAAGTTTTATTAAAAGTTAACATAAGAGATAAGAAGCATTTGTCACCGTGGTGGAAGAAAGGGGTGCCACGGCAACGATCCGAAAATGATGCAACGCATCATATCGGTACCGGTAACTCGGTGAGGGACCGGTGCAAAACAAAAGGTGGAGTGAACGAGTTGAACAAGATGATGGGGTGATCCCGTTGCCGGGTTCCCACGAGTCGGTGACGAGGCAACCGAGGAACAAGACAAAAGCTCGGAACGGGCACGAAGCACACAAGGGAACATTTCATACAACACAAGCATGCATCACACGGGTCATCCACGGGGTCGTCTCGGTATACCTTCGAAGCGTGCGTTTCGGGGCAGTTCGAGAGCGTAGTGGAAGTAGCCGTAGTAGTGGAAGTAGTGGTACACGGCCGAAGAGGAAGAAGTCGTTCACGTGGCGGTAGTTGTACTCGGGCGACGGTAGAGGAAGTAGTGGTACTCGGCGACGGTAGACGTTCGGGCGACGGTAGACGTTCGGGCGACGGTAGTGGTACTTGGGTCTCCGAGTAGTCGTTCTCGAGCTCGTAGCCATTCGGTCGTCGAGGTACTTGTACATGTAGTGGTACTTGTCGGGTCATGTAGTTGTGTAGGCGTTCACGAGGTCGTTTTGTAGATGTACATGTCGACGGTAGTTGTACTTATATCCGGAGGGGTACTTGGGGTCTCGGTCTCGTACACGGGTTCCCTGTCAAAATCACAACAAGGCAACACAACAAAACGCAAAACAGGAGCAAACACGACAGGGACAGCACTGAGACGAGGCCACGACAGCAGCTCCTTTCCACGGGAGGAGGAGGCCGGGCGCACTGGACGGTCGAAGCAACGAGGAGGAGGCACATGGGGGCGACCTGCTCTGGCTGGCAGGGAACGGAGGCAGGGCGCTGCCTCGGCCTGAGGACGGAGGGGCCGCGGAGCAGGGGGGATCGAGGCCGGGCACGGCTCCTGGCGAGGGGGCTGCAGGGCTCGAGGCGCGGGCGCCTGCCGCTGGACGGAGGGGAGGCCGGCGCTCGGGGCCATGGGCCAGGCGACGGAGGGCGTCGGGGAGGATCCAGGCGGGGCCGTGGTGGCCGCGGCGCTCGCCTGGAGAGGAGGGAGCCGCAGTCCTTGGGCGCTCGGGGCCCTGGCGCGGCGCTGCAAGGATGCGGGGCGGAGGACCTCGAGGACACGGCGAGGGAGGTCGAAGGGGAAACGGCAGAGGGGCGAAGGAATCGGGGCTAGCAGGGGGATCGGGAGTGGGGAGCGGACGAGCGAGAGCGGGGCGATGCAGAGGGGCGAAGGGAACGGGACGAGGGGACTGGTCGGCTGCGAGAGAGAGAGGGTTCGAGGGGAGAGGAAACTGGCGGCGGTCGAGAGGAAAGAGGGAGTCGAGCGAGCGACTGCGGAGGGAGTTAGGGTTCGGTCGCTACGGGGATGGGCCAGGGAGGCCTGGTGTTGGGCCAAAGGAGGAGGCGGCTGGGCCAGAATGAATTGGGCCAGGGAGGCCTGGGCTGCACT
>LR738715.1:152429228-152441715 GCA_902687465.1 Secale cereale | reverse complement strand
CCAAGTGTCACAAAGGGGTACCTCTATGCCACCTGTACAAAGGTCCAAGGAGATAAATCACATTTGATTTCTCGTTTTTGATAGATCTCAACTTGAGGACATCCATACCGGGACAACATAGAAAATAGATGATGGACTCCTCTTTAATGCATAAGCATATTCTCATAAGAGATTGAGGATTAACGTCCAAGCTAAAACTTCCACCATGATGCATGGCTTTGGTTGGCGGCCCAATGTTCTTCTCTAACAATATGCATACTCATTCAACCCACGGCAAATCACCCTTACTTCAGACAAGACGACCATGCATAACAACTCACATGATATTCAACAAAAGTGTGACAGTTGATGGCGTCCCCAAAAACATGGTTAGCACTCAGCAAGCAACTTATAAGAAATAAGATACATAAGCAACATATTCTTTACCACAATGGTTTTTAGGCTACTTTCCCATGAGCTATGTATTGCAAAGTTAGTTCGCTTAGTACAGGTGGAGGTTAGCAAAAAGACTGGGAGCGACCAACTAAGAGAGCAATGACGGTCATAATCATGCAGAGCGACAAAGCAATATTGAATCAGGCATGGTAGTTATATCGCTACTCAGAAATAAAAGATCATCAAGGCTTGACAGACTTTCTTTACAGTCTTAAATATGCGTGAGCATACGCCAAGTCAATCAAAATAAATTCTCGAAGGAAGATATTACTAAACCATACTACATCATAGGCAAACAAACCATGTTGGTACTCCAATAACACATTGGGAACCCCCCAGCTATTTGAGATTAACCATAAGAAAACCTGAACTACTAAGCTCCATCACGCACGTAGCATCTTTATCATAGACACATTAACCAATGCAACGGAAGCAAACTCTCTTAATAAGGTGAGCATGATAATTAAAGAGAGTTCAAGAAACCAACTAAACAAAAAGCTCTTTGAAAAGATAAGCATGAATACTAAGAGCAGAGCATGATAGTATCTATTAAAAGACAAAGAACACACACAGCAAAGATAGGCATGAAAATTCTATGTTATGCTCTAGGTAGAAGTGGAGCGTGTTTCTCTCCCACATAAAGAATGCTGAGTTCCGACTCGCTATGAAAAACTAAAAAGAAAACTAAAAGCAAGACGCTCCAAGCATAGCACATAACACATGAAGTGATAAAAATATAGCGGAACGAAAGACGAACTGATAATGTTGATGGAGAAGGGGATGCACGGGGGCATCCCCAAGCTTAGACGCTTGAGTCTCCTTGAATATTTCTTGGGGGTGCACTGTGATGCCCCGAGACCGATGCTCTAGATGCCTTCCCTTTCTTATCGTTGTTGTTGTGTGTTGCTTTATCTTAATTATTTTTTGCATCTTTAATTCCTCTATGTTGTTGCCATGATCATGATGAATGCCATTGCCATATGATTGTTCCTTGCATCATGATCATTTTGTTTTCATTGCATTTTCTTTTTGTGTGTTGCATTTATTGGTTCTCTCTTGTGGTGATATCCTTCCTCCATCTTCTATGTTTGCATTTTGCCCAACCATCTTCTTTGCAAACTCCATCACTAGCTCACTCCTTTCAAATTCATCAATTAATTCAAGTGACATTTTCCTTGTCCAGAAAATGTTCATTCTTTTCCCAATATTGTTTAACCTTACCTACAACCCCTCTGCAAAATTTTAGCTCAATTGAACTTGTTTTGGTTGGGTTAAAAAAATGGCTCAAGTTTGAGTCTAACTCAAACTTGAATTATTTTTATACCCTTAAAAATGTCCAAACCAGTTTATTCAAGTTGTGCATAATTCCAGGACCCCAGATATATATGCATGTCTATTCCTTTTCCTTCCTAAAACCCCTGCATTTTCCCTTTTTTATGCCATGTATATAAATTGCAGGAAGTTTTAAGGGAATAGGCCTTGAAAACCCCTGAGAAGCCCACCTGGGCCTCTCTTTCCCTCCAGCCCAGCCAAGCCTAGCGGCCAACTGCTCCCTCCTGACGCCGTCTCTTTCTTCCAGGCGAACAGCAGCAGCGCCGTGAGCAGGAGGCTCACGGACGTCGAGGCACGCGCCTCACCGCGCCCCTATAAAGCCAGCGCGCCCCTAGGGTTTCCTTTTTCCCCCTCTAGCCGCCGCCACCCCTTTCTTCTTCGTTCGCCTCTTCTCTCGATCCCAAGTGAGAGAGCAGAGAGAGTTCAGACTTCAGAGAGGAACCGCCGGTGCCCGTCGTCGTCCTCGCGTCCGGTCTGCGTCAGGATCCTCTCCGACATGTCATCCTGCGCCCCGTCACCCTCCTCGACCGATCCCGGGGGTTAGTGGGGTGGGAGCCTCCCCCACGCGCCTTCCTACCGTCGCCGTTGCCATGGCCGTGGCCGAGCCGAATTGATGCTCGAGCCCGGCGTAGCAGCCGGCGTCCCCGACCTTCTTCCTCCGCGGCAAGGCCCACGACTCCGGCAACGCCTTCCCGCACCTCTCGGAGCCCCGGATCGCCAAGTCCAACGTCTTCCCGGAGCGCATCGTCCTCGTCTACTTCTTCCTCTACGTCTCTGTCGCCGCGTCGTCCCGCTGTCTCCGTTCACCGTCGAGCCCGTCTTCTTCAGCAACCCCATGGTGAAGCTCCGATCATCCCCATCTCCCTCTCCGATCTTGGTTGCCCTGTAGCCATCGTCCTGCGCGTCTCCGGCTTCGGCCGCCATGGACGTGACCACGCGTTTGAGCTCGACTGCTCGTCACGATTGCTACACATCTCCTCTGCTTTTCCCTGCTTCAGCACGCACGCGACACCGGCGAGCAACGGCTGCTTGCTCCCGCGCTCACGTGTCGTTCCGGCGTCGCTCGCAGCACCCGCAGCCACACGCCCCTCGCCTCCTGGCCGGCCCGTTCATGCCGCTGCCGCAACCGAGACGAGTACGAGCTCGTCCGCGAGTTCCCGCACCCACCGCCTTGCACACGCTTGCTTGCGCACTTCACCACGGGAACCCTCATCAGTTTCAGCACCCCGCCGATGCTCTGCAATCAGAGCAACTGTTGCTGCTAGCTCTCGTCGCCGGCAAATCCCCGTGCGCACGCGTCAGTTTGGGCCCTGGTCGCGTTTGGCTTCTGTTTATAGTTCCTAGCGATCTATCTTTTTATCAGAATCACACAACTGGCCTAGTGGCTAGCGCAGCCAGTATCCATCCAAGGGGTCTGGGGTTCGATTCCAAGGCGCCCCTATTTCTGCTCCGTTCAGGTTTTTTTTCTTTTGCCCACTCAGCCGCTTGGGCCAGATCCTCCTGGGCCACTTGCACAGTGTGTTGCATTCGGCCCGCATACGTTTTTTTTTATTCTGTGATTTTGGGCATATATCCAGTGCTTGCATATTTTCAGAAATGCCATTATTTTGCATTGCTCATATCTAAATATTCATGCATCATAATAAAATATGTCATATATGCATACTGCTTAGTTTTCCATCTAGTTTCATATTATGCATTTTACATTACTGTTTGAAATGTTTAAATTGATGTTGCATTTATTTTTGCATAATGACATGTTAAAATGGTTTATTTCATAACTAAATAACCGTAGCTCCAAATTTAATAAACTTTATATGTAAATGGGGTGAAAAATTGTGTAGAATAACTTGGTGCACTTTGTTTTGCTGTTTAACAACTTTAAAATATGGTAATAGTCAGAACAGTACCAATTTCATAATATGCACAGGGGGATTTTCTGGAATTGTTGTTGTTATTTCCGGCCTCATTTAAAATGACTAGATAGTGTAGTTTGCTTAAGTTTCACCTCTTGCCATGTTAACAAACATTTAGCCTTGTCTTGTAAATAAACGAGAGTGAACTATATAATATCATGTGGTGTTTCGTCAATATGCAACTCGTTGCATATTGAGCTCCTCTTAACGTGTAGTATTGTTTGTGCATTTTGCCATGCCATGCATAATTAAACCGGACATGCATTATACTTGGATGTGCATCGTATGCCATGTTATGCTTGTGTGTTTACCGTGTTGTTTGCTTCTTTCCGGTTGCTTCTCTTGTTAGCTTCGGTTTCGTTCCGGAGTTGTGAGGATTCGCTCGACTGTGTTGCTCCGTCTTCTTCATGGATCCGTTCTTCTCCCTTGCGGAATCCCAGGCAAGATGATCATACCCTTGGATACCTTTACTACCATTGCCATGCTTAGTTGTCTCGATGCTATCGTTACATGTCGCGCTACCCATCTTTTATGTCAGCCTCTCCTTGTTGCCATGAAACCTCTAACCTTGAAACCTTCCTAGCAAAACCATTGTTTGGCTATGTTACCCGCTTGCTCAGCCCCTCTTATAGCGTTGTTAGTTGCAGGTGAAGATGAAGATCGTTCCAGGAGGGAACTTGTTGTTGTTATATCACAATATCTATAATTATTATTAACACACCTATATACTGGGCATGGGTGGAAGGCTTGGCCTTTTGCTCGGTGTTTTGTTCCACTCATGCCACCTTAGGCGCCGATAAACCGGCATTATGTTCCTTGATTTTTGCGTTCCTTACACGATGGGTGGATGGGGACCCCTTGACAGTTCGACTTTGAATAAAACTCCTCCAGCAAGGCCCAACATTGGTTTTTTTGCCTCATAATAATAACTTAATTAATTAATTAATTTGCATAAGGGGGACGCTCCTTGGAGATTCTTAATTCTACATAGCAGGGGGGGCCAGTGCTGATGGTGTTGGTCCCAAACTAGAGTCACTTGCGGTACCACCCAGTTATCTGGGGTCTTCGGTACTGTACGTAGCGCTCATCCGGACGTGGCCTGAGACGAGATGCGCGCGGCTACTATCAGGGTGTCGGCACGCCGGGAGGTCTTGCTGGACTTGTTTTACCATTGTCGAAATGACTTGTGCTACCGGGATGCCGAGCCTGATCGGTTTTTCCTAAGATAAGGAGTGATGATATTATATTTATCACTTCAGCTAATCGTGAGAGCTTGTGATGGGCTAAGTTGGAACACCCCTGCAGGGTTATGATCTTTCGAAAGCCGTGCCCGCGGTTATGTGGCAGATTGGAATTTGTTAATGTCCGGTTGTAGAAAACTTGACAGATGATCCGAAGTAAAACACACAACTGCGTGAGTAACCGTGACTGTCTCTTTTCACTTTGAGAAGAGAACACGGTGGGGTTATGTTTGACCGTATGTAGTTAGGATCTTTAGCGATCACCTCTTTTGCGACCGTTTGCGTAGCTTCTCATCTTATTCTGGTACTCGTAAGCTAGCCACCATATTATGCTTAGTCGCTGCTGCAGCCTCACCACTTTACCTCTTCCTACCCATAAAGCTTTGCTAGTCTTGATACCCATGGTTATGGGATTGCTGAGTCCTCGTGGCTCACAGATACTACAACACCAGATGCAGGTTCAGCTAAGTTTGAAGCAGAAGCTGGTTCAAGTTCTTCACCAGGAGCTCGATGAAGAGAGTGGCCGATTGTTTGTGACGTTTCGACGATCAGTAGTGGTTTCTACTAGGATTCGATCCTGACATGTGGTTTTATGTTGTTTTGGTATCTTTCTTTTGGATCTTCACCCGTAGTCGGGTTGTGATGTTCTGAATGATGTATTGCTTATGTATTGTATTGTGTGAAGTGGCGAGTGTAAGCCAACTATCCTCTTTTGCATTTTAATCCCTCTTTTACATGAGTCGTGCAAAGATACCAACTTGAGATCATTCTAGGATGGGCTTATACCTTTAAGTCGTGCCTCGACACGTAGGAGGTATAGTCCCATCCTGGGCATTATAAGTTGGTATCAGAGCCTTCTCCGACCAAGAAGCCCCCGTTGATTGATCGAATCGTTGACGGTTGAGTCTAGGCACACATATAAAAATGTTTTGAGTCCTATATTTATATCGGAGAGTAGGATTTCTTTGCTTCTCATCCCCTTTCTCTCTGGTGAGGACTCCTGACGACTACTCTTGTCTCTCCTATCTTCAAAATTGCACCAAATTTTTTTTAGGATCCCGCGAGTATTCTGGGATTGTTTCGATGCTCTTGTGACAAGGATATTGTTCTCGATGCCTCCTGTTCCCGGGGAGTTGAGCTTCGGGGTATTGTTGTCACAAGCATATCGCGGCAGTACTAAATACTTAAGACGGCCGACATCGAAAATCTCTCCTATACGGCCAGTGGCAAGATAACCCCGACATCACCCAGTACTGGGGAGGTAGTTCGGGAGTATTGCCATAGCTTGTATAGTGGATGCTTTTCGAAGGTCCGAGGTAAACAGTTTCCGAGAAAGACTGGTTATGTGTTGAAGGATGGATACACCTGGATGTAGGTTTAGAGTTGATTGCGCGGTGCTTCCCGTGTATCCCCAACACCTGATTGCATAACTGGAAACTTTCGGAAATTAATAGGTGGGTTCATCCAGTAGATCTAGGCATTCTTCCAACGAGTGCATGATATGAAGTTCGGGGTTCTACATTGAGTGAAGTGGTTTTATGGACTTGTTCTGATCGGGAGTTGCATCTTAAAGGGTCCTTGGCTATGCTGATCCGGGGATTGCAAAACCCTTTTGTAACACGTTCCATAAGCTTTCAGCACGAAGATGTCGAACGAAACTTCTATCTTGTATTTGTTCTATCTGTTCCTTGTTCCTTTTTATTTTCATTTTGTTCTCCAAGTGGCTTCTCGGCAAGTTGTTGTACCTGCGGAATTCATTCGTTCAATTCTCTATTCGGATAGATATGTTGCAACATAATCTTCTTCATAAACATATCTATCCTTTGTTTTGATTTGATTCTGGTATTCGAGTTGCTTCGATGTCAAATGTTGATTCCATACCTTTCTTAATCGGTGTTCTCATATTTCTATGGGAGTGCTAGTCCTTCTTAATCATCAAGATGGTCATGTTAAATTCTTTTCCAACCGGTGTCCATTTTGTTCGTCTCAAGTTGTCTTTGTTTCCCCACCCTCCCTCCCTTTTTCTTCTTGGAGCAAGAATTCTCAGATGAAGTATCCATTTTATTCATGTGATGTTTCCTCATTCTTTTCCTTCAATGTTCTTATCCGGTGTTTTCTCAAGAAGATGCTCAAGAGCTTCAAGTTCATCATTCTTTTGTTCTCAAATTCTGCCGGTGGATGTAATTCAAGATTTCTGTGTTGATCTTATCCTTTTCCTCATTTCACAATGCTTTCTTATTCCGGTGCACCAATTATTCATTCTCCTCTTGCTATTCATATCCGGAGAGGTGAAGATATCTCAGAAGATCCGCATTCCATTCTTAATCATTTCAAGCTATTGTGAGGATTGTTATCTTATTCAAGCCATTTAATTCAACCGGTGCAATATCTCTTAAGCAATCTTTTCAACGGTGATTTCTTTTGAGTGGGCCCTAACCCACAGGTCTTTTCCAGGATCTTACCTGACTCTTCTTTTTCCGGAGAATTCTTTTAAAGTGTGACGTAAGAATGATTCCCATCAGTCACAGTCCTTCTCCAAGATCGCGTTCAATTCTTTTTCATCATTGGTTCAACCTTTTAATTCTTCTTTACGGAGTGCCTATACAATTCTTCATGGCATTTCTCGTCTTCATTCTCAACAATTGAAGACTGGAGAAGTGTTTCTCTTAAATCTTGGCCAGTTCTCTCAAGAGTTGTGGTTCTACCTTCATGCCATCCTCATTATTATTCCGATTGTGAGGAATTCTTTTTATAACCGTCCGAAGCATTTCATGAATTCTTTCTTTGTGTTCCTCCGAAGGCCATCATTTCAGAATATTTCTTCGTTCTCAGTTTTCAACTTCGTCCTCCAAATATTCTTCATTGATGTCTCTTCGTTCGTCTCCATATTTTTACGGTGGTGCTTTCAAGTTTACTCTTCCGTTGTTATCGTATCAATTCATTTGTTCTTTTCATAATCCTACCGGTGCTTTGTGGAATATTTACCCAAGCTTGTGCGAGATCTCTCTTAATCCTTTCCAACGAGAATAAGTAGTATGCCAAATCCTTTGGTTGTCATCAATTTAAATTGGTGAAGGAGATGCATAACATAATTCTTATTCTTATTCCTTCAAGGTGATTTAATTCTTTTGTCTGGAGCTTGTTCATCATATCATATTCTCGGTTCTAAGTTGTTCATCTTGTTTTCCGGAGCTCCAAGTTATTTCAATTATATCATTTCAAAGTTCCATCTAATTCATCGCAGGTCTCGAATCTTATTCTTTTCATCTCTCACTTCTCATGCTTTCATTACCGGAGTTCTCATGGTGGTTCATTATGTTTTAATTCATCCTCAAAGTCTTCATCAAGATTCTTGTTGGAGCTCAAGCATTCTTCATCATGCATTCCAATTGCAATTCTTTCTACCTTATCTTTTCAGATGGTGTTATGTCATTCTTGTTAATTCCTTCATGTTTCATGATTCACAAGTTGTCAGGAATGAGATATTTAAACCCATTTTTTCTTTGTTCAGGAGATCTTTCAAACCATTCAATTTATTCGTTGGAGTTATCTTGGGTTGTATGTCACCTAAAAGCTTTCCCTAAAGATTGTTGCTAATTATGGTGCTTAAAAATGACCCAAGTTCTTCATTTATCATTCCGGTGAAATAAGTTTTTCATCCCCTTGTTGATCTCAATCCAATCAAATGTTTTCGTCAGTGGCTGGTTGTCACCTCATAATTTTGAGATGTTTTCCATAAGCCCACATCAAGCTTATTCGTTTTCGTTGTTGATTTTCCAACAACTCCGTTCAGCCCTTCTTCGTAAGGATGTTTTCATATTCATTCGTGGGAGAAGTTGTCATTTTATTCTCCATTCTTTTCTTTCATTGTTTATATGCTATTCTTTCATTCCGGAAGCATTGTTATGTTGCTCTCTCCAAACCATCATCTCTTTTTATCGAGATCATATTCTTCCCTTGCTTGTCTATTTAACCGGAGTGTTGTATTCTTCATTCAAGTTCCGTCTTTTATCTAGCTTTTCCTCTCTTTTCAACCGGAGTGCTGTCTGAATCTTTCTTACCTCTGGTGCCATTCTTTAAATTGTTCCGGAGGCTGTGTGTTGTTGTTTTCATCAAGTATCATCTCAACTTGGCTAGTTCATGTTCAATTCCTTCCTTTTTCAGACGGAGTGCTGCCCGAATTCTGTCATTCTTTTTCCTTGGCTATACCACTGCAGTTTCATATTCTTTTGGTTCGTAAGCTCTTGCTTCATGCCTTTCAACCTGCAAGGTTCTCATAATGCTCCTTGTTCCTCTTTTCTAACGGAATGTTTTCATCTTCGTTCATCTCCGTTGTATTCTTTCTTTCAAGATTGTTCAACCTCTCAAGGTTCGTGGTTTCACTCGTCTGTCAAAGAAGCAACTTTGTTTTACCTCTTCCTCTTCCGTTTTTACCCGGTGCCATCTCTAGGATCTCGGGTCGAGATCCTCTGTTAGTGTGGGAGAGTTGTGATGCCCCGAGACCGATGCTCTAGATGCCTTCCTTTCTTATCGTTGTTGTTGTGTGTTGCTTTATCTTAATTATTTTTTGCATCTTTAATTCCTCTATGTTGTTGCCATGATCATGATGAATGCCATTGCCATATGATTGTTCCTTGCATCATGATCATTTTGTTTTCATTGCATTTTCTTTTTGTGTGTTGCATTTATTGGTTCTCTCTTGTGGTGATATCCTTCCTCCATCTTCTATGTTTGCATTTTGCCCAACCATCTTCTTTGCAAACTCCATCACTAGCTCACTCCTTTCAAATTCATCAATTAATTCAAGTGACATTTTCCTTGTCCAGAAAATGTTCATTCTTTTCCCAATATTGTTTAACCTTACCTACAACCCCTCTGCATAATTTCAGCTCAATTGAACTTGTTTTGGTTGGGTTAAAAAAAATGGCTCAAGTTTGAGTCTAACTCAAACTTGAATTATTTTTATACCCTTAAAAATATCCAAACCAGTTTATTCAAGTTGTGCATAATTCCAGGACCCCAGATATATATGCATGTCTATTCCTTTTCCTTCCTAAAACCCCTGCATTTTCCCTTTTTTATGCCATGTATATAAATTGCAGGAAGTTTTAAGGGAATAGGCCTTGAAAACCCCTGAGAAGCCCACCTGGGCCTCTCTTTCCCTCCAGCCCAGCCAAGCCTAGCGGCCAACTGCTCCCTCCTGACGCCGTCTCTTTCTTCCAGGCGAACAGCAGCAGCGCCGTGAGCAGGAGGCTCACGGACGTCGAGGCACGCACCTCCCCGCGCCCCTATAAAGCCAGCGCGCCCCTAGGGTTTCCTTTTTTTCCCCTCTAGCCGCCGCCACCTCTTTCTTCTTCGTTCGCCTCTTCTCTCGATCCCAAGTGAGAGAGCAGAGAGAGTTCAGACTTCAGAGAGGAACCGCCGGTGCCCGTCGTCGTCCTCGCGTCCGGTCTGCGTCAGGATCCTCTCCGACATGTCATCCTGCGCCCCGTCACCCTCCTCGACCGATCCCGGGGGTTAGTGGGGTGGGAGCCTCCCCCACGCGCCTTCCTACCGTCGCCGTTGCCATGGCCGTGGCCGAGCCGAATTGATGCTCGAGCCCGGCGTAGCAGCCAGCGTCCCCGACCTTCTTCCTCCGCGGCAAGGCCCACGACTCCGGCAACGCCTTCCCGCACCTCTCGGAGCCCCGGATCGCCAGGTCCAACGTCTTCCCGGAGCGCATCGTCCTCGTCTACTTCTTCCTCTACGTCTCTGTCGCCGCGTCGTCCCGCTGTCTCCGTTCACCGTCGAGCCCGTCTTCTTCAGCAACCCCACGGTGAAGCTCCGATCATCCCCATCTCCCTCTTCGATCTTGGTTGCCCTGTAGCCATCGTCCTGCGCGTCTCCGGCTTCGGCCGCCATGGACGTGACCACGCGTTTGAGCTCGACTGCTCATCACGATTGCTACACACCTCCTCTGCTTTGCCCTGCTTCAGCACGCACGCGACACCGGCGAGCAACGGCTGCTTGCTCCCGCGCTCACGTGTCGTTCCGGCGTCGCTCGCAGCACCCGCAGCCACACGCCCCTCGCCTCCTGGCCGGCCCGTTCATGCCGCTGTCGCAACCGAGACGAGTACGAGCTCGTCCGCGAGTTCCCGCACCCACCGCCTTGCACACGCTTGCTTGCGCACTTCACCACGGGAACCCTCATCAGTTTCAGCACCCCGCCGATGCTCTGCAATCAGAGCAACTGTTGCTGCTAGCTCTCGTCGCCGGCAAATCCCCGTGCGCACGCGTCAGTTTGGGCCCTGGTCACGTTTGGCTTCTGTTTATAGTTCCTCGCGCTCTATCTTTTCATCAGAATCACACAACTGGCCTAGTGGCTAGCGCAGCCAGTATCCATCCAAGGGGTCTGGGGTTCGATTCCCAGGCGCCCCTATTTCTGCTCCGTTCATGTTTTTTTTCTTTTGCCCACTCAGCCGCTTGGGCCAGATCCTCCTGGGCCACTTGCACAGTGTGTTGCATTCGGCCCGCATACGTTTTTTTTTATTCTGTGATTTTGGGCATATATCCAGTGCTTGCATATTTTCAGAAATGCCATTATTTTGCATTGCTCATATCTAAATATTCATGCATCATAATAAAATATGTCATATATGCATACTGCTTATTTTTCCATCTAGTTTCATATTATGCATTTTACATTACTGTTTGAAATGTTTAAATTGATGTTGCATTTATTTTTGCATAATGACATGTTAAAATGGTTTATTTCATAACTAAATAACCGTAGCTCCAAATTTAATAAACTTTATATGTAAATGGGGTGAAAATTGTGTAGAATAACTTGGTGCACTTTGTTTTGCTGTTTAACAACTTTAAAATATGGTAATAGTCAGAACAGTACCAATTTCATAATATGCACAGGGGGATTTTATAGAATTGTTGTTGTTATTTCCGGCCTCATTTAAAATGACTAGATAGTGTAGTTTGGTTAAGTTTCACCTCTTGCCATGTTAACAAACATTTAACCTTGTCTTGTAAATAAACGAGAGTGAACTATATAATATCATGTGGTGTTTCGTCAATATGCAACTCGTTGCATATTGAGCTCCTCTTAACGTGTAGTATTGTTTGTGCATTTTGCCATGCCATGCATAATTAAATCGGACATGCATCATACTTGGATGTGCATCGTATGCCATGTTATGCTTGTGTGTTTACCGTGTTGTTTGCTTCTTTCCGGTTGCTTCTCTTGTTAGCTTCGGTTTCATTCCGGAGTTGTGAGGATTCGCTCGACTGTGTTGCTCCGTCTTCTTCATGGATCCGTTCTTCTCCCTTGCGGAATCCCAGGCAAGATGATCATACCCTTGGATACCTTTACTACCATTGCCATGCTTAGTTGTCTCGATGCTATCGTTACATGTCGCGCTACCCATCTTTTATGTCAGCCTCTCCTTGTTGCCATGAAACCTCTAACCTTGAAACCTTCCTAGCAAAACCATTGTTTGGCTATGTTACCCGCTTGCTCAGCCCCTCTTATAGCGTTGTTAGCTGCAGGTGAAGATGAAGATCGTTCCAGGA
>LR738715.1:152372461-152405369 GCA_902687465.1 Secale cereale | reverse complement strand
GGGGACTTCTTTTGGTCTTGAAAAATCATAAAAAATTGGCTCGTCAATTGGACTTCGTTTGATATTCCTTTTCTGCGAAACTCAAAAACAAGAAAAAAAAATAGAAACTGGCACTGGGCTCTAGGTTAATAGGTTAGTCCCAAAAATCATATAAAAGTGTATAATAAAGCCCATAAGACATCCTAGAAGGATAATATAATAGCATGGAACAATCAAAAATTATAGATACATTGGAGATGTATCAGCATCCCCAAGCTTAATTCCTGCTCGTCCTCGAGTAGGTAAATGATAAAGAAAGAATTTTTGATGTGGAATGCCAACCAATATAGTTTTTCAATGTAATTCTCTTAATTGTGGCATGAATGTTCAGATCTGAAAGATTCAAGATAAAAGTCTATATTGACATAAGAAATAATAATGCTTCAAGCAATACTAACAAAGCAATCATGTCTTCTCAAAATAATATGGATAAAAAAAGTTATCCATACAAAATCATATAGTGTTAGCTATGCTCCCTCGTTAGCACACAAAAATATGCATATTATGCACAATCCCGATTTCAGCCAAGCATTTGTTTTCATACTCTATCTTTTCAAACCTTTCAACTTTCACGCAATACATGAGCGTGAGCCATGGATATAACACTATGGGTGGAATAGAGGTGGTTATGGAGAAGATAAAAAGGAGGGAGATGGTCTCACATCGACTAGGCATATCAACGGGCTATGGAGATGCCCATCAATAGATATCAATGAGTAGGGATTGCCATGCAACGGATGCACTAGAGCTAAATATGAATGAAAGCTCAACAAAAGAAACTAGTGGGTGTGCATCCAACTTGCTTGCTCATGAAGACCTAGGGCATTTGAGGAAGCCCATCGTTGGAATATACAAGCCAAGTTCTATCGAAAATTCCCACTAGTATATGAAAGTGACTAAACATGAGACTCTCTATAATGAAGAACATGGTGCTACTTTGAAGCACAAGTGTGGAAAAATATAGTAGCAATTGTCCCTTTTTCTTTTCTCCTTTTTTTCTTTTTTTCTTTTTGTTTGGGCCTTTTTTTTCTTTGGCCTTTCTTTTTTTCTTTTTTTTTCTTTTTTTTGCGGAGGTTCTTTATAGATTTAGCCTTTCCTCCCATGGGACAATGCTCTAATAATGATGATCATCACACTTTCATTACAACTTGATATTACAACTCGATACTACAACAACAAAGTATGACTCTATATGAATGCCTCCGGCGGTGTACCGGGATGTGCAATGAAACAAGAGTGACATGTATGAAAAATTATGCATGGTGGCCTTGCCACATATACGATGTCAACTACATGATCATGCAATGGCAATATGACAATATGATGCGTGTCATATGAACGGAACGGTGGAAAGTTCCATGGCAATATATCTCGGAATTGCTATGGAAATGCCATGATAGGTAGGTATGGTTGCTGTTTTGAGGAATAATATGGTGGCTGTTTTGAGGAAGGATATATAGTGGTTGTATGGTACCGGCGAAAGTAGCGCGGTACAAGAGAGGCTAGCCATGGTGGAAGGGTGAGAGTGCGTATAATCCATGGACTCAACATTAGTCATACGAACTCATATACTTATTGCAAAAATCTATGGGTCATCAAAACAAAGCAATCAATGCATGCTCCTAGGGGGGAGGTTGGTAGGAGTTAACCATCGCGCGCCCCCGACCTCCACACAAAGGTTGGCACTCTACAAATACCTCATGCTTTAACTTAGTCACACAACGGCTCACCATACGTGCATGATACGGGTATCACTAACCTTAACACAAGTATTTCTCAATTTCATAATAACTCCACTAGCATGACTCTAATATCACTATCCTCGTATCTCAAAACAATTATCAAGCATCCAACATCTCATTATATTCAATGCACTTAGTGTGAAAGTTTTTACTACATTGATATTGGATGTCTATCATGTGAAGACTAGTTTCTTTAGCCTATACACATTACCATGCTGTTTTAATAGACTCTCAAATAGATATAAGTGAAGCATGAGAGTTCATCTATTTCTTCAAAATAAAACCACCGCCGTGCTCTAAAAGATATAAGTGAAGCACTAGAGCAATAACAAACTACTCCGATAGATATAAGTGAAGATCAATGAGTAGTTGAATAATTATGTAACTATGTGAAGACTCTCTAACATTTAAGAACTTCAGATCTTGGGATATTATTCAAACAGCAAGCAAAACAAACTAACCTAAATTGACGCTCCAAGTAAAAAACATATCATGTAGTGAATAAAAATATAGCTCCGAGTATAGTTACCGATGGATGAAGACGAAAAAGGGGATGCCTTCCCGGGGCATCCCCAAGCTTAGGCTTTTGATTATATTGAATTTACTTGGGGTGCCATGGGCATCCCCAAGCTTAGGCCTTTTCTACTCCTTGTTCCATAGTCCATCAAAGCAATACTCAAAACTTGAAAACTTCACAACACAAAACTTAGACAAAAATTCTCGTGAGCTCCGTTAGTATAAGAAAGCAAACCACTACTCCAAGGTACAGCAATGAATTCATTCTTTTTTTATATTTGTGTTAAACTTACTGTACTCCAACTTCTATATGGTTCATATCCTCCAATACTACTCATAGATGCATCGGAATAAGCAAGCAACACACAAAAAACAGAATCTGTCAAAGACAGAACAGTCTGTAGTAATCTGCAGGGTTCGCCTACTTATGGAACTCCAAAAAATTCAAACTAAATTGTTAAATTTGCGCAATTTGTCTACCAATAACCTTCAAAAAGAATCAACTGAATAGCACGCTCCATTAAAATCTGAATACTACTTTAGCAAGCACTAACGATTCTGTTTTTCACAGCAAGATCACATAAACTTCACACAAGTCTTCCCAGAGGTTCTACTTGGCACAAACACTAAACAAAACATGAAACCACATCTAATCAGAGGCTAGATGAAAAATTTATTCCCTAACAGTAACAAAAACAAAAAATATATAGTTGGGTTGCCTCCCAACAAGCGCTATCGTTTAACGCCCCTAGCTAGGCATGATGATGCTCACATAAAAGATAAGAATTGAAACATAAAGAGAGCATCATGAAGATTATAACTAGCACATTTAAGTCTAACCCACTTCTATGCATAGGGATTTTGTAAGCAGACAACTTATGGGAACGATAATCAACTAGCATAGGAAGAGAAATCAAGCATAACTTCAAAACCTTAAGCACATAGAGAAGAAACTTGATATTATTGCAATATGTAGAAGCATAAGATCCTCTTTCATAATAATTTTCAGAGGCATCATGAATGAACTCAACAATATAACTATCACATAAAGCATTCTTGTCATGATCCCCAAGCATATAAATTTTATTACTCTCCACATAAGCAAAATTCTTCTCATTCATAGTAGTGGGAGCAAACTCAACAAAATAACTATCATGTGAAGCATAATCCAATTGAAAACTAAAATCATGATGACAAGTTTCATGGTTATCTTTAATCTTTATAGCATACGTGTCATCACAATAATCATCATAGATAGCAACTTTGTTCTCATAATCAATTGGAACCTCTTCCGAAATAGTGGATTCATCACTAAATAAAGTCATCACCTCTCCAAATCCACTTTCATTAATATAATCATCATAAATAGGAATAAACGGTGTTGCAATGATAGTAAGCAAGGCCTAGGGTTCATACTTTCACTAGTGCAAGTTCTCTCAACAAGGATAACATAATTGGATCATATTACTAGCCCTCAACATGCAACAAAGAGTCACTCCAAAGTCACTAATAGCAGAGAACAAACGAAGAGATTATGGTAGGGTACGAAACCACCTCAAAGCTATTCTTTCTGATCGATCTATTCAAGAGTCCGTCGTAACGTTCAATCTATCATAGAGTTCGTACTAGAATAACACCTTAAGACACAAATCAACCAAAACCCTAATGTCACCTAGTTACTCCATTGTCACCTCAAGTATCCGTGGGCATGGTTATACGATATGCATCACACAATCTCAGAAACATCTATTCAACCAACACATAGAACTTCAAAGAGTGCCCTAAAGTTTCTACCGGAGAGTCAAGACAAAAACGTGTGCCAACCCCTATGCATAGGTTCCCAAGGTCACGAACCCACAAGTTGATCACCAAAACATACATCAAGTGGATCACATGATATCCCATTGTCACCACAGATAAACACGCGCAAGAAATACATCAAGTGTTCTCAAATCCTTAAAGACTCAATCTGATAAGATAACTTCAAAGGGAAAACTCAATCCATTACAAGAGAGTAGAGGGGGAGAAGAAGATCCAACTAGAATAGCAAAGCTCGCGATATATCAAGATCGTTCCATCTCAAGAACACGAGAGAGAGAGAGAGAGAGAGAGAGAGAGAGAGAGAGATCAAACACATAGCTACTGATACATACCCTCAGCCCCGAGGGTGGACTACTCCCTCCTCGTCATGGAGAGCGCCGGGATGATGAAGATAGCCATCGGAGAGGGATTCCCCCCTCCGACAGTGTGCCAGAACAGCTGTAGATTGGTTTTCGGTGGCTACAGAGGCTTTCGGCGGCGGAACTCCCGATCTAGGTTAATTTCTGGAGGTTCCAGTATTTATAGGAATTATTGGATTCGGGGCCAAGTAAAGGGGAGCTACGGGCTGTCCTCTAGATAGGGTGGCGCCCCCCCCCCTTCCCAGGGCACGCCCTCCACCCTCGAGGGCAGCCCGTGGCTCTCCTGGCCCACCTCTTTTGCTTCGGGGGCTTCTTTTGGTCCAGAAAAAATCACAAAAAATTGGCTCGTCAATTGGACTCCGTTTGATATTCTTTTTCTGCGAAACTCAAAAACAAGGAAAAAATAGAAACTGGCACTGGGCTGTGGATTAATAGGTTAGTCCCAAAAATCATATAAAAGTGTATAATAAAGCCCATAAGACATCCTAGAAGGATAATATAATAGCATGGAACAATCAAAAAATATAGCTACGTTGGAGACGTATCACATGGCAAGAGTATATGAGCAGCGAAAAGTAAAGCATGTGAGTTGCAAGAAAATAAAGAGATGGGATTGGACTGTGCAAACGCAATTGGAGACACGGATGTTTTTGGCGTGGTTCCGATAGGTGGTGCTAAAGTACATCCACGTTGATGGAGACTTCAACCCACGAAGGGTAACGGCTGCGCGAGTCCACGGAGGGCTCCACCCACAAAGGGTCCACGAAGAAGCAACCTTGTCTATCCCACCATGGCCATCGGCCACGAAAGACTTGCCTCACTAGGGTAGATCTTCACAAAGTAGGCGATCTCCTAGCCTTTACAAACTCCTTGGTTCAACTCCACAGTCTTGTCAGAGGCTCCCAAGTGACACCTAACCAATCTAGGAGACACCACTCTCCAAAAGGTAATAGATGGTGTGTTGATGATGAACTCCTTGCTCTTGTGCTTCAAGTGATAGTCTCCCCAACACTCAACTCTCTCTCTCTCTCTCTCTCTCTCTCTCTCTCTCTCAGATTTGGATATGATGGAATGAAGATTTGAGCGGAAAGCAACTTGGGGAAGGCTAGAGATCAAGATTCATATGGTACGATTGGAATATCTTGGGTCTCAACACATGAGCAGGTGGTTCTCTCTCAGAAAATGAATAGTGTAAGTGTAGGCACGTTCTGATGGCTCTCTCTCTCTCTGATGGAGAGGGGGTGGAGGGGTATATATAGCCTCCAAACAAAATCTAGTTGTTACAGACATTTGACCAGACTCGGTCAGACCAAATAGAAGAACTCGGTCAGACCGAAGCAGTTCAAAATGTGAATGTTAGACATTTCGGTGTGACCGATACTATCAACTCGGTGAGACCGATGCATTAGGGTTAGGGCAAACCTCATCTTGGCTTGACCAATTACACAAACTCGGTGAGACTGATTCTGGTAAAAGGCTAATAGAGACTTGGCTAGGCAAACTCGGTGGGACCGATTCACTCATCTCAGTGAGACCAAAATGTTACGAAGAGGTAACAGAGAGTTTGCAATGCTAACTCTGTGAGACTGATTCTCACATCTTGGTTAGACCGAAATGTTCCAAAAAGGAAACAGAGAGTTTACATTCCCATCTCGGTGAGACCGGGATCCCTATCGGTGAGACCGAACTGATTAGGGTTTGTGGCAGTGCCTAAGTCATGTGAACTCGGTGGCGTTGGGTAGATCAAATCGGTGGGGCCGAGTTTGACTTTTAGGTTTGGGACATATGTGGAAATGAGAACGTGGTTGAGGAATTTGGAGTATATTACCAAGCACTTGAGCAAGTGGATCATTAAGCAACACCTCATCCCCTTTTAATAGTATTGGCTTTTCATATGGACTCAATGTGATCTTGGATCACTAAAATGAAAATGTAGAGTCTTGAGCTTTTGCCAATCCTTGTCCTTTGCTTCTTGAAAAGGGTTCCACATCCTCTTGTCCAGCCACTCCATTATTGAACTCATCTGAGATTTACTAGATGAAAATATTAGTCCAACAAGGGATATGTTGTCATTAATTACCAAAATAACCCAGGGAGCACTTGTGATTTCCAAAATAGTTTGCTAATTGTCTACGAGTGCTTACCCCCTTTGTTATGCTTCCAAGAATATTCTTCATGTGATGCTCTCTAGTAGCGAGCCTGGAAGCAACTTTGGTGGCATGACGCTCCAATATCTCCTCAAGAGAGAGTTGAGGTGCGGTAACTTGATCATCATGAGCGTCCTCTTGATCTTGTTATTGATCTTGAGCTTTCTCTTGATCTTGAACTTGCTCGGTAGAAGGAACTTGGCCTTGTGCATCACCTGGTGGATCATCACCATCTTGCGATTGATCTTGCACTTGGCCTTGTTCATTGGGTTGAGGGCCTTCACTTTGTTCTTCGGAAGTGTGTGGGTCTTGGGTTGGTGATGGTTCCACTTGAGTAGAACATTGACCTTATCCTTCGGCCACTAGGGGTTTCTCAATGGGTAGGATATGACCAACACCCATTCTTATTATGGCTTGGGGAGGAATTTCATCACCTACATCACAAGTACCACTTTGCTCCACTTGGGAGCCGTTATTCTCATCAAACTCCACGTTACACGTCTCCTCAATGAGTCTGGTGGACTTGTTGAGGACACGGTAAGCATGAGAGTTTCTAGCATAACCAACAAATATGCCCTAATGAGCTCTAGCCTCAAATTTAGACAAACGAACACCTTTCTTGAGTATGAAACACTTACAACCGAACACCCGAAAGTACTTGAGGTTGGGCTTGTTGTCGGTAAGTATCTCATACGGAGTCTTGTTCAAGCCTTTGCGGAGATAGAGCCGATTGGATGCATGACATGCGGTGTTGATGGCTTCGGCCCACAAGTTGTACGGAGACTTGAACTCCGCCATCATGGTCCTTGTCGCGTCCATCAATGTCCGGTTCTTCCTCTCTGCCACACCATTTTGTTGAGGGGTATAAGCTGCGGCATATTGATGCTTGATCCCCTCGTCACTAAGAAACTCATCCAGGGTGTAGTTCTTGAACTCATTTCCTTTCTCACTTTTTATCATCAAAATCTTTGCATCATGTTGACGTTGAGCTTCATTTGCAAATTTAATGAAGGTTTGTTGGGTCTCACTCTTCCTATTGAAGAAATGTACCCAAGTGTATCTTGAGTAACCATCCACAATCACCAAGCAATACTTTCTACCCCTAAGACTATCAAAGGATGGAGGCCCAAATAGATCCATGTGAAGGAGCTCCAAAGGCCTTGACAAGTAGATGACAGTAGTGGGAGGGTGTGCCTTCTCATGTAGCTTTCCTTCTATACAAGCACGATCTTTGGAAAAACTAATATTTGTTAGTCCACGGACATGGTCCCCCTTGAGAAGACTTTGCAAAGACCTCATATTGACGTGGGCTAAACGGCGATGCCAAAGACACCCCACGTCAACTTTGGCCATTAGGCATGTCGCAGTCTTAGTGGGTCGCTCCGAGAAGTTAACCACATAGAGACTGTTCTCGACATGCCCAACAAATGCTACTTTAAGAGTCTTGCTCCACAAGAGGAACCAACAAATTTGGCATAAACATGCCCATCACTAGCACGGCATAACATATAAGATGGGTTAAAGTCGTCGGCTTTGTTGGAAGGAGTGGCATTGCCCTTCTTGACACCACCGCCCTTCGCATTGTTCTTCTTCTCCTTAGAAGTACCCCCTCCCTCCTTCACAAACGTTTGCTTGAGATGAAGAGGTTGCTTGGTCTTGTCATTGTTCTTCTGCTTGGACTTGGTTGCAAACCCAATTCCCTCCTTGGCCACAACTTCCTTTCGATTGCTCAAAAGGTCGTTGAGGTCTTTCTCACCTTGTATGCAAGACACAAGACCTTTCTCAAGTTGCTTCTTCAACTTGGCATTCTCCTCCACAAGATGCACATGCTCACAACATGGGTTAGTAGCATTTGCATTATCAATTAAAACCATATGAGGAAAAGTGGCTTTCTCCTTGGTTAGTGATACTTGGAGTTGATCATGAGACTCTTTGAGGCTAGCATGAACACTCTCTTACTCAAGCGCATTAGAGAGATCCGATATCTCATCGGCATAGTCTCGACTATGCCCTTCCATCTTAGAGATGGTCTCTTCATGAGCCCCGATCATGTCATTGGCTTCACCAAGTTGTTCCAAGAGAGCAACGAAGTGCTTCTTGGATTTACCTTTGAGCTTACTCATGAACGACTCAAATTCATTTTCCTCCTCCTCCGGCCCCTCACTTTCATCAATGCAATCAGTCAACAAGGGATTAGTAGTGATGGTAGACTTGATGTTGGGGGTTACCTTGTTGGTGGCTTTAGCCATGAGGCACTTGGCGGTGATGTTCTCGTTGGCTGAATCGAAGAGGGACTCCGTGGAGTTGTTGCAATGGCAACGGATGCCATGGCAACCGTCTCGCCATATTCATCATCATCATCATCCTCATCATACTCTTCTTGTGCCACCAACCCTTTGGGAGGAGTCTTCTTGGTGAAGTTGTTCTTGTTGGGGAAAGACTTGGCCTTGTCTTTTTGGATAAGCTTGCCACCATTGTCTTCCCTCTTCTCATATGGGAAATCCACAACAAAATGACTCACATTGCCACAATTGTAGCACGTCCTCACTCGTTGCTTGCCCTTGGATCCACTTGAGTTGTTCTTGTTGAAATTGGGTCTTGAGTTCTTCTCATTGCCCCAAAATTGCCGTGAAGCAAGAGCCATGTGCTCATGATATGCATATTTGGTGTCTTCGGGGCAACACTCCTCCTCTTCCTATTCATCTTCTTCTTCCACACAAGACTCGTCCTTCAACGCAAGGTTGGGCTTCTTTGATCGTTGAGCCCGCAAAACCGCATTGTTGGCGGTCTTGTCCCAGATCCTCATAGCAACAAACTCATCCAACACTTCGCTTGAGGACAAAGTGTGGAAGTACGGCCTCTGACGGATGACAGAGGACATGGCCTTATGGTAAGGCATCATGGCCTTGAGATACTTGCACTTGATCCAATTGTCATCTGTATCATTGCTCCAATGATCTCGGAGTGAGACCGCGAGAGTGGTTAATCTTCAATAAGGTTCTCGAGGTTCTTCATCTTCGATCATGGTAAACTCATCGGTTTCATCGTGTACAACTTCATAGTTTGAGCGTTGAATGCTTGCGCTTCCCTTGTACAAGGAAATAACATGCTCCCATTCTTCCTTGGCCACGGAGAAGGGTCTGAGATGCGTAATATCTTCGAGAGGAATAGCTTCTTGGAGCATGCAGATAACAGACTCGTTGAATTGATGATCCACGGCTTCTCTAGGAGTGAAGTTGTATGGATCGTGCGGGTAGAAACCTTGCTCAATAATTCTCCAAAGATTAGTAGAACAATGATTTAAATGACGTTTAAAGCGAAAAACCCAAGTGGCAAAATCTGCATTCTTCACATACTTCGGGGGAGGACCAACATAATTTAAATGTGTGGAGGGAATGGGTCCTCCATAAGTAAGGGGAGGTTCAACATGGGCAAAGATGCCACTCCCTCTATTAAGCAAAGGAACTTGGCCACTACTAGCTTCCCCCTTATCGGCGTTAGCATCCGCCACCTTGTTAGTGGCACCAACCACTTCCAATGGTGTGGTAGATAATTTGAGGCCATCAAGAAACTCCTTAAACATGCCTTTAACCTCAGTCATCATAGAGGTTTTCAATGTGTCCAGAGCCACATTGAACTCCTCACGAGGTACCGAGGGTCCCCCAATGGCCGTAGGCGATGGTGGAGTCGCACTGGAGTGCTCCTCCCCCTTGTCTATGGTATCAACCATACTCTTTGGACGGTAATTCCTTAATAAAGAGATGAGGATCTGATACCAATTGAAAGGATCGATATGGTTGACTAGAGGGGGGTGAATAGGCAACAAACATTTGTTAGCTTTTCTTTACCAAATTAAACTTAGCATCAAAGTAGGTTGTCTAGATATGCAACTAGGTGGGCAACCTATATGATGCAACAACAACAAGCACACAAGCAAGCAAAGGGTACAACACAATAAAAGCTTGCACAAGTAAAGGTAAGAGATGACCACGAGTGGAACCGGTGGAGACGAGGATGTGTTACCGAAGTTCCTTCCCTTTGAGAGGAAGTACGTCTCAGTTAGAGCGGTGTGGAGGCACATTGCTCCCCAAGATGCCACAAAGGCCACCGTATTCTCCTCACGCCCTCACACAATGCGAGATGTCGTGATTCCACTATTGGTGCCCTTGAAGGCGGTGACCGGACCTTTACAAATCAGGTTGGGGCTATCTCCACAACTGAATTGGGGGCTCCCAACGACACCAAGAAGCTTCACCACAATGGAATATGGCTTCGAGGTGACCTCAACCATCTAGGGTGCTAAAACACCCAAGAGTAACAAGATCCACAAGGGATTAGTGGGGGGTCAAATTTCTCTTGGTGGAAGTGTAGACCGGGGCCTTCTCAACCAATCCCTAGAAAATCAACAAGTTTGATTGGCCAGGGAGAGAGATCGGGCGAAATGGAGCTTTGAGCAACAATGGAGCTTGGGGTGGGAAGAGGTGGTCAACTTGGGGAAGAAGACCCCCCCCCCTTATATAGTGTGAGGAAAGATCCAATCGTTACCCACTTACTCAGCCCATGACATGCGGTACTACCGCACATACCCACGGTACTACAGCACAGGCATGCGGTACTACCGCTCGCGCGGCAGGGGCCAGACGAGGCCTTGATGCATATAGCAACAAGAGGTAGAACCGCCGGAGCGGTACTACCGCGTGCCCTTGCGGTACTACCGCGAGGCAGGGCTCAATCTGGACTGGGAAGGCACGGACTAATAAAATTACATCTGTGGCTACTTTCGATGAGTTTTGTTCAGTGCGAAAATCCAGCACGGTACTACCGCTTAGAGGGAGCGGTACTACCGCGTAGGGTGCGGAAGTAAAAAAAATTACTTTCGTCCCTACTTCCGCGCATGCCACCGTTCTGGGCTAGAGGCCACGGTACTACCGCATTCTAGGAGTGGTACTACCGCAAGACGCGGTACTACCGCTGCCATGGGCGGTGCTACCGTGGGCCGATGTGGTACTACTGCTCCGTTGAGCAATACTACCGCATGCCACAAAACAGTTGCACTTGGAAGCCTTCATCTTCGCGACGACAAGGGAAACGACCGGTGTTCCAATGAAGCGAAAGAAAGGTGGTGCAAAGGAACAGATGTGTACGTGTTGATTCCACCCTAACCTTTCTGAAGCGGACCCCCTCTTAATAGTACGGCTTTCCTATGACTCAAATCCACCGAAAATAAACATAGAGAAACGCCGTCTTCGGTAGGCTCCGAGGGGCACCGAACCGTCTTGTGCCTAGACATGAGATATCTGAAATGCTCAATGCACACGATTAGTACACAGCTGCATTGTTATCAATCACCAAAACTACTTAGGGAGAAATATGCCCTTACATCCTCCCTGACAGCTGGGACCCACCCGGTCAAAGCATATGTAGCATTGTTTGTCTGGTCGCCAACGTGTACATACATACTGGCCGATCGGTGTCTCTGAAAGGATGAACCATGGCCACAAGCAGCGGCACGTGTCGTAGTATAGTCCGGCTCCTACGTAGAAGTCCATGCAGTCCCGTCTAAATGGAATACAAGTACATATAGCCACACTCCGAAAACTACGGGAACGTATGTATATACGGGCGGGGTATCGAGCGCGTACTCGTGCATACGTACGGTCAGGGCTCGTGTACTTGGAGATGGCAGCAATGATGTCATGTTCATCGGCAGCCAACTGGCGAGGTCGAAACAGAGAAACAACGTCGTGTTCATCGGGAGGCAGTGGAATGCGTCGTGTTCATCGGGAGCCAACCGGCTTGGAGAGAACAGCCAAAACGGGGTCTGGCATACCGCAAAACGGAGGAAAACAGCCTTCTTCTCGAGCGCGTATAGTCGAAACGGGGTCCTGTTCATTGGGAAGGGTCTGGCGTACCACGAAATGGAGGAAACGGCCGTCTGCTTGACCAGTGGTACGTCCAAAACGTATTTATAATTTCTGCTTGCTCCATGCTTCTTTTGTGTGATATTGCTATGATATTGATGCACTTCCATACACTTTTGATCATATTTGGACTAACCTATTAACTCAGTGCACCACAGTGCCAGTTCCTGTTTTCTGCTGTTTTTCTATTTCAGGTTTCCCCCATATTAAAAGTGCTCCAAAATTCCAGGAAAAATATAGGAAAAATCAGCGTACAGGAAGCTTCGCGAAGAACCAAAGATGGGCCAGAGGAGAGCCAGGGGAGGCCCAGGCGGCCACCTGGCGCAGCCCCACCCCTGGCCGCGCCAGGGGGCGCCTGGGGGCCCTGCTCCGCCTCTGGCTGCCCCCCTTCGCATATATATCCCTCTCGTCCCGAAACCCTCGAGGACAGAACCCTTTTTCGCGATCTCGCCTCTGTTCCGCCGCCGCAGCACTTCCAAGATCGGGAGCATCAGGAGAACTCTTCCCGGCTCCCTGACGGAGGGGAGAACCACCACCGGGAGCTTCTCCACCACCATGGACGCTTCCCGGATGAGTCATGAGTAGTCCACCTTGGACCATGGGTCCATGATCAGTAGCTATGTGATGTTCTCCTCCCCTCTTTGCTCTTCATGGTTTAGACCTCGTGAGCTGCCCTACATGATCGAGGCACATATGTAATCTTTCTGTTGTTGCTTTGCTGAGTTTGCTGGGATCTGATGGATTATGAGACTATGTTCAGATTGTGTTTGAGTAATATATTTGATTCACCTCTTTTATATCTTTGTTCTTGAGTAATTCTTGCATGTTCCCCGTTGTTGTTTATTGCTTCGGCCAAGTAGTAGGTAGTAACTCCAAGAGGGAGCGTTATGCTTGATTGTGGGTTCATGCCCCCTGATGACTAGCTTGAGTGACAGAAACATGAGTCTAGGGGATGTGCTGTTGCCACAAGGGAGAAAACAACAGTGCTTGTACTTGCGGGTGCAAGGATTGTTTACTTTACGCAAAGTTCTTTTAATGCAGTTGTCTGTTGCTTTGAGTTTACACTTTGGGTGGGATTCGCAACTTAATACCAGCGAGATGTTCTGGATAGATATCTCAAGGTGGATGATTAGTAGTAGATGCAGATGGATTTCGGTCCACTTGCCTTGGCGTACCGCCCATGCTTTTGTGCCTCTACCTTTCTTTGCAGCATAGTTAGCATTGGTTTGCGCACATAATCATGTCAATTGCCCAGCTGTAATTTGTTTACCTCGCTTTGTTGTTTTATCCTCTTTTGGGAGAGAGACATCACTAGTGAACATCATGGGACCCCGGTCCATATTACCACCGCTGATCACACCTTCTATTTACTTCCTGTTTTTATTTCCTAGTTGCAGTCATAGCTATCATTATTATCTCTTGTGTTTGATCCTTTGTAAACAACAAGGCCGGAGGGATTGACAACCTCTCTGTACTCGTTGGGAGCAAAGTTATCTGTATCTGTTTGCAGGTCCCGTCAACCGCTAAGTTTCTGGCGCCGTTGACACCTACTTGTCGACCCTCGGAGTCTCACGGGATTCGATCCTTGGTATCTTTGCCAAGGGAAATTTGCCGCTACGCTACATCTCAACCTTCCACTTGGGGTAACCAACGAGGGGCGAGAAGCCATCAAGCAAGTTTCTGGCGCCGTTGCCGGGGACTCCACTCTTCAAGATAGGGGAGTTGCACGCTATCTTTTATCTTTGCTTTTTAGTCTTGTTAGTTTACCTTGCAGTTTTTGCTTTAGTGTCCCTTACCAAAAATTACAAAATTAGTTATCTTGCTTGCTGCTGCTATGGGTTCCACCGAGAACACCAAGTTGTGTGACTTCACTAGTCATAACAACAATGACTTTATCTGCACGCCTATTGCTACACCTGCCACTTCAGCACATTCTTATGAGATTAAACCTGCTTTACTGAACCTAGTTATGAAAGATCAATTCTCCGGTGCTGGAGATGATGCTACTTTGCACTTAAATAATTTTGTTGAGCTCTGTGATATGCAAAAGTACAAAGAAGTAGATGGTGATATTGTTAAGCTTAAGCTTTTGCCTTTCTCCTTGAGAGGACGAGCTAAAATCTGGTTTCAATCCTTGCCTAGGAATAGTATAGATTCTTGGGACAAGTGCAAGGATGCCTTTATTGGGAAGTACTATCCCCCTGCTAAAATTATCCAATTAAGGAGTAACATAATGAATTTTAAACAATTGGATAATAAACACATTGCCCAAGCTTGGGAGCGCATGAAATCTCTTGTCAAGAACTGCCCTACTCATGGTTTGACTACTTGGATGGTTATCTAAACTTTTTATGCAGGCTTGAACTTTACCTCGCGGAACTTGTTAGATTCGGCCGCGGGAGGAACCTTTATGTCAACTACACTTGGTGCTGCCACGAAGCTTCTCGACGAGATGATGACCAATTATTCCCAATGGCACACCGAACGCGCTCCAACAGGTAGGAAGGTAAACTCTGCCGAGGAGATTTCCTCCCTAAATGAAAAAGTTGACTTGATCATGTCTCTACTTTCCAAGCAATCTTCTATTGATCCTCATGATGTTCCTTTAAATTCTTTGATTGCTCAAGATAAAGTAGATGTGAACTTTATCTCTAGAAACAATTTCAATAACTATGCTTATAGGACTAATTTTGGTAGCAACCCTAGACCGTTCCCCTCTAATTCCTATGGGAACAACAATACTTATCCTAGCACCAAGAACTCCACCCCTAGAGATAGAGACATGCCTAGTTATGAGAAACTTCTAGAAATAGAGAAGGCCACTAAGAACTACATGTGCACCCAATATGAACAAAACAAGACCTTCTCGAGGCAATTAGATGAGCATACTTCTATCTTGCAAGACATTGGTAGACAACTGGAGAGCCTAAATATTGAGATTTCTAACCTCCAGACTAGGCTCACCATCACTGAGACCCAAGTTTCCAAAATGTCCCACACACAAGCCACTTTGATAAACCAAATGGCAGCTAAACCTGAAGTGGTTGCACCCCTGAAGGAGGAAGAAGATAGAATTAAGAGCCTTCCTACCCACCACACTGTTGCTACTATTCAAGTTGTTGAGGATATCCAAACTCTTAGCACCCAATGCACTCCTAGTCCCATTGGACCTATTAATGGTGATGCTATGACCTCAACCGTAGAAGAAGAAACTCCTATGACCATAGAAGCTACCAAACAAGTGAGCCTAAAGGACATCACTACCACTTTACTTGATAGTAGTGACCTTGATTTTGATAATTGCACCCTTTCTGAAGTTATTGGTTTTCTTCACAAGATGTCTAGAGATCCCCACACTAGCACACTTAATCTTGCCTTCACGGAGCATATCACTAATGCTCTCATCAAAGCTAGGGAGGAGAAGCTTAGGGTAGAAGCCTCCATACCTAGAAAGCTAGAAGATAGTTGGGATCCTATGATTAAAATTAAGTTGAATAACTTCTCTTGCTATGCTTTATGTGATGTTGGAGCTAGTACCTCCGTTATCCCCAAAAGAATGTATGATATGTTTGAATTGAAACCTTTTGATCCTTGTTCTTTTGGTGTTCGTCTTGTTGATTATTCCGTAAAGAAACCTTTGGGGAAGAGTTATGTTCCTATTGATTTTACTATTATGGATATTGAATGTGAACCTTCATGTCCAATTATTTTGGGACGTCCTTTTCTTCGCACCGTTGGTGCTATCATTGACATGAAAGAGGGGAATATAAAATTCCAATTCCCTCTCAAGAAAGGGATGGAACACTTCCCTAGAAAGAAGATTAAGTTGCCTTTTGAGTCCGTTACACGGGCTAGCTATTCTCTTACTCTTGATAAAACTTGATCTTCTCTTTTTGCATCATGCCTAGCTTAAAGGCATAAAAGAAAGCGCTTTTGGGAGGCAGCCCACAATGAATTAGGTTTTATTTTGCTTTTGTTGTGTCTTGATGTTTGTTACTACAGTAGCATCATCATTGTATCTTTTCTTTTTAGCTTTGTGCCAAGTTTAGCCTCCGATTGCAAGAAAGTTTAAAAGTTGTGACGTGCAGTCCAGAAAACAGATTCTGTCCTTGGACAGAAAAATTCGAATAAAATCACCAGATCATCTTTTTGATCTGAATTTTTTTGACAGCGTGCTCTATACAATTGGCTTTCGAGCATCTATTCTGAGTTTTTTTATTTGAGTTGCAGAAGTGCCCCGAAAAAATTATTTACTACCTGCTGGTCTGTTTTTCACAGATTCTGTCCTGTTTTGCCTTTTCTTCGTTTTGCAAACCTTGAGCTTGCTTTTTCTTTGCAAAAACCTTTTGGCAATCTTGAGAAACAGTAGCTCTTCAAGATTATGTTTATTTCCAGTAGGGAAAAATTATTTTATTGTGGGTACTAACCTCGCTAATCAGATTATGATGAGTTATGTATGAAGGGAGTTTTCAAGTGTGCGAGGGAAGATGATAAAAGAAGATTCAGGAGGGTCAAACGCTCAAGCTTGGGGATGCCCCCGTGCACCCCCAAGAAATATTCAAGAAGACTCAAGCGTCTAAGCTTGGGGATGCCCCCATGCATCCCCTACTCCATCAACAATTATCAGTTCGTCTTTCGTTCCACTATATTCTTATCACTTCATGCGTTATGTGCTATGCTTGGAGCGTCTTGCTCTTAGTTTCCTTTTTTTAGTTTTCTTTAGCTTTGCTTGCTGTTCATAACAAGTTAGAACCCAGCTTTCTTTGTGTGGGAGAGAAACACGCTCCACTTCAACCTAGAACACAACATAGGATTTTCATGCTTATCTTTGCTGTGTGTGTTCTTTGTCTATCCATAGCTGCTATCATGTTTAGCTCTTAGTTTTCATGCTTTTCTTTTTAAAGAGCTTTTGTTTAGTTGGTTGCTGAACTCTCTTGAGTTTTCATGTTTATCTTGTTAAGAGAGTTTGCCTGTTGCACTGAGTTGTGTGTCTTAACTTAAAGTAGGTAATTGAGGTTGCTATTTAATTTTAGTAGTAACTTGCAATAGTTTTGAGGTATTGCCATGAGTAATGTCTGAACTTTTGGTGTCAAGAGCTTTAGCCTATTAGTGATAGATGTCGTATTTTGGGCAATCCGTGTTTATTTTTGAAAACCTACAAAATAGTTGAGAACTTTAGCTACTAGATGGATCACTAATCTTTGGAGGGATCGAATATTAGAGTACACTCACGTACCATGAGTCGAGGATGTGCAAGGATAACCAAACCCCCATACACTCCTCCTCGGGGTACTTGTCTCTTTGTGAACCTCCTAATTAGATTGAGAGTTACCGATAATAAGTGCATGCGTTCTTCGGACTAATGTGAGTATTCGAAATTTGACACTTCCACCTAGCCATATTTTTCTAGCCTCTTCGGTACCGTGCATTGCCCTTTCTCACCTCGAGAGTTGGCGCATACTTCGCCGGTGCATCCAAATCCTTGGCACGATACGCTCTGTCATCATAAGCCTCATTATATCCTTCCTCAAAACAGCCACCATACCTACCTATCAAGGCATTTCCATAGCCTTTCCGAGATACATTGCCATGCAACATCCATCTTCTCATGACTTGATCTTCATGTCATACATGCTTTTTGCTTGATGGATGAGCCGCATGCTAGTTGGGCCTTGCCCCAATCATTGTTACATGACGCGCTAGTATCATTGCATATCCTGCTACACTGGCAGAGGCATACATTTGCATACATCATGATAGTTTCATTTTCTTTATGTTGAGTACTTTTGTAAAGTGTGAAAGATCTTCTATACTTCTTGTAATATATAGAGTGTTGCCCCTAAAGTGAGGAAAAGATCCCAAAGAGGACAAAATCAAAAGATCCCAAAGAGGACAAATGAGAGTTAAATAGAAAGAGCCATTGAGGCCACAAAAAAATAAAAATAAAAGAGAAAAAAGAGAAAAAGAAATAAAAAGAGAGAAGGGGGCACACTACTATTCCTTTTGAGAGATCCACACTCGTACTCCATCTTATACCTTGTACTCCATAGAGATTATCATTCATGCATATAGCTATGTGGGGACCTTCACACTATAGAACTTGGCTTGTATATTCCAATGATGAGCCTCCTCAAAAGAGCTCTAGGTCTTCTTGAGCGAGCAAGTTGGATGCACCCCCACTAGTTCCATTGGAGACCTTACCTTAGCTCATATGTGCATCTGTTGCATGGCAATCCCTACTCCTCACATCATATCTATCATTTGGCTTTCTCTCGCCTATGATTGTCCTCATTGATGTGAGCCTTTCACACCTTTTTTGTCTTCCCCCTTCATCATTTTTCTCTCTTTGCCATCCTAAGTGTCAACTTTCTTGCTTACGCTCATCCATTGCATGAGTGCTCAAAGAATCGACAGGGAGTGGATCATTTTGACTTGTACCTGGCTAGTGGTCTGGGGATGAGTCAAGATAAGATTCCAAAGAAGACCAAGTGTGAAACTTTAGTAGATTAAGTTCTCAACAATACAAAAACTATGTTTTACTCTCTCGTATATCCCTATCCCCTTTCTTGCACGCAAACACCATTTGGAGACATTTGAGTCACGGACAGCGAGAGCTCTTGCACCTTTATGTTCTTATGTTGCTTGTTACAATGCTAATATAGACTCTTGCTTGTTATGACTTGAATTGAATTACATGCCTTGATTGCTTTACTTAAAAAGTTCTTATATGGTTGGTAGCATGTCACCACAGAAATTATGCTTGTTATCATTTACCTACTCGAGGACGAGCAGGAATTAAGCTTGGGGATGTTGATACGTCCAAAACATATCTATAATTTCAGCTTGCTCCATGCTTCTTTTGTGTGATATTGCTATGATATTGATGCACTTCCATACACTTTTGATCATATTTGGACTAACCTATTAACTCAGTGCACCACAGTGCCAGTTCCTGTTTTCTGCTGTTTTTCTATTTCAGGTTTCCCCCATATTAAAAGTGCTCCAAAAATTCCAGGAAAAATATAGGAAAAATCAGCGTACAGGAAGCTTCGCGAAGAACCAAAGATGGGCCAGAGGGGAGCCAGGGGAGGCCCAGGCGGCCACCTGGCGCGGCCCCACCCCTGGCCGCGCCAGGGGGGCGCCTGGGGCCCCTGCTCCGCCTCTGGCTGCCCCCCTTCGCCTATATATCCCTCTCGTCCCGAAACCCTCAAGGACAGAACCCTTTTTCGCGATCTCGCCTCTGTTCCGCCGCCGCAGCGCTTCCAAGATCGGGAGCATCAGGAGAACTCTTCCCGGCACCCTGCCGGAGGGGAGAACCACCACCGGGAGCTTCTCCACCACCATGGACGCTTCCCGGATGAGTCGTGAGTAGTCCACCTTGGACCATGGGTCCATGATCAGTAGCTATGTGATGTTCTCCTCCCCTCTTTGCTCTTCATGGTTTAGACCTCGTGAGCTGCCCTACATGATCGAGGCAGATATGTAATCTTTCTGCTGTTGCTTTGCTGAGTTTGCTGGGATCTGATGGATTATGAGACTATGTTCAGATTGTGTTTGAGTAATATATTTGATTCACCTCTTTTATATCTTTGTTCTTGAGTAATTCTTGCATGTTCTCCGTTGCTGTTTATTGCTTTGGCCAAGTAGTAGGTAGTAACTCCAAGAGGGAGCGTTATGCTTGATTGTGGGTTCATGCCCCCTGATGACTAGCTTGAGTGACAGAAACATGAGTCTAGGGGATGTGTTGTTGCCACAAGGGAGAAAACAACGGTGCTTGTACTTGCGGGTGCAAGGATTGTTTACTTTACGCAAAGTTCTTTTAATGCAGTTGTCTGTTGCTTTGAGTTTACACTCTGGGTAGGATTCGCAACTTAATACCAGCGAGATGTTCTGGATAGATATCTCAAGGTGGATGATTAGTAGTAGATGCAGATGGATTTCGGTCCACTTGCCTTGGCGTACCGCCCATGCTTTTGAGCCTCTACCTTTCTTTGCAGCATAGTTAGCATTGGTTTGCGCACATAATCCTGTCAATTGCCCAGCTGTAATTTGTTTACCTCACTTTGCTGTTTTATCGTCTTTTGGGAGAGAGACATCACTAGTGAACATCATGGGACCCCGGTCCATATTACCACCGCTGATCACACCTTCTATTTACTTCCTATTTTTATTTCCTAGTTGCAGTCATAGCTATCATTATTATCTCTTGTGTTTGATCCTTTGTAAACAACAAGGCCGGAGGGATTGACAACCTCTCTGTACTCATTGGGAGCAAAGTTATCTGTATCTGTGTGCAGGTCCCGTCAACCGCTAAGTTTTTGGCGCCGTTGACACCTACTTGTCGACCCTCGGAGTCTCACGGGATTCGATCCTTGGTATCTTTGCCAAGGGAAATTTGCCGCTACGCTACATCTCAACCTTCCACTTGGGGTAACCAACGAGGGGCGAGAAGCCATCAACCAGCTACGGTCGAAACGGGATCATGCTCATCAGGAGGGGTCTGGCATACCCCCAAACGGGGGAAACGGACTTCTCTAGGAGCGCTACGGTCAAAACGAGGGTCCTGTTCATTGGGAGGGGTGTGGCGTACCGTAAAATAGGACTCCACAGGCTACTGTTCACCCAGGGTTGACTTCCTCCAGCCTCCACTTGCTACTGTTCATCCACCGCGGCTTCCTCCTACCTCCACCAGCTATTGTTCATCCACGGGCTACTGTACATCCAACCTCCACCGGCTACTGTTCAACTAGCCCTCCACGGGGTCTTGTTCATCCACCCCCAACCGGCTCGGGTGTGGCAGCCTCCTCGGGGTCCTGTTCATCTAGCGGCAACAACCTACTACCACGGGGTCCTCTTCATCCAACCCCCATCGGGAACTGTTCATCCAGCCCCAACCAACTGTCTATACTCACCATGTCTCGACTCATTCAACCAACCCCACATGGTCACTGTTCATTAAAAGGCAGCAGTTTCGATCGGCTTCAGTAAGCAGCAGCAGCGATCGATCGATCGGGTTCAGTTAGCAGCAGTAGCGAAGGAATCGCTTGGGTTCAATTAACAGCCAAGGATCGATATCTCGGGTTCAGTAACGTAGCTAGTGTAATCGCTCGGGTTCAGTAAGCGAACGCCTCGTTCGGGTTTAGTGAGAGCCCAACATCTCACACACACGCGCGTACATATACGAGAGAAATGCGCAAACCTCCGTGCATCGCTCCGCCCCAACCACCCACCGTAACCAGGAAATCCCTGAAGTTTTCCTCGCCCTCGCTTTTACCTCGATGTTTTCCGTCATGGACGGCCCAAAGAATGTCATGAAGGTGCGTCTCCCGCCCGCCTAGGACGAAAAGCCCATTTTCTGTCATGATTTTTTGTCATAGAAGTAGGAGCCTACCACATCTATGATGATACATGTTTTTGTCACAATTATCGGCATAGAAGTTTCATAAGCATGACAAAAAATCGTTCGGGCCAAAATGTCACGGGTGTGTCTTTTTTTTGTAGTGTCTCTTTGTGAATCCACTGATGTGTCTTCCCGTCTCTTGCTCGTTGTCGTCCGGAGCCTCGCCGTCGTCCATTGCCTTGGTGCGCTCTTCGCGGCGTGGTCAATGTGTTCAACAAATGAGAGTCATTGGAAGAGAACTGTACATGGAGAGGCTGACTATGGGGACGCACGAGGTCCATGGACGCACGCATGCAACCACCTCCTTATTACGCAAAAATAAAATTATTCCTCCCCGTGAAAGCTGCGACCCACCACGTATAACTTCGCACGAAAGGAAGTGCCTCATTATTCCTACCCCTAACAGCTGAGACCCACCATCTACATCTTCGCACATGGAAGTGCCTCCTTATTACGGGAAAATTTTGATTCCTCCCCTGATAGCTGGGACCCACCAGCTATATCTTCGCATGCAAGGAACTGCCTCCTTGTCCTCCCTGACAGCTGGGACTCACCCGGTCGAAGCATACGTAGCGTTGTCTGTCTGGTCGTGGATGTGTACGTACATATCGATCAATCAGTGTCTCTGCAAGGATGAACCGTGGCCAAGTAAGTAGTGGCACATGTCCTAGTAGAGCCCTTGACGTAGTAGTACATGCAGTCCTGTCCAAATCATTTACACATACGTATAGCCACATGGCAAATAATATGGACATGTACATACATATGGGCGGGGACTCAAACGCGTACTTGTGCATACGTATGGCCAGGGCTTGCGTACATAGAGGGGCACCAGATGGCAGCAACGGTGTCCTGTTCATTGGCGGCCAGCCGCTGGGCCGGAACGGAGGAAACAACGTTGTGTTCATCGGGAAGCAACCAACTGGGTCAGAATGCGTCTTGCTCATCGGGAGCCAACCGGCTTGGACGGATCAGCCGAAACAGAGTCATGTTCATCGACTCGGGGTCTGGCGTAGCACAAAACAGAGGATACGGAGTTCTCTTTGACCACCTACGATTGAAATGGGGTCATGTTCATCGGGAGGGGTGTGGCATAGCACAAAACAAAGGAAACATACTTCTCTCCAGCTGTTTACGACTGAAATGGGGTCATGTTGATCGAGAGGGGTTTGGCGTACCGCAAAACGAAGGAAACGAACTTCTGTTCGAGCGCCTACAGTCAAAAGGGGTTCCTGTTCATCGGTAGGGGTGTGGCATACCGCAAAATGGGGCCCCTCAGGCTACTATTCATGCACTCTCTACTGCCTCACTCTAGCTTCCACGGGCTACTGTTCACACCGTCGACTTCCTCCAGCCTCCACCGGCTACTGTTCATCCAGCCTCCACGGGGTCCTGTTCAGCCAACCCCAACCGGCTATGGGGTGTGACGGCCTCCTCGGGCACCTGTTCATCCAGCGGTAACAACCTACTACCACAGGGTCATGTTCATCCAACCCCCATCGGCTGGGGTGGGGCGTATGTATGAGCGAGCGACAACAACCGAAACTGTTCATCCACTACCAACCAACCGGACAGACTCACCACATGTCGACGCGTTCCACGTATCACGCGTGGCATCAATATGCACTATTCATCCAGAGGCAACTCAGCCGGCTAGCTACGTCTTGCACGAGGGTTCGATCAGCTTCAGTAAGCAGCAGCAGCAATCGATCGGGTTTAGTTAGCATCGAAGGAGTCAGTCAAGTTTAGTTAGCAGTGAAGGGGTCCATTGTTCGACTTCAGTACGTAGTAGTGCGATTGCGTGATTGGGTTCAGTAAGCAAATGCCTCGCTCGGGTTCGGCTATAGAGAACACAGCTCGCACCACACGCGTGTATGAGATAGAAAGCGCAAACCACACTGCATCACTCCGCCCCGACCACCCACCGTAACCGGGAACTCCACGAAAATGTCCTCGCCCTTACTTCTACCACGGTTTCTTATGTCATGGACGGCCGAAAGAATGTCATGCAGGTGCGTCCCCGGCCCACCCAGGACGAAAAGCCCATTTTTTGTCATAATTTTTTGTCATAGAAGTAGGAGCCCACCACATCTACGATGATACGTGTTTTTTCACAATCATCGGTGCTACTTGTGAGCTGCATTAGGATTTCCCCGAAGAGGAGGGGATGATGCAATACAGTAGTGATAAGTATTTCCCTCAGTTGTGAAACCAAGGTTATCAATCAGCAACGCTACGTAAACAACACCTGCACACAAACAACATATACTTGCAACCCAACGCATAGAGGGGTTGTCAATCCCTCAACGGTTATGAGCAAGATTAAATTGTAGGGGTTTTGATAAATATATTGATGTCTACTATGCAACTTTATTCTTGTAGACTCGTGTTGGGCCTCCAAGCGTAGAGTTTTGTAGGACAGTAGTAATTTTCCCTCAAGTGGATGACCTAAGGTTTATCAATCCGTGGGAGGTGTAGGATGACGATGGTCTCTCTCAAACAACCCTGAAACCAAATAACAAAGAGTCTCTTGTGTCCCCAACACACCAAATACAATGGTAAATTGTGTAGCGAAGAGATGGTGATACAAGTGTAATATGGATAGTAGATATTGATTTTTGTAATAGGAACAATAAAAAACAGCAAGGTAGCAAGTGATAAAACGGAGCACAAACGGTATTGCGATATTTGAAAATGAGGCCTTGGGTCCGTACTTTCTCTAGTGCAATCTCTCAACAATGCTAATATAATTGGATCACATAACCATCCCTCAATGTGCGATGAAGAATCACTCCAAAGTTCCTATCTAGCAGAGAACATAAGAAGAAATTGTTTGTAGGGTACGAAACCACCTCAAAGTTATTCTTTCCGATCAATCTATCTTAGAGTTCATACTAAAATAGCACCAAGCTATTCTTTCCGATCGATCTATCCAAGAGTTCGTACTAAAATAACACCATATGATACACTTCAACCAACTCTAATGTTACCTAGATACTCCAATGTCACCGCGAGTATTTGTGGGTTGATTATACGATATGCATCAAACAATTTCAGATTCATAATACTCAATCCAACACAAAGAACCTCAAAGAGTGCCCCAAGATTTATACCGGAGAAACAAAGACGAGAACGTGCATCAACCCCTATGCATAGATTACCCCAATGTCACCTCGGGGATCCGCGAGTTGAGTGCCAAAACACAAATCAAGTGAATCAATATGATACCCCATTGTCACCACGGGTATTCATAGCAAGACATACATCAAGTGTTATCGAATCCATAAAAGTAATCAATCTGATAAAACGAAATCTCAATGGGAAAACTCAATTCACAACAAGATAGAGAGGGTAAAACACCATATGATCCAAATATATTAAAAAAAGCCCGTGACACATCAAGATCGTGCCATCTCACGAACATGAGGGGGAGAGATTAAACACATAGCTACTGGTACAAACCGTCAGCATCGAGGGTGGACTACTCCCTCCTCTTCGTGGTGGCCGCCGGGAGGATGAAGATGGCCACCGGTGATGATTTCCCCCTCCGCCAAGGTGCGGGAACGGGTCTAGATTGTTTTTTCATGGACTACAAAGGCTTGCAACGGCTTCTGATCTAGGGTTATTTCTGATGGTTTCTCTATTTATAGGATTTTTTGGCGTCGGTTTCACGTGAAGATGGGCCTCGAGGTGAGCACAACCCACTAGGGTGCGTTGTGCCCTCCTCATGGCTCTTCTGTCCCTCCCACAAAGCTTCCGGGGTCTCTTTTGTTCCCAAAAAATCGTCAAAAAGTTTCAGCCCATTCCGAGAACTTTTATTTCTGCACAAAAAACAACACGACTGTAGTTTTGCTGAAAACAACGTCAGTCCGGGTGTCAGTCCGGGTTAGTTCCATGCAAATCACACCAGAACCATATAGAATTGTTGTAAACATGGCATGAATACTTCATAAATTATAGATACATTGGAGACGTATCAACATCCCCAAGCTTAATTCCTACTCGTCCTCGAGTAGGTAAATGATAAAAGAAATAATTTATGAAGTGTGAATGCTAGCAAAGTGCAGAAGTTTGATCAATGGTAATTTCATTCACCTTTCCTAGCATCATAACATCAACTCTTTCTCATAAAACTCATCATGATAAAGTAGCGATTGAAAATGGATTTTTTGTTGTGGAATGCTACTTATCATATTCATGGTATACTCTTTCTTTTGTAGCATGAACATTTGGACTTGAATGATTCCAAGCAATAGTCTATACTTTGACATGAAGACATCAGTACTCAAGCATACTAAGAAGCAACCATGTCTTCAAAATATAATGCTAAAAAAAGCTATCCCTAGGCCATTATGCTCAATCATTGATCCATTCACGAAACAAACTCAAATATTAGCTACATCCATGCTCAAGTGTGATAATAGTGTTCCGTAGTTGGTGCTTTATAAGAAAAGATGAGACTCAAATAAAAATAAAATTGCATAAAGTAAATAGATAGGCCCTTCACAGTGGGAAGTAGGGATTTTTTTAGAGGTGCCAGAGCTCAAAGCTTAAATTGATAGATAAAAAAAATTGAGAGGCATATCTTTCCCGTCAACGAGAACGACTAAGAGTTCCCAATACTTTCCATGCTAGATACATCATAGGCGGTTCCCAAACATAAAATAAAGTTTATTCCTCTTTCCACCATACTTTCACATTCCACAGCTAGCCGTATCCACGGGTACCGTCCATACCAACACTTTCCAAGGAATTTATTATTTGACAACATAAAGTAAATTTCTTTTTCATTTTGGGACTGGGAATCCCTATTATCGCCGTACTCTCGTGCAATGACAAGTGAATAAACACTCATCTTGAGAATAACACATCTAGCATGAAAAAATATCGGCCACCCCTCGCCACTTCATGAGCGGTACGGGTACACAAAAGAGAAGTTTATTTTGAAATTAGAGTTAGCACATGCAAATTTACTTAGGACGGCACAGAAATACCGCATATAGGTAGGTATGGTGGACTCATTTGGCACAACTTGCATTTTAGGATTTGAATGCACAAGTAGTATTTCTACTTAGTACAAGGTTAACGCTGGCAAATAGATTGAGAAGTGACCAGCCAAGGAACGAAAACCATCATAAACAAACATTAAACATAACTAACACCGAATAATGCAACACAAGTAGGATATAATTTCATTGCATAACTATTGACTTAATGTGCATGCATAGGGAATCACAAACCTTAACACCAATATTCTTACTAAACCACAATTACTCACTAACATGACTCACATATTATTGCTACTTCTCGAGCTTGCCTTGTATTCCCTCGAAGAGGAAAGGGTGATGCATCACAGTAGCGTAAGTATTTCCCTCAGTTTTTGAGAACCAAGGTATCAATCTAGTAGGAGACCACGCACAAGTCCCTCGCACCTGCACAAACAAATAAGAACTTCGCAGCCAACGCGATAAGGGTTGTCAATCCCTTTACGGTCACTTACGAAAGTGAGATCTGATAGATATGATAGTTTGATATTTTTGGTATTTTTGGATATAAGAATAGAAAGTAAAAACGGAAAAGTAAAGTAGATTGTAGATTGATATGTTGAGAATAGACCCAGGGGCCATAGGTTTCTCTAGTGGCTTCTCTCATGATAGCATAATTCTACGGTGGGTAAACGAATTACTGTCGAGCAATTGATAGAAAAGCGAATAATTATGAGACTATCTACGCATGATCATTATAAATAGGCATCACGTCCGAGACAAGTAGACCGAAACGATTCTGCATCTACTACTATTACTCCACACATCGACCGCTATCTAGCATGCATCTAGAGTATTAAGTTCATAAGAACAGAGTAACGCCTTAAGCAAGATGACATGATGTAGAGGGATAAACTCAAATAACATGATATAAACCCCATCTTTTTATCCTCGATGGCAACAATACAATACGTGCCTTGTTGCCCCTACTGTCACTGGGAAAGGACACCGCAAGATTGAACCCAAAGCCAAGCACTTCTCCCATTGCAAGAACTATAGATCTAGTAGGCCAAACCAAACCAATAATTCGAAGAGACTTGCAAGGATATTATAATCATACATAAAAGAGTTCAGAAAAGAACCAAATATTTCTCATAGATAATCTTGATCATAAACCCACAATTCATCGGATCTCGACAAACACACCGCAAAAAGAGATTACATCGAATAGATCTCCTCGAAGACTGAGGAGAACTTGGTATTGATATCCAAAGAGAGAGAAGAAGCCATCTAGGTACTAGCTATGGACCCGAAGGTCTGTGGTAAACTACTCACAACTCATGGTGAGGCGATGATGATGATGATGTAGAAGCACTCCGTGGTAGATCCCCCCTCCGGCGGAGCTCCGGAACAGGCCCCAAGATGGGATCTCACTGGAACAGAAGGTTGAGGCGGTAGAACTAGGGTTTTCTCTGTTTGTCTGATGTTTTTGGGGTACGTAGATATATATAGGAGGAAGGACAACACCGGGGGCCAAACGTGGGGCCCACGAGGCAGGGGGCACGCCCTGTAGGGGGGCGCGCCCCCACCCTCGTGGACGCCACGTCAGCCCTATTCCGTTGTTCTCAAGTCTCCCGTGCATATTTTGCTCCAAAAATATCTCTCCCAAAGTTTCATTCCGTTTGGACTCCGTTTGATATTCCTTTTCTGTAAAACCCTGAAATAGGCAAAAAAACAGCAATCTGGACTGGGCCTTTGGGTTAATAGGTTAGTCCCAAAGATAATATAAAATTGTATAACAAAGCCCATTAAACATCCAAAACATCATAAATAATAGCATGGAACAATCAAAAATTATAGATACGTTGGAGACGTATCAAGCATCCCCAAGCTTAATTCGTGCTCGTCCTCGAGTAGGTAAATGATAAAAACAGAATTTTTGATGTGGAATGCTAACCAACATAATTTTCAATGTAGTTCTCTTTATTGTAGCATGAATGTTCATATCTGAAAGATTCAAGACAAAAGTCTATATTGACATAAGAAATAATAATACTTCAAGCATACTAACAAAGCAATCATGTCTTCTCAAAATACTATGGCTAAAGAAAGTTATCCCTACAAAATCATATAGTCTGGCTATGCTCCCTCTTCATCACACAAAATATTCATATCATGCACAACCCCGGTTTCAGCCAAACACTTGTTTTCATACTCTATTCTTTCAAACCTTTCAACTTTCACGCAATAAATGAGCGTGAGCCATGGATATAGCACCATGGGTGGAATAGAATAGTGGTTGTGGAGAAGACAAAAAGGAGGGAGATAGTCTCACATCGACTAGGCATATCAATGGGCTATGGAGATGCCCATCAATAGATATCAATGTGAGTGAGTAGGGATTTCCATTCAACGGATGCACTAGAGCTAAATATGTATGAAAGCTCAACAAAAGAAACTAAGTGGGTGTGCATCAAACTTGCTTGCTCATGAAGACCTAGGTAATTTGAGGAAGCCTATCGTTGGAATATACAAGCCAAGTTCTATAATGAAAATTCCCACTAGTATATGAAAGTGACTAAACATGAGACTCTCTGTCATGAAGAACATGGTGCTACTTTGAAGCACAAGTGTGGAAAAAGATAGTAGCAATTGTCCCTTTTTCTTTTCCTTTTTTTCTTTTTTTTCTTTTTTTCTTTTTCCTTTTTTGGAGGGGCCTTTTCTTTGTTTGGCCTTTCCTCACATGGGACAATGCTCTAATAATGATGATCATCACACTTCTATTTATTTACAACTCGATACTAGAAGAAAGTATGACTCTATATGAATGCCTCCGGTGGTGTACCAGGATGTGTAATGAATCAGGAGCGACATGTATGAAAAATTATGCATGGTGGCTTTGCCACAAATACGATGTCAACTACATGATCATGCATGGCAATATGACAATATGAAGCGTATCATATGAACGGAACGGTGGAAAGTTGCATGGCAATATATCTCAGAATGGCTATGGAAATGCCATGATAGGTAGGTATGGTGGCTGTTTTGAGGAAGATATATGGTGGCTGTTTTAAGGAAGGTATATAGTGGGTGTATGGTACCGGCGAAAGTTGCGTGGTACAAGAGAGGCTAGCAATGGTGGAAGGGTGAGAGTGTGTATAATCCATGGACTCAACATTAGTCATAAAGAACTCATATACTTATTGCAAAAATTTACGAGTCATCAAAACAAATCAATCAACGCGTGCTCCTAGGGGAGGGGGTTGGTAGGAGTTAACCATTGCGTGCCCCCGACCTCCACACAAAGGATGACACTCTACAAATACCTAATGCTCTAACTTCGTCACATAGCGGTTCACCATACGTGCATGCTACGGGAATCACTAACTTTAACACAAGTATTTCTCAATTTCATAATGAATCCACTAGCATGACTCTAATATCACTATCCTCATATCTCAAAACAATTACCAAGCATCCAACTTCTCATCATATTCAATGCACTTAGTATGAAAGTTTTTACTACATTCATATTGGATGCCTATCATGTGAAGGCTAGTTTTATAGCCAAAGCACATTACCATGTTGTTCTAATAGACTCTCAAAAGGATATAAGTGAAGCATGAGAGATCAACAATTTCTACAAAATAAAATCACCACCGTGCTCTTAAAGATATAAGTGAAGCACTAGAGCAAACTATTTAACTCAAAAGACATAAGTGAAGCACATAGAGTGTTCTAACAATTTCTAGGCCGTATTTATCTCTCTCAAAAAGGTGTGTCCAGCAAGGATAATTGTGGCAAACTAACAAGCAAAGACTCAAATGATACATGACGCTCCAAGTAAAACACATATCATGTGGTGAATACAAATATAGTCCCGAGTATAGTTACCGATAGATGAAGACGAAAGAGGGGATGCCTTCCCGAGGCATCCCCAAGCTTAGGCTTTTGGTTGTCCTTGAATTTTACCTTGGGGTTCCTTGGGCATCCCCAAGCTTAGGCTCTTGCCACTCTTTGTTCCATAGTCCATCAAAGCAATACTCAAAACTCGAAAACTTCACAACACAAAACTTAGACAAAATTCTCGTGAGCTCCGTTAGTATAAGAAAACAAACCACCACTCAAAGGTATTGTAATGAACTCATTCTTTGTTTATATTGGTGTTAAACCTACTGTATTCCAACTTTTCTATGATTCATACTCTCCAATACTACTCATAGATTCATCAAAATAAGCAAACAACACACGGAAAACAGAATCTGTCAAAAACAGAACAGTCTGTAGTAATCTGTAACTTTTGAATACTTCTGTAACTCCAAAAAAATTGAAATAAGGTAAATGTGGGGAATTGTCTATTAATCATCTGCAATAAGAATCAACTAAATAGCACACTCCAGTAAAATCTGGTGACTATTCTAGCGAGCGCTAACGATTCTGTTTTTCACAGCAGGATCATGTAAACTTCACACAAGTCTTCCCAACGGTTCTACTTGGCACAAACACTAATTAAAACTCAAAACCACATCTAAACAGAAGCTAGATACAATATTTATTCCTAAACTGAAGCAAAAAAATTGGGTTGCCTCCCAACAAGCGCTATCGTTTTACGCCCCTAGCTAGGCACGATGCATGGATAGATCTAGGTATTGCCATCTTTGGAAGGCAATCCATAAGTGGCTCTCATAATAGATTCATAAGGTAATTTAATTTTCTTTCTAGGAAAGTGTTCCATGCATTTCCTTAATGGAAATTGGAATCTATTATTTCCTTCCTTCATATCAATAATTGCACCAATCGTTCTAACGAAAGGTCTACCTAGAATAATAGGACATGAAGAATTGCAATCTATATCAAGAACAATGAAATCTAAGGGAACATAATTCCTATTGGCAACAACAAGAACATCATTAATCCTTCCCATAGGTTTCTTAATGGTAGAATCCGCAAGGTGCAAATTTAAAGAACAATCATCAAGCTCATGTAAACCTAACAAATCACACAAAGTTTTTGGGATAGTGGAAACACTTGCACCCAAATCACACAAAGCAAAGCATTCATGATCTTTAATTTTAATTTTTATAGTAGGTTCCCACTCATCATAAAGCTTTCTAGGGATAGAAACTTCTAATTCAAGTTTTTCTTCATAAGATTGCATCAAAGCATCAACTATGTGTTTGGTAAAAGCTTTATTTTGACTATAAGCATGCGGAGAGTTTAGTACGGATTGCAACAAGGAAATACAATCAATCAAAGAGCAATTATCATAATTGAATCCCTTGAAATCCAAAGTAGTGGGTTCATCACTATGCAAAGTTTTAATCTCTTCAATCCCACTTTTAACAACTTTAGCATCAAGATCTAAAAACTCTAAATCATTGGGACACCTTTTAATTAAAGTAGACACATCTCCAATTCCATATTTATCAAGATTCATACTAGAAAACAAGGATCTAATAGGAGACACATCAATAACTTTCACATCTTCATCTCTATTTTCATGATAACCAGAAGAACACGCTTTTATATAACTCTTTTTTAGCATGCATCCTAGCGGTTCTTTCTTTGCATTCATCAATGGAAATTCTCATGGCTATGAGAGAATCATTGATATCATGCTTAGGTGGAATATATCTAAGTTTGAAAGAATCAACATCAAAAGTAATTCTATCCACACTTCTAGCCAATTCATCAATCTTAAGCAATTTTTCTTCAAGCAAAGCATTGAAATTCTTTTGCGAATTCATAAACTCCTTAACACTAGTTTCAAATTCAGAAGGCATATTTCCATAAGAGTTATTGTAGGAATTACCATAATTATTAGAGGAATTACTAGGAAAAGGCCTAGGATTAAAGTTTCCCCTATAATCATTGTTACGAAAATTATTCCTACCAACAAAATTCACATCCAAAGATTCATTATTATTTTCAATCAATGTGGATAAAGGCATATCATTAGGATCAGAAGAAGCACT